>OX439231.1:3223624-3827811 GCA_949319165.1 Sialis lutaria | reverse complement strand
GGTAGTTAAAAAAATTAATTTATTTTGTTGTTTTTATTTAAAACTTATATGTTGTCACTGTAAAAAAACAGTGGCGTAGCAAGAAGTACGCGGGCAGAACTTCCGTAATAGGCACACCATTTAGTGGGCATCATAATGAAGATTTGTACTAAAAAAAGGATTTTTGCGGAAGCAAATAGTTGTGAAGTACTGGATGATTAATATACTTTTCATACTATTTGCCTCATCACGATTCTGGTTAATTATTACACTTCATAGCCATATAATACCCCATAGTCCATAATACCCGCAACCACATGTATTTAAAAAAAAATTATCGCCGAGGCAATAATTATTATTTGGATTAAAAACACTGTACATACGGCCAACCCTTGTATCTACATGTTTAAACAGCAATATAATTAATTCAAACAATTTTAATACAATAAAAATGTAAACTAACATAACTTAACAAAAATAATAAAAAATTACTTTCATTAAGTTGCCCTCAATGACATACCGGTACTCCAAATACCGTCATGTCAACTGAAACAGTTATTTAGAGGTGTAAGCTTACTTAGATAAATGTTAATGTTGTCTTTATAAAATGTAAAATGGTGCAACAAAAGGAGGTGTCCATATTACCCACCTGGTCTATATTCACCGACTTTACTCTAAATATTTCCACACTTTTCAATCCGATGGTTTAGTCATATTTAAAAACAGCATTACATAAAATATGTTTATTTTTATGCATATCATTTTATTACGTTATAAAAAATAAAGAAACAATAGTAAATATTTGTTCTGATGATTAAAAATCTTAAAAATGTAAGTTTTACTCTCACTACCGGCTGTATCAAAATAATACAATGATGATGATTAGTTGCATATTCAAGGTAGCTGATAAAGAGATAGATAATTGTAATTTTATAGGAAAAAAATTATTTTATCATAATAGGTATATTAATAATGACTAACTTGGTGACATGTGAGTATTTTTACGAAATTAAAGATTATTTTAAATTAATATTGAGTAGGTATACATTTAAAAATAACTGAAACGAATTAGTTCGGATGCACTATTTTTAATCCGTCATTAAAATTTATTATATGAATGACTGATTATTATATATTAAATCAATACCTTTCTAAAGTGTCACCTAATTTCGATGAATTATCATGACTCAGAGTATCATAAATATCTTCTAAATCCAAATCTTTTGTATATCCCTTCTTGAACATCGATGCTGTATAGCTAAAATAAAGTATATTATAATCAAACTACAATACAGATAAATTAATAAGAAGTATGTTACATAGACAATTAATCCCAAAATTTGATTATTTTTAGGCAAATAACGACATTGTTTATATTTTTGATGCTTTAATGTAACGTTTTTTTTATTATTATTAAAAATTACATTTTTTGCATTGTATCAAACGATACAATGCAATTATGTTTTAGCAAGTACAGTTTTTTATTAAAGAATCTTCCGTCAATAATTACCAACCTCTACCTTAGGAGTTTATCAGATTTTTAGAGTTGTGATAATGGAAGTTACCATTGTCGCATTTTACCAATATATAATTATTAATTTTTCGAATTTTTAAATTTTCTAACTTGATTACTATTTACTTTCTAAAACATAATACATGAATATACTCTTTTTTTACTTGAAAAACGGAGAAACTGTGGTTTCTTAGTCACTTAAACTAAAAATACACCTTAACCACAAAATTTATGTCACTCGACACGTGTTTCGACTTCACAAGAAGTCCTCATCAGGAGCCTAACGATTCCAGTCTGGAAATTTTGTGGTTAAGGTGTATTTTTAGTTTAAGTGATGAATATACTCGCTCGAATATTTCATGAATATGCGTTATTGCACAAGTTTATGAAAAATAAGAAAATCATTCAAAAACAAATAATCCGTATAAGTAAAATATTTCCACTTCATGGACACGCATTTAGTTTTTACTTAAAAAATAAGTCACTGATATGCTTTGTTACATACTCAATAGGTTTAAAGTAGGTTATCAATTATTTGAAGTGAACACATTTTACTTTTATTAAGTTTATTTGCAATAGTAAATTTACGAAATAGAAAAGAAATGAAGAATTTATGTTAGTACCTACAAATTGTTAGTATAAGAATCAAGATTCCTTAAATTCAGAACTATCATAACATTCATAACTGAATATCTAAAGGTTTCTTAGTAGGTATACCAGAGCTGTATGTATATATTTAAGTTAATTAAAAATATGTACTTTTTTTAAATTATACTAGCACTTTTCCGAATGAAAGTACTTTTATTTTACTAAAAACAAATACTTACTTCAATATTTTTTTTGTACTTTTTAGTTGTATTTAAATATATGTAATTTATTGAAAATTACATTTTTTACATGTTCACAGCTTTGGATATACCTTGTTCTTTTTTATTAAAATGGCAAGAAAACATTAAATAACATACTAACAAGGGAACCTTTTCAAGTGAAAAATTCGTATCGAAATTAAACTTTGTATATATTTAAAGGTCAAGGTAAGTAAGAAAAAAAAATATCTTAGCTGTGCTAAAACGGTTTAAGGGGGTGAAACACCCCTATGAAAATGTACAAAATAATCATGTTTTTTCAAATAATTCTGAATTAATGAAAATTTTAAAAATCTTGAAAATTTTGTATTGTAGATTTTTTAAATTTTCATTAGTTTCAGATTTATTTGAAAAAATATGATTATTTTGCACATTTTCCTAGGGGTGTTTCACCTCTTAAACCGTTTTACCACAGCTAAGATATTTTTTTCCCTACTTACCTTGACCTCCTCTAACTATATTCAAAGTTTAAACTCGATACGAATTTTTCACTTGAAAAAGTTCCCTGGTAAGTATACGTTACTAATTGATCCATAATTATCAGTTCATAATAGTAAAATTTGTATTTTAGAGTTATAATAGTTCCACATTGATGATATAATATTTAGTAAAACTTACGTAAAAAACATCACCGATAAGAAATTGGCATCTGCCCTGGGATTTCTGTTCACTACTTTTTTTGATGTATCCATTTTGAACTTAAAAATAAAAACTTAACAGAATTATTTATTTCTAAAAGTCCGCAAACCGTTTAATTGTTGTATCATTCATTACGATGATACTTCATCAAATAATCATGAAATCAAATGTGTTATTGTTTTATGTATCTTCCAGTAACGAAATCATTTTCATATTTTATCTGAGCAAACAGATAACAATATTATAACAATGTACACTCATACCATGGAATATATTAGATAGGAATTTTATTTATACGTATATAAAATTCTTAATTATGTAAAATCATAATTTTGCGTATTTTATCTATAAATCAGATATCTTTTGCTCTTTATACTCGTGAATCTTAAAAATAACAAATATCTATATTTGTATATATCGTTCAATCGCTGGTTCACTAACTGGAATTTTGAACTGTATTATATCCGTTAAATATTTCATAGCAATTATTCATTAATTTATTTTTTATCAAATTAATTCGAATAAATTGTTGTAAAATCATTGATTCAAGTCATTGTTCTAAAATATAAATTAAAAAAAAAATAAAAATATCAATTTTCTATATTAATATAAGCTAAAGGACGTAAAACAATAAAATATTCAAATAATAAAAAATACCCAAATTTATCATTTGGGATCATATCGTTTTTGTTCTTTTTATTTATTTATTTTTTCGAATAACCAAAAGTTTTATTTATGACTGCGTTAAAGACAATGGTAAAATGATCTATTTATCTATATCTATAAAAGAGTTTGTCCTTAACCACTCACTCATTCACTCACTCACTCACTCACTCATATATCAACGTACAGCCTAAACCCCTGGACTTAGAAACGTGAATTTTCGTAGGTGCCTTCCTTTTATGATGTAAGCACCCACTAAGAAAGGATTTTTCGAAATTCAACCTCTACGGGGTTAAAAAAGGGTGTCAAAGCTTATATAAAAAAATATTTTTTTTTCCCATTTAATTGAAACTTATTTAACATACTCTACAATATAAATAATGAAATAATTATTTTAGCATTTCCCAAATTAACAAGACAAATATCAGTTACGAAAATTCAACCCCTATAGGAATTGGAGGGGGGGGGGGTAAAATCTTATCTTCATAATTGTTCATGATTTTAAAGTAAATTCGGACAAATTAATATTCAATTAAAAATGAAAGTTCGATATTCAAGCACTAATAGCACGGGACGGGGACGAGAATGGATTTAGATATGTTTATCTGCATACCTGCTTTACCTATAAAGGTAAATTCGGGCAAAATAGTCATCTATTAAAATAAAAATTTCGACATTGAATCCCTACTGGCGGGGGTAGACAGGGGGTTAATTTTTACAATTTTTAACTAAGCTCCGAGATATTAGGTAATGAAAAAAAAACAATACAAAAAAATGTAATATGTCATCCCTTATCACGTATGGAGGGTTCTAATTAGTTTCAAAGCTTACGCGAGCGAAGCCGCGGGATTCCGCTAGTATAAAAATATAAATATATAAATTTAAAAAAAAGGTTTTTTGTTGTTCAATATAAAATATGATTTTTGAAAGTTACATCTATTGGCCTGGACACTATCGATAATATGTAGGGGAAGTTCCCTAGTACCGGACACTTACGGAATTTAGAAGATAAATAAAATAAAAATTAATTTGAAAATAAAATTTATGAAAATATTTATGCTTTTCCTTGTGAATTACATTTAATTGTTGATAAATAACATATTTCCAAATTGTTTTTGTTTCTTATAAAATTTAATTTACAATTGTTCTGTATGAACTCATAAGAATACCGGGGAGTAAATATTTCCCCCTGAAAAAAATTTATGAAAAATATCTATATGCAACACTGAAAATGTGGTTTCCAAATTTAAATTTTTCGGAGCCCTAGGCTAATTTATATAATGCGCCTCTGGAGGTTTATTATCAGAATTGAAACCTAAAAAAAAATATTTTTGGTTCGACCCTCTGATTATAAATCTTCATAATTTTGTTTATATTTAAAAGGTTAACGAACTTTCATATTTATATTTGTATTCTAAAATTAAGATTTATTTGTTTTGTGGTATGTAAATATGTACTCAATATTTAATTATTTGATTATTTCAAATTTAAATAATAATATTCTACATACAGAGATCAGAAGAATCACAGTACAGTGTATGAATATTTTTTTCTCCCTTATTCCATTGAGTGGGGTGTCTTAAGGTCTCCTAAAATGCAACAAAAAATTTATCAGGACCTTTTGATTTCAACAAAGTCACGATATAATCGCTTTTCAAAATACAAAGAAAGCCATCTTATTTCCACAATTTATACTTATTCCACAATTCATACTAAACGTATAAAACTCATAAACTCAAATTAAAAAAATGGATGTGCTATTATATTAGGCAAACCCTCTATCCATTAATAGGCTATTTGACAACATTGAAAATATACTACAAATTGTGGTCATCCTATCAGATAATAGCATAAAAGAACATATTTCACTTTATTTTAAAATAAATTATGTATATTTTTTGCAAATTACACGAAAAAAAAATATAATAATTTTTGAAATTTTATCTATGACGGGAACGCTATGTGATTAGTTGCAGCTCTAGTGACGTCACACGCAAGTTGAGTTCGCGTTTTATGCTTTCTGTGTATTATATCAAAGTATTATATTCGATTTTTCAGCTATTTTTGAAGCAGTTTTTAGATAAATTTTATTACTAGTGGCATAAATATTCGTTTCGAATTTCAAAATGGAATTAAATTTTGTGCGAGCTGATTATAGCAACCTATCTAAGGTTGACGCTTTTATGGTTGCACTTTTTTTAAGAATAGCGCTGATTACTGTGCTGCGGAACTTAAAAATGTGAAAACAGCAGTGTAAGTACCACATAAAACATTTGAAATCCTATATGCTGCAAGATTAAGCCATATTAAGAGGTTAGGTACCTATTAAAGATGTTGGTTAATACGGAGTGTACGGGTGGCCGCTGTCAGAATTGTCAAAAATCACGTGTATAGTAGTATAGTTATTCAGAAAAGATGTTATTTCGTTTTATAAGAACCGATATTTTTAGCTACTATCTAGTTAAATATTACTTATATCAAAGTGATCTTCACACATAAAAACATTTGTATTCAATAAAATACTCGTTGGATCTTTTCAATTATTGTAACCACATTTTTCGTCTTTTGGGATTCTTTGGAACAGAAACAAACAGTTTGTGTGGACTTTTTATAGACGTATTTATACATTGTGGCACTACACACCATTCTATCCACTAAATTTGAAGATGAAATTCACTTCAGATGCACTGTTTTATTAAGGCAATGACTTATTTACGTGCGTGTGACGTCACACGCACCATATGACCAGCGCCATGATAGAAACAGCGTTTCTGACGCAGTTTTGAAAATTTAAACTTTAACATTGATTTTTATTGATAATACAGTAGATCTCCCCGAAATATCAATGTAGTGTGCTTATTATGTAATAAAGAATAATTTAAAAATATTTTCTAAAATTAGTCAAATAGCCTATTAGGACTGAAAACGAAACATGACGAGAGTCAAGTACGTCCCATTCATATTTGTTTTTAAAAGTAAAGTCCTGACTTTAAAGCAACCGTCTCATCTCGATATCGTCTCATGAAAATTAAAGTCATCTCGGTCTCGTCTCGAAATCAATTCAGTTGATTTTGTCTCAATTTTGTTTTGTAAACGTGACCGAGACAAATCACGGTTTCGTGTAATTTTTTTATAAAAAAAATATTTATTCTTATGTAGTTAATAAAGAAATTTTGAAATATAAGGAATCTTTATACAATTTGCTTTGATTATTCATTTTGATTAAAATCAAATAGTTAATTTTTCCGAATTATTACTATAAAAATCCTATGAAATCGAGATTCTCGATGAGATTTATAAATGAAGCTTATATCATTTTAGTCTCGTCTCGGCCAAATTTAAAGCATTCTTGTTTTGGTTATTATTATAACTGAATTTAGAATTTTCCAACCAATGAATTATTTAAAAAAAATCTAAATAGTGTTGTCCACGTTTTTCCATAAAGATAGTTGCAGGGTCCTTTGGGAATCCCAACACATATTCTATCTTTAACTATCATGTTGAACCAAATATCCAACGCTTGCTCTATCTCTTTCTTTTTTGACGACTCTATTCTGAATTAGATGGGCAATCTATGTCTATGCCTTCTCCTGATTTTGTATCGGCCAATCATAGTAATGTTAATTGCGCTACTGCTGCGCGTTCTACTCGTCATACAGAAGTGATAATTTACAGTATGCCGGACAATAATGCTGTTCTATTGTAGTTATGTAAAATAACGAGTTTAAAAATATTCAGATTACCAATGAACATGGAAGTGTATTTTTTCCTGTGTTAAAATAAAAAATAATGTTTCCGCCCGGGATCGAACCGGGGACCTTCTGCGTGTTAGGCAGATGTGATAACCGCTACACCACGGAAACCGATGGTTAGATAATCAAATCGTGTAAACAGGTTATGTGAAATTTGGTAAAAGTAATAAATTCTTAATTAAAAAGTGTTTTATAATATATTATTTGAAATATTATTTATTAATTTATTATGGGAAGTATAGCAATGCCGAAAAGGATAATTGCGGGGTCATTTAACACATTACAGTAATACAGAATGTGCATTTCAAGAAGACTATACATTTATACAAGAAAAGCCAACTCCCTGTATTGCCCTGCACTAAGCGACGTCAAGCTATATGATGTTTTTGAGCTATGCGCAAGGCAATGCCGAAAAGGATAATTGCAGGGTCATTTGACACACTACAGTAATACAGAATGTGCATTTCAAGAAGACTATACATTTATACAAGAAAAGCCAACTCCCTGTATTGCCCTGTACTAAGCGACGTCAAGCTATATGAAGTTTTTGAGCTATGCGCAAGGCAATGCCGAAAAGGATAATTGCGGGGTCATTTAACACATTACAGTAATACAGAATGTGCATTTCAAGAAGACTATACATATAAGGAGAGCCAACTCCTTGTATCGCCCTGTACTAAGCAACAGCAAGCTATATCATGATCCAATAATACAAGATTTGTTTGACAGCTCACTTGCTTTATACTGTGACGTCATCAACACTAAATTTGTCTAATAAGGTATTTGTGAAAAACGAAATATAAATAAAATAAAATTATATAAAAAATACTTTCTAAAAACAAGCTTTTATTAAAAATGCACTAAAAGGTAATTCAGCTATCAAAAAAATTTCAGGTTTTTATGACTAACCAATATAATGTCAACAGTGTCTATTTCACTTCAGACTTCTATTTCTTCAATTCTAAATTTAATAATTTAAACTTAATATGTAAAATGTCCATTTTTAATTTGTAAATTTTTAGCAGATGTACTACGTCATCAACACTATATGCAATAATGGTGGCTGTCAAAATAATCGTAACAGATCTTGTATTTTTGGACCATGAAGCTATATGAAGTTTTTGAGCTATGCGCAAGGCGATAGCGACCCACGGGTGGGGAGTTTACCACGGATTCTTTGAACCCCCTTCCACGCAAGTTGGCTCTCATTCTTCTTGGTGCATTCCATGTGTATGTTTATGGGAGAAGGTAGTTAAAAAATCAGGCAATAATGATATTATATTATAAACAAAAAACGCATAGAAGAAGAAGTATGCTGATTGTATAGGGCAGGGCCTCTAGGGAAAAAGTGTATTAAATTAGGAGATAATAAAAATCAAATTCTACTGAAACTTGTATTATTTTCAATTGTAAATAAATATAAATTAGCAACTTTAAAAAAATATACATGTATAGTAAACCCGATAAAAATTTTAAAATATTCATTGAAATAATTATTGTTATATCAGTTTTATACGTTCAATTTGTAAACTATCTCAGTCAAACTTTATATAAATAGATATTTTAAGAAATATTTCAAGAGTTTGAGTTAAATTCTACTTTTTAATTTACATAGGTATAGGGGAGATACATAATGAAACGGACATTTAAGATTGACGCAATTTTTTATTAAAACTACAAACTTTAAAAATCATCAACTATGTTATATACATATTTCTTATTATTTGAGTTTCTTAAACTGAATCCTTTCTTACCACATAAATAATAGAAAATAGTTAAATAACCTGTTTAAAAAAATCATTTTTGTCCGTTTCATGACACCATTTGCAATGAAAAAGGCAGTGGGTGTAATGAAACGGACTGCGTACATAAGTGGTACTTATTAAACATTATTTAATTCAAATTAAACAAAATTTAAATTAGACATATTTTGTGATCTATAATGATTTTTAATCTAGTATTAATTTGTATTATTACGAATGTACTTAAGTATACCTAATACCTACTTAATTCTAAAATTTAGTTTCATCAAGTTTATTTAATTACATTTATTACATAATAAGTTCTTTAACAGAAGCCTATTTATTGCATTTAAGACCTTTTAGCCAGTCAATATTACTACCTATTTAATTTTTACAATCAACATTACTATTTAAAATAAATGTTCGTTTCAATGCACGAATATCTGTCCGATACAATGGTTAAAAGTTACCTTTTAAATTATTTGATAAACTTCATATATACACAGAAATAAAATATGAAAAGTAACTTACCATTAATATTTTACTGAAATATATATACAATATACAATATTATACAAACTATCAGAAATACAATAAGTGAACTATCTCGCCTTTGGAATCTTTATAAAAAAAAACACACAATTTACGACAAAAACTTATATTGTCAATACAAACATAACACATGCCACTAGATAATTGCCATCTTTATGGTGCAGTCTTCAGAGATTAGTGATAATAACAACAAAATTTGATTTAATTCGTTCGGACAGTTTCGATGGAACAGACATTTGTTATTTCATGATCTATCCGTTACATTGCATATCTCCCCTCAAATAAAATAATAAATAAAAAGTGACTTACCTACTAGTTTGTTTAAATATCAACTAATTTAGAACATTTTTAAAGTAATATAATATCAGTCGAAGGCTAACACTATTGATAACTACATTTAAAAAAAATAATTAGTTCATTTTTATATAGAAATATGTTTATGCATACATAACATAAACATAAAAATAAAGTAATTAAATTGATAAATGCATATTTGCAGTATCGGGCTTAACAAATAGAATAGTATTTTTTGTAAGAAAGTCTTAGTTATAAATATAATATAATTTGTTTCATTATTCATTCCTCCTTATTAGTCCTTATTGATTTATCTTAAATAAATAATATTCCCGTTTTACACCAACTACATTAACCCTCGGAGCCTCTTATGGGTCAATTTGACCCATACACCGACTTTGATCGTGAATAGCGCTCAGATATTTTAAATTTTTCGCGATTTTTTTTAAGTATGTTGAATACTTCAAAGGTATTTGTAACACTTATAAATTCATTTACCATGAATCAAAGTATACCTTTGAATTTTGGTAAGTCAAAAGATTTCGTAGTTGCGGAATTATAGGCGATCAAAAATAAGCAGGGTCAAATTGACCCAGAGTGTACTAGTAGGTTGAAAAAATAGGTGTGTACTCCGAGGGTTAACCTCGGGTTGCACAAAGCAAAATAATTGACGATTAGTTAATCAGTTGTTTTCAATCCGTAATTAATGTTTATTCTAAACTTATTCTCAATTTGTAAATGAACAATTCACTAAATATGACAATGTATCATAACCGTGATTGTAGAATTGATGTAATAATGCTTTGAAAACAGCTGATTAACTAATCGTGAATTATTTTGCTTTAAGGTGCCTTTTCATGTGACGCTCGACGCTGCGTCAAATCTAGTCACATGACCGATTTTGAATTTTGAATGTTTGCTATCAAGTAAAAAAGCTCAACATGGTTGAGCTCATACTGCTTGACGTTAGAAATCACGTGACACCTAATGTCAGTATGAATAGTCTAATGAAATGTAAATCAATTTTCAATAACTGAACGTAATTTATTGGTTGTTTTTTCACACTTAAACGTCAAACAGTAGTTGACAGCTAAAATTCAAAAATTTAAAATCGGTCACGTGACTAGATTTGACGTAGCCTCCAGCGTCACATGAAAAGGCTCCTTTATGCAACCCGAGGTAAATCTGTAAAACAGCATTAATTGCCATTAAGGGGGTGGAGTCTAGGATACCAAGCATATTTTACAACTAAATTATTTTTATTTACTTATTTACTATGTGGCTCTTCTAACAGTGCACTGTTAGAAGAGCCCTGAAGATGTCCACTGCAATGTGTGACGAAACGTTGGCCAGAAAAACGACCAAATCGATGCGGCTTACACCCAGAAGCCAAGATCCATATCAAGATCACCGCGGAAGCCTGAAGACTTGTATTTACTATAATATTTTTACTATTTATTATTGATTTTGTTTTATTTTTTTATTTATGTTTTTTTTGGGGGGGGGGGTCTAACGGTCTGATCGTCTTTTGTTTTATTCGCTGCAATAATTTTGATGAAGAGGTGGGCATAACATAAAACAAATAAATCCTCGCCTTCTATTTCTGGTCCTCTTTCAAAACGAATCAATCCTCGCCTTAGACCAGGACTTACAATACTTCGGCTTCCATCAAAACGATTAAATCATCGCCTGTCATTTATTAATCAAGAATTTAAAAATTATGAAGAATTAAAAAATAAAAAAACAGTTCGATTTATAAAATTTTATACATGTTATTGCTCAATTAGTACAAATTTCACCAACCTTACATCCATTTAGTCATTTGAGGAGTAGGTACGTATTTGTTTCTGTCATTTTATTTCTTTAATGAACAAAAAGTGTTTTCTAAATATTAGTTTATAATTTATATTACTATTGCTAAAACACAAAAAATACTGTTTACAAATGCTTACAACGGCTCGTGTGTGGACATTATTTATTAACAAAAAGTGATTGTTTTAATCTTCTCAACAACAACCTCTGAAAGTTTGTCGGTATATTTACGGGACACCCTGTATATACATATATTTTTATTTATCAAATGAAAATGAGTTACATGTAAATAGTAAAACGGCTGACTCATTTTAACTATCCACCCCTGTTATTTTTTTACGGTAAGGTATCATAAAAAAACATTTCAGATAAAAAGTTGCACGGTTTGATGAAGGGAGACATACCCACTGTATTGAATTTAAGTGTGAGTTTCATAATCATTTGAAAGTCAACTCCATTTTTAGGGTTCCGTAGAAAACTAGGAACCCTTATAGTTTCTCCATGTCCGTCCGTACGTCTTGTAAAAATTTTGACATAATAAGATGAAATATGGTATACGATCGTAGATTGATGATTTAGACACTTTCCATAAAATGAAATTGTTTTCAAACAAAAAAAATCATCTACACCATTGATTTGGGTGTCGTTAGAAAGGTGTCCTAAAATGCAACAAAAATGTATCAGTACCTTTTGATTTTAACTCTTCAATCACGATGTATTTGCTCTCCAAAGTCATTATAAAAGCGCCCTCCCCCTCTATTTTCTAAACTATCAATTAAAAAAATCTGAAAAAAATTCAGTATGTATCATTTAATTAGTACTTTCACTGAAAATTATAACGAACATTTTCAAAAATATTTTGGACCCTCCTTTCATTGACTGAATAGTTAACTCACATTTTTTTTTCATTTACCCTATTGAGTAGGGTGTCATTTGATAGGTCTTCTAAAATGCAATAATAAAAGTCAAATGATTTTTTGATTTTAACCCTTCAGTCACCAAAATTTTGAAATCTCTTTTTTTTATAAATCGTAGGAGAATGACACTATGGAACCTTATCATGTATGTGCCCAACACGGCATTTGCCCGTTTAATTTAATCTATATCTATAAAAGAGTTTGTCCTTAACCACTCACTCACTCACTCACTCATATATCAACGTACAGCCCAAACCCTTGGACCTAGAAACGTGAAATTTCGTAGGTGCCTTCCTTTTATGGTGTAAGCACCCACTAAGAAAGGATTTTTCGAAATTCAACCCCTACGGGGTTAAAACAGGGTGTCAAATTTTATATAAAAAAATATTTTTTTTGTTCGCATTTATTTGAAACTTATCGAAACTACTCTACAATATAAATGATGAAACAATCATTTCAGCATTTCTCAAAATTTAACCCCTAAAGTGTTAGAGAGGGTAGAAAAATTTGTAAAATATATTTTTTTGTATTCACCGAATGAAACATGGCACAAGTAGGTTCTCTACAAGACAAATATCAATTACGAAAATTCAACCCCTATGGGAATGGGGGGGGGGGGTAAAATTTTGATATATTTATCTTCATAATTGTTGATGATATAAAAGTAAATTCGTAAAATAGTTATTCAATTAAAAATGAAAGTTCGATATTCAAGCTCTAATAGCATGGGACGGGGACGAGGATAGATTTAGATATGTTTATCTGCATACCTGCTTTACTTATAAAGGTAAATTCGGGCAAAATAGTCATCTATTAATAAAAATTTCAACATTCAACCCCTAATTGCGGGGTTAGACAGAGTCTGTGTTTTTGATATGTTTATCTGCATAGCTGCTTACATTATAATGATGGAGTCGGGCAAAATAATCTGCAATAAAAAAATTCGATATTCAACCCCTAATAGCGAGGTTAGACAGAGGGTTAGTTTTTACAATTTTTAACTAAGATCTGAGATATTTACGTTTTTTATAGGTAATACGTCATCCTTTATATCACATATGAAGGGTTCTAATTAGTTTCAAAGTTTACGCGAGCGAAGCCGCGGGATTCCGCTAGTATTGAATATATTTTAAATAGGAACTTCCTACTTTTAATACAGGTTCTTAAGGTTTTGCATTTTAGAGAAACGCGTCGCGTTAGCGTTTCGACCTTGCTAATCTATTATATGTGATTCAATAATGCAAGTGGTATTTTACCTGTGTCGAAACGCCACGGCGTTTCTAAAAAAAACGCGTTACTGCACGTTAGAACGACGATATATACTTATTGTATTGAAATCAATTAGAATGGAACTTTAGAAGAACGCGTCCCCGGAAGGCTGGAGAATCTGTTCATTTGAATTGTATGCAATTTTTTCATTTCCACCCGTAAGTGCAAAAGAGAAAAAAATGAATTTCAAATAGATTTGAAGTCCAGAAATGAACTACATATACATACATATACATATAGTTATATGAGCCATGATGTGTGTATAATAATGTACACAAAGATATCTCCGAAGCTTGATACTTTATTTTGAAATTTGATATAATTGTATTGTGAATATCACATTGTTAAAAATCACACAGGTAACCTTTATACCTCCCCCTTCAGTTAAAATTTTAGGGAAAACCCCAAGTCTTATATAAAATAATATTTAACATTAAGAATTACCTATCATTAACAGAACTAAAGAAATAAAATAAATGTATTCGAAATAAAAATGTATGTGTAATTGTGCTTTAATAAAAAAATCTAACTAATAAATTAAAATTGCAGTTTTATAAATAAAATTTAATGGCCCGTATAAAAATTGACATCGTTTATATTCAATTTTTAATTCATATTTAATAAAAAGTAAACTGAGAACATCGAAATATAAACAATATACTATAGTTTGTTTTTAATTAATTGTTTTTTCAAACGAATTGATTAATAATTAAAAAGCGAAATCATGAAAATACAAAATTAACGTTTTCCATATAATTTATTATGGTGCACTCAACAGAACGTTCGGCCGGCTAGTTTATCCATAAACACACATAATACATAAAAAAGCGAGGTGGCGTCGAAACGCTAACGCGATGCGTTTCTCTTAAATTCCAAGCCATTACACTACCAAAAAAAAATTAGTTTTGTTTTAAATATATTTTTTTCAATAAAGTAAATTCAGTTCTACAAAAACTACAACGACACATTTATTTTGCGTTACGTATTTTTTCAAGCAAAATAATTTTCTTCAATCACAAACTTAAACCCGACCCTGAAACTTGAAAAATAATTTTTTTTTAACCCAAACAGTCTACACCGTCTACACCATGCTAAACCCCATTCATACATAAATTCAGGTTCGTTATTTTTAGTTTTTTAATCTTTTCATATAGTAATAAATAAACTTTTATTAGGACGAGGTTATTTATGCAATTGACTATTTGCACACACCACTAACTTCACGTAAACTAACTTACCCTAACATAACAACCTAACTAGGTACATAAACAATATGCGCAAATAGCCAAATTCTTATTATTATCTTCTTTTTGACGTGAATATCGTCTAGTGTTTCACGTCAAATACCAGCAGGTTATTTCAGAAACTTGATAACTAAAAATCCGACTGGGATTTAAACGGTGCGGGCGAAAGTTCCGTATCCATTAAAAAAATTAAGCTATCCAACAGAAATGCAGTACGGGCGGAGGGGGGTCAATAATTTATATACTATCTAGAGTTTTTTTGTTTTTTTTTATTATTTGTTGATAATTTTTTCATAAAACTGTTTTAATTAATTGTTATCTATGGTAGCTTATTTATTATTTCTTCAATATACTTTTTATCCGTAAATGTTCTTTTTACTGTAACCCGTTTATAAAGTTTTAATTTTATGTGTATACAATTACAAGATTTAGGCTACGGGCCGCATGCTAAAGTTTTACAGATCACATGCAGACCGCGGGCCGTTTGTTTGACACCACTGATAATGAGTGAAGTGTAGACAACCGATTTAGATTTTCATATCCTAAAAAAATAGAATGTAGGGTAAGGTTGCTTAAGTCGTACCGCCGCCTAAGTCGTACCCCGTCAATATCTCAGCATGTATAGTTTCAACGGCGCCTCTAGTGGTTGTAAAATGTACTTCCCAGTCGACCATTTTAGTGGACATTGAGAATCATTCAATTAGTGTGTTCATTTAAAAAATATTTAACAAATAAGTTTTTTAACATATTTCATCTCATTTTTTAACTCTATTCATTAGAGTTTTTAGTTGATAATATGGTGATAAAGACATTTTAAATACTACGGATTTTGTAGTATTTAGTGAGTTATTTTTATAAAATGAATCGATTTGCAGTTTTTAGGATAAGTGATTGTGATTTTTTTAAGTTTTAATTAACATGTGTCCTAAGTCGTACCCCTACAAAACTCGTAAGTCGTACCGATAAGACTTAAGTCTATGTAGTAAACTTCCAATAACATTTTTTTATATTTTACTATTCTAGTTACGGAGCAATAATATAGAATTTAATGAAGCGCATAGATAATATAATATCCCGAAACCCACCCCGCGACGTATAATTTAATTTGATATTATTTAATATTAGTGCCTTCTTTTTTCTTGGTTGCTTCTACCAAATTGATTATAATTTTGTTTATTATAATATATAAATTACTTAAAATAATAAAATATGTTATATGATGTTCATTCTACATAAGTACGACTTAAGCTATAGGTGGTACGACTTAGGAAACCAGTGTCCTAAGTCGTACCGAATGTATTTTTTTTTAATTAATAAAATTATTATCAAAATGATGAAAATTTCGTTCTTTGTTGTCACAAAAAGATAAATAAATAATCAAATTTACAAATAATGCATACACATATTTTTTTATCAATCAATCATTCAATCTATATGCATTTTCCCTTACGGGGTACGACTTAAGAAACCTTACCCTACGTAGGTATCTATTAATGTATTATTATTATACCAATACTTCAGTAACTTTATGGTTTACTACGGAAAAAGAGTAGAACATTAAATAATGTGTTTAAACTGTGCAACAAGGCATTGGCGTAGATAGCTTTTTGCGATGGGGGGGGGGGTATCAGTGCCAACTACTACTATGTGATGCTCAAGTTTTTTTTAGACATTAGCAATTTCGAAGACCTTTTTTTAGGCATTAGCACCTTCTTAGACCTTCTTTTCTTTTTTAGGTGAATCCGGTAAGGAGGGGGGGGTATGACAGTATAAAATTTCATAAAGTTATATTTTTCATTATGAAAATCATCTTTTATCTGGTGCAAAGTACAAAAATTGGACTCATAGAGGGGATTGATCACCTTAATCCCTCCCCCCCCCCTATCTACGCCACTGAAACAAGAGGTTGATCGAACATTTCGTTCATTATATACAACCTGTTTTTGGGTCCTTCAATAAGTACTTGTTATTTTTGTTTCTCACCTTTCCGTCGTTATAATGTATATGTCGCAGCCGGATTGTAAATTTAGCCGCTTTACAAAGCGGTTAGCCGTTTTGTAAAATTTTGATGCACTAATAATATACACGGTAACTGTCCTTGGTCAGGGCAATATTTTGGGGTGAAATAAACAGGTTAGTCTCTCTGTTAGGTTAAAAACGGGAATTTAATCTCCACCTTGGTTAGGGCAATCTATTGGGACGAAATGGGATCGATATATTATAAAAATGGAAATTCAATCCCCGCTGCAATTAACTATTTTTTAATAATTCTGTCAAATAAAATAAACGTTAAAATTCCTACAGTTCGTTACAGCGGAGATTGTTTTTATACTATATCAATCCCCTTTCGCTCTAATAGATTACCCTAACCAGGGCGAAGATTGAATTCTCGTTTTTAAACTAAACTATTTTACAAAACGGCTAGCCGCCTTGTATAGCGGCTAAATTTAGAATCCGACTGCAACATTTACAAAACGCCGGAAAGATGAGAAATGAAAATTAATAACGATGGTTATAACTTATAAGTTATAAGTTATAACCATCGTTATCGGAAAACTTATAAATACAGACAGTGCCGTAACTACAAGTTCGGGGGCCCCGGGGCAGAATGTGTGTAAGGGGGCCCCCGCTGAAAAGTGAAGACCTTTTTTTCATTGCTATCTACCTATTTTTATATCTTATTAATTTTAACTTTTTTGCACTGCTTTGCCCCCCCCCCCATATGCTCGGGGGCCCCGGGGCACTGCCCCGGTGATAATTACGGCGCTTAATACAGATATATTTCGGATCTCTAATTCGGATCAACGGTGACTTTTGGCACTTTAAAAAGGCTAAATAAAAGTGTATACAAAAATTCACATGTTTTTTCCGTAGATACAACTAATTATTTTTCGACTTACAATTAATGCACTACTACTAAAGCTCTTCTTACCAGGCTACCGCCTAATAAGTTAGCTATGTTTATTTAATCAATAAATACACACAATGTTAATTTTATAATACAAAACGTGTATGTATACCTATAACATTTTTGGCAGTACCATAACCTGCCTATATATCTAACTGGCCTAACTGGGGAGAGAATTACATTTATTTATAATAAATAAATTTAGGGCAGGAGCGCATTCAGAACTTCTTGTGGACTGTAAGCGTTAATCTTTTCATGCAAGCGGACTGTGCGGATGTCATCCCCAATGCACAGGTTCAGTTCGTTTCTTGCATAATCGTACATTGGACATTCGATAATTCTGTGCGCGGGAGTGTCATCTGAGGATCGACAGTATTGACACAATCCACAATGTGATTTACCGATCCTCTTTAGATGAGTTTTAAACTCACCGTGTCCCGTAAATAATTCAACAAGCTTTCTTGACAGCTTGGGACGCTCATGGATGTAAGCTGCAGCATCAGGCACAAATAAAAATGTAGCTCGTCCTTTCGATGAGTCTAGCCACTCTCTTCGCCATTTTTGAACTAAATAATTGTTTATTGACATTTTTAATTTATTCAAATCATTGCCATAATCTGCCTTATTAAACTCTCGATCATAAACTTTGATCGTATTTATATTTTTTAAACGTATCATTGCCATTCTTTGTATGACAATCTTATCTAGTGGGATTTCACCTGCTAAGACAGCAGCCGCTTCGTTAGATACAGTACAATAGGTCTTGGTCATGTGCCTACAGCATGTTGCATGCGCGCTATTTAATTTATTTGCAATTTTCTTGAGGTACGCCCTCTCGCCCCAGCTATCAGCCGCATATGTAATCATGGGGACTATTGCTCTTCTGTATATTGCACGCACCATTTCAATTGGTGGATCGTAATATCTGAGGGCGTACGTTCTCAGCCTTTGAAATATATTAACTGCCCGTGAGCAGACATTGTTGACATGTTCATTGAAGTTTAGTCGTTCATCAAGTGTGAGGCCCAGATATTTCAAACTAGCTCTTCTTTTGACAGGCTCACCATTCAACCTAAAAATTGGAGATCTTTTGAGGTATCCTTTTAAAAGTATGTAATTGGTCTTTGGAACCGACAAAGAAAGCTTATTTTCTCTTGCCCAAGTGGAAACCATGTTCATGCACTCATTCGCCTTGATTTCCAGATTAGATCTTGAACTTGCACATACGCAAATGCATATATCATCGGCATAAGCTAACATTTCACAATCCTGAGGAAGCTCTGATCTTAACAAGGGGTTGGTGATAATGTTCCACAAAGTCGGCCTTAACTGAGCATAATAGTTATGTACATTATTGTACATACATGTACAGACAGGACCGGATTTAAAAATTTGCCGCTCATAGGCAGTTGCGAAAATTTGCCGCCCTTTTTGAATGAAAAGTGAATTTTTTTATGAATTTTATCAATCAAAATCTGAGAACCTTTTTTTTAGCTCTCCCAGGTACAATTTATGTCTATTTTTTCCATACCAAAATTTGCCACCCCTAAAAATTTGCCGCTATAGGCAGCTGCCTACATTGCCTGCATGATAAATCCGGGCCTGTGTACAGATAGCATTAAGCTTTGTAATATAGTACATATAGGTATTATCATATATTAAGCATACTTGTTTAATTAATATATGGTATTAACTAATATTGTAAATTTTATAAGTAAATAATTATACTGTAATGTTAATTAATGACATTAAAATAAAATTCACTTTACTTCCTAAAACTAGATAAATCATTAAGAAGATAAAATAACTCGTATAATGTACAATTGTAATCGTTTGAATTGTATTGATAACGTGGTGGATATTCGAAAATTAATATCTATAGTAAAGGTTAATCTCGCTAATAATTAATTATTAAATTATAATGTAAAATAATATACATTATTTTGTTGACAAGCTATATTATAATGATTATATTTTAACTTTCAGGAATTGTCGGGGACACCAAAACAATCACTTTTTTAATAAACCCATACGTTTATGGTAAGTTGTACATATGTCATATCTACATATATGTATGTTCACTTTAAAAATATTTTTTTCTTCATTCCCCTCGAGCCACATGTAAACAAATTATGTATTAATAATGTTAATTTTAAATATGAAATTATTTAGAATGTCTGAGGCTGGTTTTAATTTCCCGTTGTTTTCTTTAAAATATTGATATTGTTCTATTTATTAACTATATTAATTTTAAGAAAGTGACTATTTACACTTACAGTATGTGCATGCAATTGGCTATTTGCACATACTGTATATATATGTACCAAATTAGGTTAGGTTGTTAAGTTAGGGCAGGTTAGTGTACGTTAGGTTAGTAGTATGTCCAAATAGAAAATTGCATGCACATACGGCATGTGCAAATAGCAAATAGCCAATTACTTATTTGCAATAACCAACTGCATGCACATAAACATACTGTATGTGCAAATAGCCTCATCCTAATTTTAATTGTTAAAACTTTGTTTATAATGCAAAATTAGAATTTAGTATTTTTATGAATAAATAAAACTATGATTTATTATATTTTGTTGTTGATTAAATAGGCACTTTTGATTTTTTTCAGACTTACACCCCTATCGGATCAATTGAAATCTATTACAACTCTTCATCTGTAACAGGGGGCGAAATATTGAAGGTCAGTTATATGTATATTTAGGGTGATTCATTTCCGCAAAATATTTTTTTTCAAGGTCCTCAAGCAAAATTTTAATTTACATATAGAAAAAAAAATCTCACCAAGATTGAGCTCTTAATTCCTATTTTAAGTACTTGCAATTTAAATATGAAGTTTTCCTATTTAAAATGCATGTAAAAAAAGTTTTTTTTTCATATTTCTAATGCATAGACACCTTTTATCATATTGGGAATCGGTTTGATGGACCTTACGGGAAATTTCACGCTCTTTAAAATTGCCTTGGTGTTTTTTTCTGTAACTCACACTGGTTCGCCAGTAGGAGTCATCTAAATACAGTTTTTGGAATGAATTTGAATTGAATGAAAAAAGAGCTGACTCGTAAAAAATAGTTTTTTTTACCAATATTTAATGAATTTACAGCCATTTTTAGGCCTTAAAACGCAAGAAATTGATAAATACTAACTAATAATGCTGCATTATTGGTTAGTATTTAGATGACTCCTACTGGCGAACCAGTGTGAGTTACAGAAAAAAACACAAAAGCAATTTTAAAGAGCATGAAATTACCCGTAAGGTCCATCAAACCGATTCCCAATATGATAAAAGGTGTCTAAGCATTAGAAATTTGAAAAAAAAAAACTTTTTTTTACATGCATTTTAAATGGGAAAACTTCATATTTAAATTGCAAGTACTTAAAATAGGAATTAAGAGCTCAATCTTGGTGAGAATTTTTTTTTCTATATTTAGATTAAAATTTTGCTTGAGGACCTTGAAAAAAAAATGTTTTGCGGAAATGAATCACCCTAATGTATATACAAATTCCATGAAAATTACCTTTAATTTTTTTATGTTAATGTATGAATAGGGGGGTAAAAGCCATAAATTATAAATGTAAGCTACCTATTACCTATATATAATGACGTTTTATACATTTCTCTAGAGATACTAGAGAACAAATACAAAAAAAATGTATTTACGTGCGATCCGTGAAGAAATGTGAGTTGGCCAAGTCTATTCTAAATCAACGCTGGTGAATATATCATAGAAACATATTATGATACATAACGAAATTGTAGATCTAGATATTTAATTATATCGTCTTTATTTAAATTTTCATATATGTTTATATCGTACAGTAACAAATAACATTTTCAAAATCCCTGGTATAAATAATTTAAGAAAATTTTAATTTGTTGTTAGTTAAAATCGTTGAAATCTTCAATATATTTAAAATAGCAATTACTGATAAACGTGAATTGTTTTTATCATTTTATTCTTGATAAAACTAATCAGTATCTGATTTACAATTGAATACGTATTAATCACTTCAGAGCGCAAAGTTTCGGTATTATGCCCTTCTATATAATTCTACAGATAAAAAAAAACATCAGCATACTTTATCATGTTTTCAGAAAAAATATCTATTTTATATCAATGTAACAATTTATTTATGATTTTGATTAAATGTTTAATGTTAAAAATACTTTAAATAAAACTATGTTGGGATAAATTAAATGTTCAATATTAAAGTCGGTATATATGGAACACCATTCATGTTTTAGGTAAGAAAACTATTATAATATTATTTTAAATCAGCACTTATCATTTCATTGGACAGAGAATTTAATCTTTTAACGAGATCGAGGAAGCAAAAATAGAATTCTTAAATTAGAACAAAATAAAAAAAATCGAAATAATACAGGATTATCTATATTCTATACATAAGATGGTTAAAACATTTGTAATTTAAAATTTTGAACAGTTGTGAAGTAGGTAGCTAGGTAGGTACTGGATGATTAATATACTTTTCATGCTATTTGCCTCACCACTATTCTAGTTAATTATTACACTTCATAGCCATATAATACCCCATAGTCCATAATAGCCGCAACCACAATTATAAAAAAAATATATATATTGTCGAGGCAATAATTATTACGAGTTCTAAAAGCACTGTTCATACGGTCAACCCCTATACCTACAGTTTTAAACAGTAATATAATTAATTTAAATAATTTAATACAATAAAAATTTTAACTAAATTTTCTTAACAAAAATAATCAAAAATGACAAATTTATATTGTCCCAGATAACTTTTCCAGCATGGGGATCTCAGTATCTATAAGAGATACAGGTTTGGTTAAATGAGATGAATTATATGTATGAAAGGGGTGAGTATTATTACACCAAAAAATATTCATAATTCTATGTGGTTTAGGCGGTATACCCAAAAAACTGAAATATCGGAATTTCTTTAAATGGTTATAACTTTTTTGTTAAAGTAGATAGGTACTTTTTGTTTGCGGTTTCTTTAAGCACTTTTTTGTGTAAAATTGATTGGTGTATTTAGATTTTTTCTATCACTTTTAGTTTCCGAGATACAAGCCCTAACTTCAGTCTTTCTTATGGGCCGCTAAGTTGGCTATGACATATTTGAACGTGTTTTTTACTCTACTTTACAACGATGTGTCACTTGCCATATTTATTATCGAAAAAAAAATTATAATATATTTTTTCAAATACTTCATTGTTTCAAATATTCATTTGTTATTTTGATTGTTGTTATTGTGATTTTTGTTTACAATTTTTGTTTTTCATGGCTCACTTAAAAGTTTGTAATAAAATACTTCATAAATATCACTGATATTTAGTATTTCGACTTTTTTTCGATAATAAATATGGCAAGTGACATATCGTTGTAAAGTAGAGTAAAAAACACGTTCAAATTATGATATATTCAACTAAGTGGCCCATAAGAAAAACTAAAGTTAGCTTGTAACTCGGAAACTAAAAGTGATATAAAAATTCTAAATACACCAATCAATTCTACACAAAAAAGGGCTTTAAGAAACCGCAAACAAAAAGTACCTATCTATTTTAACAAAAAAGTTATAGCCATTTAAAGAAATTCCGAATTTTCAGTTTTTTGGGTATACCACCTAAACCACATAGAATTATGAATATTTTTTGGTGTAATAATACTCACCCCTTTCATACATATCATTCATCTCATTTAACCAAACCTGTATCTCTTATAGATACTGAGATTCCCATGCTGGAAAAGTTATCTGGGACACCCGTATATCGTTTCTAAAGAATTTCAGGAAAATATTTTCAACCCCCTAAAAACTCCCCTTGGGGGATAGTTTGAGGGGTACATGCCTGTTTCTCAGCATAATCAAATGGAATGGTATATCAAAAAGTACATATTTGTAAAGATCATAAAAAAGAAGAAAATTTCGTAAAACGAAAATATTCATACTTTCAATTGTTTAAAAAATATGGCGACTTGTTATTAAATTTTAAGGTTTTACTAAAAGTGCTCTAATTTCGTTAAATATTAATGGAATTTCATTTTTTTTTTAAATTTAGAAAGTAGAAATAATGATCTTTGTAAAGATGTATGATTATTTGAGGTTTTAAAAGTTTAAAAAGTCATACGCGACATACCAAAAATTGAAAATTTCAATTAGGGATAATTCCAAATTTTTAAATACAATGGTATATCAATTAGTACTTTTTCTTTAAAAAAAAAGTTGTTTATTTGCATATCTTCTTTAAGAAAAAGTACTAATAATTGATATAATATATTTGAATACATAGGCGCCGACTTTTCATTTAACCTGGGGGGGGGCGAGATTTTCATAATTTTTTTGAGGGGGGGGGGGGGGGGGTGCAAAAAATTTCTTTAAAAAATGTGCAATATCCAACTTTTGTAATAACGACAAAAATTTCAGAAACACAACTAATAATGTGAAAAAGAACAAAATTTTCATCAAATTATTGTAGTTTCGATAAAAATCGATCAAACTTTAATTATTTGAAATAATTGAAAAGTGGACATTTATATTTAATTTACGAAAAGTCGTAAAATTTTTTTTAAAGCTGTTGATCTAACTAAGCTTTGTAAAGGAAATAAAAGATGTTTTAGTATTAATTTCCTTTTTGAAGAAATTTTTAGTGATCATTTTTACTCAAGTGACAAGTATTTGAATATTTACACCTTTTTTTAAAGAAAAAATCTTATTGACAATAGTAGGTATCTTTAATTTAAAAGAAACTAGAGTTCAGCTGCACAGGGGTGGGCGAAGCCCCCCTGGTATAATATCTGGGGGGGCGATCGCCCCCCTCGCCTCCCCGTAGTCGGCGCCGGTGTTTGAATATATTATTTTAAAATAAAAATAATTATTTTTTAAACTTGATATCCGTAATAAGAACCCAAATAAATTATAATGGAATTTATTACATATATGAGTACACTAATGACAAGTAGATGTCGACACTAGTGTTTCTGCACATGAATCATTCACAATTAACTCATGGATGGCAGCACATACACGATTGTATACAGATTTCACGTGTTTTCCTAGACAGCTGTTTACGACACATGCGATTCTATGAACTCGGGGGGTTTACATAACGTACACGACGTACACAATGGAAGTGGCAGCGGCGGTAGCGGCATTTGGCAGACTTGCGTAGATTGTAGACCTCGTTTTGTTAGTATCCAGCAGTCATTCGCGTGGTTTGCTGACATGAGATTGCAAAGTATTTTTTAAATCACGTTTTAATTCAGTTCCGATGTGATTCATAATTTACGTGAACTTATGTTATTTATCTGTGATATATGTTGTTATTTTATGCCATTGTACTTTTTTGGTTTATTACTTAATTAATCAACAATAAATAAGAATATTGATTTTTCTGGTAAGTACATTCATTTATATATCGTATTTAAATATACAAAGCGGAAACTTATTTCCTTTTCATCTTTTGAATTATAAATTGATAGATTATTTAGTATTAATACTTACTCATATTAAAAATTACCTATTAGAAAACAAATTAGGTTTTATTTGCCGGCTACAATAAACAATAATTATTAAATTATGTGTACCCTTATAATATAATACGTAAGAAAATTAACAGAAATTAAAAATTGTTAATACTATATAATTCATAATATACATAATATTATTATTTTTTTAATTATTATAGGTACTATAACGTAATTTATTGTTATATTATTATAGCTATATTTTTCTAATTATAAAATATTTATCTTCCTTTAATTGTTCGATTATGGTAAAGGGGACGAAGCTTATTGTTCATTTTCAATTTTTTAATATCTACTTACTATGTCTATGTTCTTCAACAATATTATACTTTAAAAATATTTAAGGGAAATGTCTATTCCATAAAAGAAATACTCCATAAACCATTACAAAAGGGATTATTATAGTGTTTGGTAAGGGGGATGGGGCTGTATTAGAATAATGGGCGATATACAGCGCCCGCAGTTCCCTTCATAGAACATGTTACCCTACTCGTTTATTTAAAATTTTACCGTACTGAAATTCAGAGTTATAGATGAACTCGAATATACAATAACCTTCCTTATTTGCATAAACAAATATAGTGTTTGTGAATATATATATTTAAATACATATGTTCTCTGTAAAATATAAACCTTTATTCGCCGATGCCATGGGAGCGTAATTATCTTACAACTAGCTATCATTGCATTAGTAATTATATTTATTATTATAATATGTATATGCTATGCGCATTGTATCTGGTAAACACCGCAAACAAACTGCCGAAAAACCACATATCGGTGAATGAAGGTTAAACAAATTGAAATTACATTCATTTTTAGATTCGGTTAGTATTTATTATACACATTTTGTAAATATTACTAAGAATTTCAATTGATAGAAAGATGACACATAGGGCAACAAGGGCATAGATCCAACATTATTGACTTATTTCGAAACAATTAATTGGTCTTGTGACAATAGATATATTAAAATTAATGGATTATATTCAGTGGCGGCTTTAGGGGGGGCGACCCTGGGCAATCGCCCGGGGCGCCAAGGTAGCAGGGGCGGCAAGAAGCGAAAAAGAGTGAAAAACATTAAAAAAAATAAGAAAAGAAAGTTGCAACAACTAAAAAAAAATAGCTCATCAGATTTTTTTGCGGTAGAAATTAATTATATATTCGAGTTAACCAAAAAAAAAGGTCTTCAAAAGTCGGGAGGGCGGCAAAAAAATATTTCGCCCGGGGCGCCGAGCTTGCAAAGGCCGGCTCTGTTTATATTCATAGGCACCAACTTTTAATTTTACCCGGTCTAGCGTGATTTTCATAAACAAAACAATTCAAATACATAGTTGTAATTTTAGTAATAATATCCATGCTAAAAATTTTCAAAAAAGAAATTAAAGTTTGGAGTCTGTACTATAGAATTGAAAAAAATGTATTTTACTATACATCTTAAAAAGTTATAGACCAATAAAGATACGGATAAATGTGTAATTCTAGTGTAAGAATTAAAAAGTAGGGTCATATTCTATTAAGTGAGATATATTAATAACATTGTTGACTTGTATTTGTCGGTCCCAACAAAGCCCCGAGTTAGAGAAGTGGGGACAAAATAAATTACTACTTGAAGCCTCTTACAGGCGCCATTTTAAATTTAGAAAAAATAATAATAAAGAAGGTCAAATTTCACTGATTTGGTTGGTATAATTTTTTATTTTTTTTGTCTAGCTTAAGTTTTTTTTTTAATTGTTAATATTTTACTAGAGGGCATCATTTTACATGTTCAGTAAAAATTTAAAATTTCCAGCTTATATAGTTTATGAAATATTTTGCTTTAGCTGAAACTGACGGACGGACGGACGGCAAAGTGAGATTAAAAGAGTTTCTTTGGAATCATAAAAAGTTAACTCTTGAAGCTTTCAAATGCTTTTATTTAATGTACGATAGTTTGTTCTTTTTATAGAGACTCATGAAGTTTAAACGATGATTTTAGTTGAAAACTTAAATAACTCACAGTAAAATAAAATCGTAAACAAAATTTAATTTAAGGCTGATGGTCTTAGCACCCCAAATGACACGTTTCAAATTTAGTTTTTACTTTCGGCGCACGTTGCCAATGTTGTAAAAAAAAATATTTTTGGCGCCCCCTTTAAAGGCCTGTAATATTCAAAAATGTCTTAGTGATCATTTTTAACTAAATAACTGCTATGGGAATATCGTACATTTTTTTTAACTAAAAAACTTTAGTTTTATTGACAAATATGTATATGTTTTGTATAATTTAGTAGAATCAGGGTGGCCAGTTTCTGGAAAACCGGGAAAAGTCAGGGAATTTTTCTATACAGGAAACTGTCAGGAAATTTGGTTGGAAGTCAGGGAATTTTTTATAAAAATGCAAAAACCACACTAATTTTCATTAATATTTAAACAGTTATCTATTAAAAGAAAACCTGTGACCTTTTTTAGGCTTTTTATCAAAATTTTAAATAAAAAACAGGGAAAAACTGTAAAAATTCTCCGGGAAAAGTCAGGGACATTTATTCCAGAGAAATACTGGCCACCCTGTAGAAAGTGGTGCGGCAAAGGCTCTCTGGAATTATACCAAGGGGGACGATCGCGCCTCCCGGAGTCGGCGCCTATGGACTTATATTATTATAGACATTAAAAAGTATATCAATACTCTTAAATCTTTGTACTAATGCAATATCGAGTATTATAAAGAATTTACTCTGTAAAGCAGAAGCAAAACTAATGCTATCTGCGAGGTGTCAAATCATTGTAAGTTCGCTTGAGATATTAGAGCAGTGGTAATAAATAATAAATATTTATTAATGTAAATGCTATACATTCTATAAAATATACATATCACCATTGCTTTTATATTGCTGATTTTTACTTAACACGCATATGTCAAGGTCAATCATATACATTGATTATACCTGTCAGTGTGCTGTCATTTATATTTAATACGCCGCAGATAGCCGTTAGCTTAGGTTTTACTCTAAAGCAAATTATTTATAATACATACCCGACAAAGGAAGGAAATAATTACTCCGTTTTTTGTTGAGCAGTTTAAGTACCTATATTATTAAAAATGAAAACCAGTGCGGACTTAAGATGGTTGCTATAACCAGGCCAAAAAAATCCTTATTTGATAAACTTTTTCACAAAATGTAAATTATGAAAATAAACTCGTAGCTCGTAGGTACAACTATATGTTTTGTCGTTGCCAACTCAAATTTTCATTCTGTGTCCTCCTGCAGTTTGTGAAGTCCTTTTTTTAGTTCTCACTAATTGAATTATGTATACAGGGTGGCCCAAGTAAAACGAAACGGGCGCGTTTTTGGTCATTTAAAATAAGATTTTGAAAAAAAGCTCGAACACGTCGATTTTCCTCCAACGGGGACATCTTTTGCTATAAAATTTTTGCAAGAATCTTTTCAACCCTCAGCGCTATAAGCACAACCCTTAAAATTTTAAATAGCATGATAGGGCAAGTGATATTTCATATGAAAGGTTTTTTCATTCTAAATACGGTGCTTTTTGATTTTTTCAAATCTGTTTAGTTTTAGTCAAGTTATTTACATTTTGAACTCCATAAATGCAATGTTTTTCTGATCAAAAAACAAATATTTACAGCTAAAATTCAAAACAAAGTAGGCTTATTTTCTTATAAAATAATTAAAAAACATCCAATTTGGACAAAATTGAATTAAAAAAAAATTTACCAACATCCAAAACTTTAATTAATTCAATAAATGGCCAAATTGGGTGTTTATGAATTATTTGATAAGAAAATAAGTCAACTTTGTTTTGAATTTTAGCTGTAAATATTTGTTTTTTGATCAGAAAATCATTGCATTTATGGAATTAAAAATATAAATAACATGACTAAAACTAAACAGATTTGAAAAAATCAAAAAGCACCGTATTCAGAATGAAAAACCCTTCCAAATGAAGTATCACTTGCCCTATCATGCTATTTAAAATTTTAAGGGTTGTGCTCATAGCGCTGAGGGTTGAAAAGATTCTTCCAAAAATTTTATAGCAAAAGATGTCCCCCTTGAAAGCCAAATCGACGTGTTCGAGTTTTTTTTTTTCAAAATCTTATTTTAAATTAGGGATGTTACGGAGCTCCGTATCCGAAACCGAAACTATCGGATATCCGAAAAGATTTGACCTCCGAAACCGAAACCGTATCCGGAATAATTAAATTCTGAACTCCGTAACCGAAACCGTAACCGAAATAATTAAATTTTGAACTCCGAAACCGAAACCGTAACCGAAATAATAAAATTCTGAAATCCGAAACCGAAACCGTATCCGAAATAATTATTTCGGATATTATTTCGGATAGTTTCCTACTTATTTCCCCGAGTCTCGAGACACAAACAAAACATACGAGCATATTATAAATTTGTATTTACCGCCTGAAAGATCGTGTACTTTTATTTGGTCTCTCTATTTTTTTTAATATCGCTACCATGGATTGAACAGATGATTTTTCAAATTTTGCAATAATCACTTTTTTGAAAATCTATATTTTAAAGACTAAATTTTTAAAAATGACTAAAATTTTTAAAAATTGTAAATGAAAAATCAATTTTTATATCAAGTTTATCATCATATTTCAATTTTATTAGAATTCGTGACTTTTTTTATTGTTGTCACAAATTACACTTGTCATCTCCGTACGTCGTATGATTCGTAAGTTCGTTTTAATAATTGATACAACAAACTTCAAGAAACTACTTATCTTGTGTAAAGCGTAAATTAATTAAAGTTTTGGAGTTTTAATTTTTCGCTATAATTTTCAGTGAAAGTACCTACTAATTAAAAGCTATGTACATTCTGGAATTTTTTCAGATTTTTAGAATTGATGGTATAGAAAATAGGGTGGGGGGGGTGCCTTCATAATGACTTTGAAGAGCAAATAAATCGTGATTGAATGATACATTTTTTGTTGCATTTTAGGAGATCTTTCTAACGACACCCCACTCAATGGGGTAGGTGATTTTTTTAAACACCTCATTTTATGAAAGAGGGTCTAAAAAATTTGTTTTTAAAAAATCTTATCATTTTTGTTTTTGGGGTATCAATCTACGACCATATACCAAATTTCATCTTATTATGTCAAAATTTTAACAGGGCGGACGGACGAACGGGCATGGAGAAACTATAAGGGTTCCTAGTTTTCTACGGAACCCTTAAAACCAGTAATTAGGCAATTACCATATATGGAATTGCGACGGAACTTTTATTTTGAGTCGTTAAAACCGATATGCTGTATTAAAATATATCGTTATAACTTTATAACCAATTTCGACTGTATATGTATCTTATTTCAATGGAAACTATACTATGGGCTGAAAAATAAAAAAATAAAAAATAAATATCCGTATCCGTATCCGTATCCGAAACTAAAGGGGGCAAAATATCCCTATCCGTATCCGAAACCGAAACTAAGAAAAAAAAATATCCATATCCGTAACCGAAACCGAAACCAAGAAAGAAAAAAATCCATATCCGTATCCGAAACCGAAACCAAGAAAAAAAAATATCCTTATCCGTATCCGTAACCGATATTTCATATCCCTAACAACCCTATTTTAAATGACCAAAAGCGCGCCCGTTTCGTTTTACTTGGGCCACCCTGTATATGCGTTCCATAAAAATATAAATTTTATTTCATAACTTTTTTTATAAACAAGTATTCTACAACGAAAAGTTATTTTTTTAATAGAAAAACATAAGGTCATTAATTTTTGTACTCTATATTTGCATTAGTTCTGTACATATATTATAAAACAAATTACAAGAATGAGGTTTCATAATCTATGGCCCTGTTAATGCGAAATGTCTATTCAGGCCTTATTATTTGTATTGACACCAGGGACGGTCTCTGTTCGCCAAATATTTTATTTTTAGATTTTAATTACTCGTTCTACTTCATTCGTAATAAAGGCGACCCTGTTGTATATACCTATACTTTTTAAACATGTGCCGTTTTTAAACTGGCACTATAATTTTAGTAGTTGATCTTGACCCCCTTGTACTTTTTAAATCTTTATATATGTACCACTTCAATCATTTGCAAAGTGTCGGAACTATAATTTGATTTATTTAAACACATTTATATCTATAAATTATTTACCTATTGGTAATATAGATGCGTGTTACCTACATTTACATCTTTTATATGGAATTATAAATAAATTCAAAATTATTTTATTATTCTTAACTTTAAATAAAATATTAAAAAATGTATTTCTTATAGATGCATGTATATTCCATTCAGGTTAAATACTACCTTTATATTACAAATTTTAATATAAATATTTCTGTTATTTATTTTAAAAATATGCTTATAATTATAAAATTGTTAACTAAATTTTAAGTTCAATAGTATTCTACGAATAGGCATGATGACTAATTTAAAAAAAAAACTATTCTATGCAGGCCCGTAGCTAAAAGTTGTGTTCGGGGGGGGTCCGAAAAAAAAATATGTGTGTGTTACTTTGTGTGTGTGTGTGTGTGTGTGTGTGTGTGTGTGTGTGTGTGTCTTTGTGTGTGTGTGTGTGTTTTTTTTTTTTTTTTTTTTTTTTTTTTTTTTTTTTTTTTTTTTTTTTTTTTTTTTTTCTGAAGGAGGTTGGGAAATGCATTTACGCACACCAACAGAATATGTCGGTAGTGTGGGACTCATCCATTACTGGCCCTACCCACTAAAACCTGCCTCCTTTCCTCCGTGACCCTTTTCTAAACCCCCGCGGGACTGCCGTCAGGCATTACTTCACGGGGGCGGTCTGAGCCGTGGCTTCTCCTCATTTTCACTAGCTTCAGCTAGCCTTGTTCAAGAGGGGGGCAAGGTTGCTGCTTCCCTCCTCCTCCGTTCCTCCCTCCGTAGTTCCTTGAGTACCGAGGAAGCAAAGCCACTGACAGCAGCCCAGGCCTCGTCCGACCTGAGCATATGGTGTACCAAGTCTTCAGGTGTTGGAGCGTCACCTAGTACCCTTTCCAACTCTTCACGATTTGGCCTGAAGCGTGGACAGTGGAAGAATACATGAGCTGCATCCTCCGGTACTCCACACCCCGCCGGACAGTCTGGTGACTCCTCATATTGGAATTTATAGAGGTAAGCTCTATAGCAGCCATGCCCTGAGAGCATCTGCGTCAGGTAATAGTTGGTTTCCCCGTGACTACGGTTCACCCAACTATCCACCTGAGGGATAAGACGGTGCGTCCATCTCCCTTTCGCAGATTCATCCCAGTTTACCTGCCATTGTATTAGGCTATTACGTCTTATATCCCGACACTGATCTTCTCGGGCTTCTGGTGATAGGTGCCTTAGTTGAAACAGGGACCTTCTTTCTTCACCCAGTATTCGGATGGGCATCCTACCCGCTATAAGTGTAGCAGCATCTACTGACACCGTGCGGAATGCACTAGAGACTCTCAAGGCACTTAGACGACAAACCGCTGCTACTCTCCGATGACACTCTTGGATTGTCAGGGTCTCTCCCCATATGGCAATCGCGTAGCTGAGGACGGAAGTAACCACTGATGTCAGTAATTTCCTTCTGTCCTGTCGTGGGCCGCCAATATTAGGCATCAGTCGCGATAGCGTCGATGCCACCTTGGACGCCTTTTCTGTGACATATTTGACATGCTCCTTAAAGTTGAGTCTGGCATCCAGCATAATTCCCAGATACCTAATGTAAGGTTGAGAGGTGATGGTATGCTCCCCTACAGTAAGGTCGATCGTCTCCACCTTTTTCCGACTTGTGATAAGGACAGCTTCTGTCTTGTGTTCAGCGAGTACGAGTCCCGCTGCTTGCATCCAACGCTGTATCTTGTCGTAAGTTTCGTCAAAGGTTCTTTGGAGCTCTTCTAGATGTTTTCCAACAATAACGACTCCTGCGTCGTCCGCAAAAGCCACTATTTGGGCTCCCTGCGGAAGTTGCAGTTTTAGCAGGCCATCGTACATGACGTTCCATAAGAGTGGCCCGATTACGGAGCCCTGAGGTACCCCACCCGTAACTCTATATTCTCGAGGGCCATCTTCTGTGTCGTACATAAGGAGTCTATTTTCAAAGTAACTTTTGACGATCCTTCTGAGATATGGTTGTACATCTAGTCTTTCTAGGGCAATGCAGATGTTGTCCCATCGAGCCGAATTAAATGCATTCTTAACATCAAGGGTTACCATTAAACAATATTGTTTACTGCCCCTTTTCCAGCGAGCGCCAGATATTGCTTCTTTGGCCGTATTGACTACCTGGCTAATGGCGTCAAGTGTGGATCTTGACTTCCTGAAGCCATACTGGTTATTCGCGAGGGAGTCCCCGATATCTGCTTCTATGCGATTGTGGATAATTCGCTCCAAGATTTTCCCAGCAGTATCGAGCATGCACAACGGACGGTATGAGGACGGGTCATCAGGTGGTTTTTTGCCCTTTGGTAGGAGAACTAGTCTCTGCCACTTCCAGCGCTCAGGGAATATTCCCTCTCTGAGGCTTGTGTTGTACATATTTAGAAACTGGTTAGGGAATGTTCTAATGGCTGCTTTGATGGCGACGTTAGGGATGTTATCCATTCCTGGTGCCTTATTGTTTCCTACTTTACTGCAGGCTCGGAGAAGTTCCTCGCGTTTAATTGTGGGAATATCCTCGTTACCTTGGAGTTCTACCTCGTAGTCCAGCTTTAACTGCTGTGGAAATAGTGCTTGAACTATCTTTTGGAGTTGTTCTGGGCAGGTAGGTTGTTGTCGAGATTGACTTTTGAGTCGAGTCATGACCACCTTATATGGCCTACCCCACGGGTCGTCATCTACCTCTTCTGTTAGGTCCATCCACGATTGTGTGTGTGTGTGTGTGTGTCTTTGTGTGTGTGTGTGTGTGTGTGTGTGTGTGTCTTTGTGTGTGTCTTTGTGTGTGTCTTTGTGTGTGTCTTTGTGTGTGTGTGTGTGTGTGTGTGTGTGTGTGTGTGTGTGTGTGTGTGTGTGTGTGTGTGTGTGTGTGTGTGTGTTACACACTTGCGTCTTCTTAAAAATAAATTTTATTCAGATAAATATAATCAGTGTCGGAGGGCAACAATAACACTTGATACACATTCAAAAATGACTAATTGTAAGTATAGATTTGTTTAGTCTCTACAATGAAATTTAAAAAAAATACGGCGGTATTGTGTTTTTTTCCAGTGGCGTCGGAGGATATACAGGGTGATTCAGCACTGTCGTGCCAAACATGAACAGTTGATTGAGAAAATTATTTTAAGCAAAAAACTCCCAATAAACATGTGTCCGGAAATTGTTCCTTAGGGAACTACAGGTTTCCAAAGATTTTACTAAAAATTAGTTTTAATTTAATATCTAGAGAACCCTTTGTGATAGAATTATGAAATTTAGTATTTGGTTTAGTAATAATATGTGTTATCGATTTCTAATATTAACCAATTATATTTTAGGCCAGGGCTGTATGGGGCCAGTGGGCCCATCGATTTTGATCTTGTAATTGTTTGTTCCTTAATTTTTTTCCTGAGTTGATAATTTTATAAGATTATATGACACACAATACACAAAAACATACTTTGCTTGTTTATCATAGGATAAACCGTTTTCGAGAAATATCGATGGAAAAGAAAGCATGCAGAATTTAACTTAATACGGATGCTTGAAATAATAAAAAATAAATTTATATTCTTTTTCTATGATTAAAGGTAAAAATAAAGTTCATTTAAATAAACCTCCTAATATGAATCCTGTAAGATCTATAGCCAGTTCTTTTACTGTTACATGAACTTTATTAACATGACTAAAAAAACAAACTAAAAATGGCTATTTGTTGATATGGATGCATTTTCGGAGGTATATTTATATTAACTTTTTGTCTTATTTGTTATCATGAAATAAGAATATAAATTTATTTTTTATAATTTCAAGCATCCGTATTATGGTTAGTTCTGCATGCTTTCTTTTCCATCGATATTTCTCGAAAACGGTTTATCCTATGATAAACAAGCAAAGTATGTTTTTGTGTATTGTGTGTCATATAATCTTATAAAATTATCAACTCAGGAAAAAAATTAAGGAACAAACAATTACAAGATCAAAATCGATGGGCCCACTGGCCCCATACAGCCCTGGCCTAAAATATAATTGGTTAATATTAGAAATCGATAACACATATTATTACTAAACCAAATACTAAATTTCATAATTCTATCACAAAGGGTTCTCTAGATATTAAATTAAAACTAATTTTTAGTAAAATCTTTGGAAACCTGTAGTTCCCTAAGGAACAATTTCCGGACACATGTTTATTGGGAGTTTTTTGCTTAAAATAATTTTCTCAATCAACTGTTCATGTTTGGCACGACAGTGCCGAATCACCCTGTATATGTAATACAATATTACATTAACTTTTGCAGTCACATCAGAAATATCGCACGATGAAGGGTTATTAGTGTTAAATATATTTAACAAATACAAAATTTTTTTTTGATCTTAAATATTATCACCAATGTACCTACATTATAAAATAAATTCTTATTTATTTTATATTTTATTTTGAAAAAATGATAACTGATAACAAAACCTAATAATTTTTTAATATGATTTTTTAAAACACCGTGTTTGTATTTTTTTTCCTTTTGGTGTAAAATCAGCATTATTTTGCAATATAATACATTATACATACATATATGTATGTATGTATAAATTGAAATAATTTTTAAAGTACGCCTTTCCCTAAAACGGAACATATGTTTACAGCAATACAACTAAATACTGCACTTTTTTACTGTGTGATGCATTACTTGCATATGCATTATTTTTTTGAGAAGAAATCAACACACAATTTTTGTTAAAACTTCTGCAGAATGTACAGAATTTGTATGTATTTCATTTCCTTTTTCACATGCCGCTTCTATGCAATTAACACCAGATTTACTGAGTTTATGTAGGTACTCCATTGAAATTCCCTATATGTTGATTGATGGGTTCAGTAAATCTGATGTTGAACCTTGTACTTTTTACATTATTTTTAAATTTATGACCCTACGAAATACGATACTTTCTTTAAACTACACAAATTATTCCTAATTCTTTTCTTAGACAAGTTTAAAATTGGCGCGTAATTCAATTTGTTTTCGTTTTGTTGTAAAAAAACACGCCTGCGTCGTATATATAAAACTTTGATTATTTTACAATTTCGGGGGGGGTTTGAACCCCCAAATCCCCCCCTTGTCTACGGGCCTGATTCTATGATGATCTTACGCATCTCCTATCTCCAAAAAATTACTTATTTCTAAAGAAAATAAAGGTTTAATCACAAAAATTGACTCTTTAAAAACTTATTTTGAATTTGACGCTAAAACGCTCGCAGGTTACGTTTCAGAGTTGTGACGTCACATTTCTTTTCAACAATAATCAAACATTCAAAGTTAGGCAATAATTTAATTATTTTGTGTGTTAAAAATGAATACCAAAGTATATAAGTTCTTAAATAAAGTGAGCACCTAATAATCTTGTAAGAGGAATTGATATTTGTCTAAAATAAAAGTCAATCGCTTTGACGTTTACTGATGCGTGACGTTATTCTGTCTGATTGGTGTTTCATTTAGGCTTGCCATCCATCCTCTTTTCTCCGGACAGTGTCCGGGGACGTCCGGGGCAATTTTTCAAATGTGTCGGTGATTTTTAAAACGTGTCCGGAGTAAGAAAAATTGTCAAAATTGCTAAAAAAAAGGTCCTCGCACTTTATTTTAATAAATTTTAGATATAAAAACCTAAAAAAAGGTCACCGATATCAAAAAACGAACTGTTTATTTTAGTTCAGTCTGTCCTCTTTTTTTAATGAACTAATCACATAATAATAATAATTATGATGATTTATTATTACGATAATGAAATGATTATAACAATAATCATGATGATGATGATGATGATGATGTCGAAGACGTCACGCCTATGATGATAACGGCTGAGAAACGTATCTCGCGGGCAATGTCGAAGTTCAAAATGATCCGCGCTTGAAAAATTTGCAATATCTCGGCTTATAATGATCGTAGAACCTTTATTCTTTTTTTTAATCTGGGGTAACGCGACGAAAAAATAACAATAAGATAGTTTTCTAAGTTGTAAAATAACAATGCTCACCGCTAAGTCGAAATATTGAAAATTATTAATTTTTAGTGCAATTTTTTAAATGTTTTGTTTATTGCACGTTTCAAAAGGGTTCTTGACAATAAATCGATATTGTACGAAAATACAAAGTTAAGTTAGGCTTTGGCCTTTAAAAATCGGGGTTGTGAATCCTTTTTGGTTAATAACTTTTATCAGGCCCCGCGTTTGAAATTTAGCTATTTTTTTGTCAACCGGATAAACAAATAGAATTTTGCAAAAACTATTCGACCTACAGCACCCATCTTTCGCTCACTTTTGAAACATATTAATACTCACAACTTTTAGGTATTTTCGTTGAATTTTAATAAATAATAAAAAAATTATAAACAATTTAAAAAAATTTAATTTTCAACGTTTTTTAGCGGTTTTTTTGCAATAACTTTTGAACCAATTATCGGATTTTAATCTACCAGGCATAAAATTATAGATCTTTTGATTGCGCATATTTCGTCTGTGCTTTACTTTTCTCTACAACCCACAATTTTCCCACTAAATCAGAAAAACCGATTTTCCGACCAAATTGTTTAAAAATAAACAATGTTCCAATGAAAAAAAATTGACTCATTTGATGAGAAATTACTCCTTACACCTTCCCCAATAAATTTCATCAATAATATAAAGGGCTCTAATTAACTTTTTTTTGTGGTATTATTACAGCTATAATGACGCGACTATAATCCTCTTTTTCACATCTTACCATCTGGCAACCTTAGTTTCATTTAACATGGTGGATTGCTGTATTTTGCATTTTTATTTTAGCAAAAATATATTAATCTCTCTTTTAACCTATTTCTTTATTTAAAATCATAATTTCAATTATATTTTGTTACTGTCATCATGACTATTATATTAAAATCATATATTAAACAACTAATATGTCTCATGATGTGTTTCAAACCAAGTGATAACTAGATGGCGTTGATGATCGAGCTATACAGGCTTAAGCTTACACAAAAATAACCTAGATGGCGTTACATCTTTTAATATAAATACAGTCTATGATAAATCTTATCGTTATATTATTTTCATCTGTGGTAAAAATATAGAGCGACTTTTTGTCTATTGTAAGCATATACAAATGTACCAGCTGTACCAGTATCTTTATTCTGTGAAATGCATACTCAATATGACTCATGTTATGTAGGTATTTGAATTCGTTTTGATGTTTATTGTCGACATTTATAGTAAACAATTAAAATATATTTGATTTCATTATAATATTTATATATTTCTTATTCATACTGATTTTAATTCGTTATTTGCTTCTTCGCCACATTTATTTATGAAACATACATTTTTTAAAAATATCTCAAGAATTTTGTAGAGTATTCAATTTTCTAAAATATAGGTCACCATGTTGTAAAATATTCCCTTACAAAGATTTATCCCAATTTGTTTTAAAAATCGTTTCAAACGAGTTTTGAATTTTTTTTCATTGAAAGTACTAATTAAAAGCTACATCCTGGATTTTTTTTCAGTTTTTGAATCGATAGTTTATAAATTAGGGGGGGGGGCACTCTGATATCTCGTTACTGAAGGGTTAAAATTAAAATATATTTAAATATTTGTTATTGCATTTTAAGACATATCTAAAAAACCTCAATTAATGTTTTAAGTGAAATATTTTGACCCCCCCCCCCCTTTCATAGACTGAAAACTGAATTCAATTTTTTTTCATTTACCCCATTGAGTGGGGTGTCATTTGATAGGTCATCTAAAATGCAATAATAAAAGTCAAGTAACTTTTTCATTCTAACCCTTCAGTCACGATATATTTGCTTATTAATGCCGTTGTCAGTGCCCCCCCCCCTTTACATTCTAAACTATCGATTCAAAAAATCTGAAAAAAATTCAGAATGCAGCTTTTAATTAGTACTTTCACTGAAAATTATAACGAACATTCTCAAACATATTTTGGACCCCCCTTTCATAGACTGAAAAGTGAACTCAATTTTTTTTCATTTATCCCATTGAGTGGGGTGTCATTTGATAGGTCTCCTAAAATGCAATAATAAAAGCAAGTAACTTTTTGTTTTTAACCCTTCAGTCACGAAAATTTTGAAATAACCCTTTATTTATAAATCGTAGTGAGAATGACTACGGAACCCTATCATGTGCCGATGTGCATGCCCAACAGGTACTTGCCCATTTTATTTTGCTATTCATCTTTTGGTTTTGGTTAAAAATTTCGTATAATTATTCTTCGTTCGATATTTAATTTGTTCATTTTCTTTTTTTTTCTTTTGGTTTTCACTATTTTTCAGTGTTATATTTCAGGTAGTTATAATTTATTGAATTTCATTAGTTTTATTTTTCTTCGGTTCTATTTAAATCTTAATCTGTGGCGATTTAAATAATAGGTCGAAAAATATATTTTTGTACATTTTTTAAATTATAGCTAAAATATATTGTAATAAACTCAACTTTTATAACTGATTGATTTTATAATTGTTTTGATTCATTCTTGTTTTAGTCAAAAGATTTATTAATTAAAAAAATATTTTTATTAAATCGTAGTAATTAATTTCTTTTTCTTATATTAACTATGGAAACTAATAAAAAAAATTCACTACGTACTGCTCCTATAGAGACTGTATAACTCATATTTCATTTGAAAATATAAAAAAATTATATTTCCCAAACAAAAATAAAGAAAATTGAAATAAATCAATGTAAGGAAATATTTTACAACAAACGTAGGTGACCTATAAGTATTATAGAAAATTGAATGCTGTACAAATTCTATAAAATACATATTCACATAATATGTGTCGTTCTTGAGATATCTTGAAAAAATAAATATTTTGAGGTGTCACCCCTCCCCTTTACACACGGTTTCGATTATTTTGAAATGGAACCGTCCTCAAACCAGACCAAACCAACCAACCAAGTTTCATTAATATCGGTTCAGTGGTTCATAAGTTATGCGTGTGACAAGGATTCAGGGGAAAGACGTACAGACAGACAGAAACGGGACAAAAGATGTTGGTCTTGACCCGAAACGAAAAGATCACGTTAAAATTTTGAAATCGGAGAACTATTTTTTTCTCATTTTAAAACGATCACAAAGCTTCTCATATCTTCGATATTGCGTGAAAGCAAAAACTTGTGAGAAACGAATAAAAAAGTAAGCAAATATGATGTTTTACATTTCTTTTCGATAAAAAGTATACACATTTGGCAACATCGCACTACACACACACAAACAGCTACTATACATGTATACATACACACATGCATACTATTATTAGCTTTTATCGCATTTTTCGCATGTCGTCAAATATACGTTGCACTCATTTTAATAGATTTTATACTCATCTTGGTTGTCAAACTGAAATAAATTATTGTTCATTTTGCTTCCTGCAACCTGTCTCAATCTTGCTTTGTACTGTTTTTCAGTACAAAGTTTGCCCTTCCAGCGATATTTACATATGTTTTCACTTGACATGATCACACACGTTAGTAACAAACGTTATTGGAGGTTAGGTCACTCAATACCATAGAATAATAAAACTTGCCAATACACAGTAAAATAGTAATGTCAACTGAGTGCGTTATTGCCACATTTAACACGTTTAATTTTTAAATAAAAAATTATTTCTTGAGCTCTTAGATTTATTATTAGAAGTATTGGATGAACAGCATATATATGGGCTCTATGAATAAGCATAGGCGTTCCCCTCTCGCTCTCTACCCCGCAAAGACGTAAACAACCTCTTTAAACCAACAGAAAAAAACTAAGTCAGTTAAAGCGTACATTTCCATAGATATGTACTGAACGCTCACTATTTGAAACACATTTTGAACGCACAATATAAATACGTACGTAAATGGCCTTGAAGGTTTGTTTACTAGCTAAATACAATATTTGGTACTAGTAGAGCCACCTACGTTTCTCGATGGAGAAACAAAAAAACTCATGATGGGTCATATTAGTTGTTTAATATATGATAAAATGTTTACATAATATGTGGGCGTACATATGTATGTATATTAGGGTCGGCCGAAAACGGCAAAAAAATTTTTTTTTAGAATTCAAATGGGGGTAGTGGGGAAAAGTTGTCGTATGTAAACAGTTTATTATACAAAAAAATTGTTTTTTTTTTTTAAATATCTAGCCGCAATGATGTCGCAAAAAATACCACTGTGTTTAATTTAATATACATGTAAAAAAATGTGTTAATATATTTCAACTTTTCAACATTTAACAAGGGCCCTTAGCACCCAAATAGATAAAAAATATGTTGTTTTACTATCTAATAATTTACAATGTGTAATTATTGTGCAGCTCTTTGCTTGCCTAGTATGTTTAAGTGATTGCGCGGTAAAAAGTTGAAATATATCATTCATATTTTTTTTACATATGTAATAAATACAGTAGTACTGTTTTTTGTCCTAAAAAAAATAATAAATAAAAAAAAATTTTGGGTCCCCATGGGCCCGGCTAGATATTTTCAAAAAAAAAAATTTTTTGTGGAATACATTGTCCACATGTGACAACTTTTCCCCACTACCCCCACTTAAATTCAAAAAAAAAATGTTCTCTTTTGAAATTTTCAGTACCTAACTTCATAGTTTAGGTTTTATTTGTTCAGGTTAACAAAATTTCACTGTAGGTACTTGCATATTTTCTTTTCTTCACTTTGGACAGATGTTGTAATAATTACTACTTTATAAATGTTTGAACCTAACATACATAATAAAGATTTCTTAGAAATGAGAAATAGTTGGTTTCGTTTTTTATCTAGTCAGAATAAATAATGTATGTATTTGTGCTTTAACGATTTTTTATTATATACCTACCTTCATATCATCAAACATTTTTTACAATATTTGCTACACTTGACAAGTTTTTATAATATTATGATAATTTTTATTGGAAATAAATATACAGTTCTTTTTTATTTCATATAATAATTAATTTTTAATTTAAATAATTCTAAACATTACAGTATTGTTTTCTTAATATTTTTTATTTTGAAACATTTTATAATTTAATAATAATATTATGTTTTATTTTATACGGTAATTTTAAATAGGTAATATTAAAATGACATTATAACTTTATTATAGAAAATATCTATTAATTAATCTGATAAAAAATAGCATTGTCATTCATAGCATAAACTTAAATCAGGGATGCCCAACAATATTGAACAAATGATTCAAAATGAACATTAACAAAATTAACATTAATAATATTGCAATAGTGCCTGATCAGTTGTGAAAATATTATTTTGAATACAAAAAGATATCTATCCTGTTATAGGTAAAATTTCATTATATATTTTTTAAAGGAATAATGTCCGCTATTTAAAAAAAGAAGGTGGCTATTTGCACATGTAGTATGTGCTAGCAATTGGCTATTTGCACATACTGTATTTGTACCAAATTAAGTTAAATTGTTAAGTTAGGGTAGGTTAGTGTACGTTAGGTTAGTGGTAAGTCTGAATTACTCTGAATAGCCAATTGCTTGCACATACTGCATGTGCAAATAGCCTTATCCTGGAAAAAAAATTGCTCAACACTATCTATGGGGTATTAAATATAAATGCCAACCAATTGACAGTTGGAACGAGTAGTACAGTTTGAATTAATGACTGACGCATGGGTGTCAAGTAGAAATCAGCGCTTTAAAATAAGTGGTTACAAGTGTACCTCATAAAAGGTATAGAATTTATACATATTATTATACATTTGAGAACAGTATAAGTCCAAATTCTGCCTCTTTTTACATGAATCCGTTCGATAAATGTAGATCTAAATATTGAGTGTAAAGAGGCTGGTTTACACGCAACGATAAATCGTAACAATTTATCGTAACGATGAGAATCGTTACGATATATCGTATCGTGTAAACAGGACATTGTAGCGATTTATTGGAATTTTTGTAGCGATTTATTGGAAAAAATTCCAATAAATCGCTACAATGTCCTGTTTACACGCTACGATAAATCGTAACGATTCTCATCGTTACGATAAATTGTAACGATTTATCGTTACGTGTAAACCAGCCTTAAGAATAGTATTATACATACTAACATCCTTTCATTGGTCCCAGGTATGTTTCCAAGTACGAGTAGAACATTACCTGTCCAGTACCTACTAGTTTCATTGTTCCACTCACAATCAGTCATTTTAATTGATAATTTTGGGCTAGTAGTATACTGGTCTTCTTCTCATTGATTCATTTATTATCACTATTCGAGAATTCCAAGAAAATTCATAACGATTTGACACCTCGCAGATAACGTTATCTGCTGAGAAAATTTATTTAAAATACCGAACATATTATACGATACATTTTAATAGTCCATATACAGGCTGTTCCAGATCGCCCGTCCACTATGTTTTACACCCAAACTATTGATGATAGAATTTTAGGATAAAAAATTTATTATATATATCGACTCCTAAAACCGCCCCTTGGGGGGTAGTTTGAGGGGTACATGCCCGTTTCTCAGCAAAATCAAATTTAATGGTACATAAAAAAGTACATATTTGTAAAGATCATAAAGAAATAAGAAACTCGTAAAACAAAACTTTTCATATGTACTTTCAATTATTTAAAAAATATGGCGACAAAATTTAGGGTTTTACTAAAAGTGCTCAAGAAAATTTAAAATTATAATTTTCAGTTTTCAATTTTAAAATTATAGTTTTAAATTTTCTTAACAAAAGTTGTTTATTTACATGTCTTTATTAAGATAAAGTACTAATTGATATACCATTGTATTTAAAATTTTTGAATTATCCCTAATTGATCTTTTGCATTTTTGATATGTCGCGAATGACACTTTAAACTATTGAAATCTCAAATAATCATACATCTTTACAAAGATCATTATTTCCACTTTCTAAATTTAATAAAATAATAAACTTTCAGTAATATTTAACGAAATTAATGCACTTTTAGTAAAACCCTAAAATTTGAGAACAAGTCGTCATATTTTTTAAACAATTGAAAGTACTTTTTGATATACATTTCCAGTTGATTTTGCTGGAAAACGGCTATGTACCCCTCAAATTACCCCCAAATGGGCGGTTTTAGAGGGTTAAAAATATTTCAACTGACATAGGAATATAACAAATATATATAAATATTTCTATGGCCGCGTTTATTTCATAATGTCCTAACCAATTCATTCCTCGAAAATGTGTCAAATATAGTTCACAAACTATTTATAATAATAGATAGTGATATTACAATTCTTGGCTACTGTGTACAGGCAATGCATTAATGTAGCTGCAACTTATAATTAATTTCTAATTTGGGATAGTATTCGATAGAAATGGATATTTGAAAAATTATTAATTAGGCAATAACAATAATCATTTTCCTAATTATATTTCTCTGTAATATTTTATAACATTACGTTTGCAGAATGACTTTTTAACTTTAACTACTCTTATAACAAGCGTTAATAATAAAATAGGTAAATACGGTAAAAATTCGTATCCAAAACGACGTACATTTTTGTCATAACAGTATAAAACAATGTCCTTCGCCGAGTCTATTTGAGTGAGCACGATTTTCTCAATAACTACTTAACGGATTTTAAGTAGGGAAAAAAACAATTGTCGGATTGGTATCTTTGCGTGCGTTACATAAATAGTTAACGATAAGTGAAAACGATGTTTAATAGGTTTATTACAGATTAAATTTATGTCCTCAGATAACAACATCTAGTCCAATGCGCTAGTTAATACATATTTTTAAGTCCTGAATATTTTATATGAAATGTTTTTACCAAAATCTCAACCTTTTGAAAATTTTGTGAATCTACGATATAGATATAAGTATGTTTATATGTGTAACAATTTGTTTATTATTAAAAAGTACGGAAATAATTTTACAACTGTGGGAACGGAAAAAGCTAAGAACTATGTAGTATAAAAATTGTGAAAGTATTTACATATCGTCGCAGGAAAGCAAATTTTACTGTAAGCGTCAAACCTCAATTTATAATCATTAATGATTTTTGTTGTTTTAATAATAATTATTTCATTATTTAACATATATCGTATACATGATACAAGATGTTTGAAAAGTTTGCGGTCTGTTATAGAAACAATTGTAATATAAATCAAAAATTACTTTTATTTTTAGGGTTCCGTAGAAAACTAGGAACTTATAATTTCTCCATGTCCGTAAAAGATGAAATTTGGTATACTGTCATAGATTGATGACCCAAAAACAGAAATGATAAAATTTTTGAAAAAAAAATTTGTGGACCCCCTTCCATAAAATGAAAAGTGATTTTAAAAATATCACCTACCCCATTGAGTGGGGTGTCGTTAGAAAGGTCTTCTAAAATGCAACAAAAAATGTAAAATAGCCTTTTGATTTTAACCCTTCAATCACGATGTATTTGCTCTACAAAGTCATTATAAAAGCGTCCCCCCTCTATTTTCTAAACTATCGATTCAAAAAATCTGAAAAAAATCAGAATGTAGTTTTTAATTAGTACTATCACTGAAGTTTATAACGAACATTGTCAAAAATATTTTGGACCCCTTTCATAGACTGAAAAGTGAACTCACATTTTTTTCATTTACCCCATTGAGTGGGGTGTCATAAATGTAGTAATAAAAGTCAAATGACATTTGATTTTAACCCTTCAGTCACGAAAATTTTTAAATAACACTTTTTTATAAATCGTAGTGAGAATGACTACGGAACCTTATCATGTGCGTGCCCAACACGCACTTGCCCGTTTTATATTACATAAACTTTTCAAAGCACGATGCATTTACTGTATCTTTGTTTCAACTTCGTTATATGCCCCCTTAGATAACCAATACATCAAGGTCTCCAACCAAAATTTCTACAACTTACAACCATACTAAAACTTTTTCATAAAAAATGTTTATTTTTCAACTTTTGAAATGAATGGAGGCTAATCAAATGAATTCGATGCATAGAGATTTAATTTGAAACCATTTTTTTCAGTTTTAGAGTTTGAAATTTGAGATGAGTGGGTTGGGACGTTATCGTCAAGACAAAGCACTTTTTCTTCATCGAACCCAGTCTTTTTCAATATTTGTGTTTCGGTCAAATAAGTTAGCATACTACTCCCCAGTTATAGCATTACCCTTTGTCAAAACCATTTCAGGGACGTGATCAGAGATTTCAGCATTCACTACCGTTGAGTCTTCCACTACGTAAACTTTCATCCAGATTCTTTCTGCCTAACTTGGAAAGCGCTCTCCATTTTTAACCACTCGATACCCTCGTTTTAACAACTCAAAAACTATTTGACATATTAAACTGAAATTTTTGGTTTTGTTATACAGGAGATCAAATATCAACTTGGCGAAAGTGAATTATAATTCGAATATCCTTTCTATAAAAAGCCGTGAACTTTTCAAAAGTCCCTAGTATACCTACATTACTATAACAATGTTTTTAATAAAAAATTAAAGGACAGTATTATTTCCAAACATTTTAACGTTTTTTGTCTCTACTGTCAAATTTGTTGTGGTTTTGATATTTACAGCAAAACAGCACTAGTAGACACTGGCGAGAGGGGTGATCGCCCCCCTAGATGTTATACCAGGGGGGCTTCGCCCCCCCTGTGAAGCTACACGCTAGTTTCTTTTAAATTAAAGATACATTTGTCAATAAGATTTTTTCTTTAAAAAAGGTGCAATATTCAAATACTTGTCACTTGAGTAAAAATGATCACTAAAAATGTCTTTAAAAAGGAAATTAAAAAAAATTCTACGATTTTTCTCCATCAAGTAAGTGATGTTTTCAGTTAAAATCGTCGTTTTCGCTTCGTGAGCGTCTGTAAATTAAAAAAAAACTATTGTACAAATGAAAAAAAAATATTTCAAAGATACAAATGTCCACTTTTCAATTATTTCAAATAATTAAAGTTTGATCGGTTTTTACCGAAACTACACTACAAATAATGAATGTTGTATCGTCGGCATTAGCCTTATCCAAGTGGATATTGCATGGTCAGTTTTACGATGATCTTAGCAGCAAACTTCAATAATTTGATGAACAAAAAATGCAAATGAAAATAATTTTTAAAGAATCTAAGGGAGATTTTAAACTTTATTTCCTCTTTTTAAGTTTCATTGTGTTCATTTGTCGTTATTACGAATGTTGGATATTGCACATTTTTTAAGGAAATTTTACCCCCCCCCCCCCCCCCCCCGGCCCAAAAAAAATCTTATAAAAATCTCGTCCCCCCCAGATGAAATGAAAAGTCGGCGCCTATGCTAGTAGATATAGCTACTAAAAAGATAGATTGGACTGACAATAACAAGAACCGAAAACCATTTATACATACGTTGAAATAAGGCTGTATACAATGTAATATCCAAATAGAGATAATAATTTATTAAATAAATATTTCTTTTATAAATATTTAACAATCATACTGTCATTCATTTTAATTGTAAAAAACGATTGTTTAAATAACATTTATGTAAATCTAAATTAAATAAAGGTTTTAATATATTTATTTACGAAATATTAACCATTGTTAAAATGTTTTATTATTGTTCTGGTGTAGTAACATTAACAATATTTATCAACAATTGTCAACAATTTATGTTTATGCTGGTACATGTAAAATCAAGTCTATTGTATGTATCGCTTTGATGCATTTCATACAGAAACTATAAAGAAAGAAGATTTTTCATAACTAATAATTTTTGTAATAGTCCAGGCGTGGCGTTAAGAACGATATTTCGCTAATCTCTGCACTTTTATGATAATAACATGCAAAAATTAGTACAATTGTACATTAAAATTTCCTTTTTCTTGTTTTGTAGAGGAAGGTTTACCTACCATTTACCAATTTTCATATTTTTATCAGTGTTTAATTTTTTACTTTCTTATACCTATGTATATGAAATATAAATATAGTATAAGTAAGTATAGTAAACGCGATTTTTTTCGAAATCCGGATTTTGATGGAATTATCAATTTTGACCTTCCCTGAATCCATTCTGACTATTTTCGCCATGATGTCTGTGTGTCTGATTAAAATTTTTATATTCGATTTTATATCCAATTGAATCCAATCTGATCTGATTGGATGCAAAAAATCGCAAATTACCTCGCCAGAGAAGCATGTTTTCAGTTTGTACAAAGGTTATAATAATTTTTATATAAATATTAAATGATGAGTTGTCCAGTAGAAACAAGTTATATTCTTTAATTCAGATCTGGTTAGATCCAATTGGATCTGATTGGATCCAATCAGATCTGGTAAAGTGACCAATTTTCAGATCAAATTGGATCTAATCAGATCTGAAAATTGGCCGCTATTATCAGATCTGATTGGATCTGATCAGATCCAATTGAATAACCATTTTACAGATCTGAAAAGATTTGAATCCATTTGGATCTGATTGTTTTTTTCCTGGGAGTGTATAAAAAAAGATAGATATTAAACAATATTATTAAATTTTGATGTTTTAGTTTCAGTTTTTTGAAAAGTTTTATTATACTATTAAATATTCAAATTCGCGCGTTCTGTTTTCTGATATTCGTTTGATAGTATTTGATAGTCTAATTCTAATGTATTGCTTTAATTAAGTAAATTTTAAGAGAAAGTTAGTGACTAAAATGTTCCTATTTATATTTCTCCAATAGTAAAAAAACATGATTTGGGTCAGTCTGCGGTGACGGGTGTGACATTTCAACTCGGATTGGAGTTCATAATTTCTAAATAATACTATTTAATAACATGGTTTTACCATTTTTCTGTAGATCTTAATGTAATAAGGTAACGGCACCAGTCTTGGATACGACCCCAGTGTTGGATAATGTTTAATGAAATGTATTGAATTAGAAATATTTGTTGATATTTGATTACTTTCATTACTGAATATTAATCTATATATATTTAACTATCTTACAGCGTGATTTGATGACAATCGACCAATGGGTGCCAAAATGGTGAAAAATTTAAACATCGCGGATCAGTCGGCATCCACGAAGTGTGTTTTTTCTTATAAGAATGATTAGTGAAGCGAATTAGATTATTAGTGATTTTTACGCTGCTTAATTTTTTTTTTTGAAGTGAAATTAAAATATTTCATTCTTGAACATAATTTAAAAATAGGTTCACCACCAAAATTAATTTTATTGTTCTAGGGGGGGTTTGTGTTCAATATCCATTACTGGGTATTAATTTATTACTAATATCCAGTAATGGATGCGATGTTTATAAATGCTGTTATTATTACTAGGTGTGAAAAATATTATGCAAGCGGGTTGAAATTATTAGTATATAATGAATTATACTTATAAAGGTTTTGGAATTAACATATTTAAATTGGTCAGGTCCGTATTATGGTCAATTTAGCATTTATATTATTTTATGCAAAAAAATATATAAATATAAAGTCAAATTTAAGGTAATTGTTATGTTTGCTTGAATAGCTTAATGAATAAAAAAATACTGAGTAATTAAGGCAGATCCGTATTAAGGAAGTAATTTAAATAATATTTTCTAAAAACTATATACTAAGGTAAAAAATGGAAGATAGTTGTTCTATTGACTATATTTTAACATAATATAATATTGCAAAACTAAGACAGGCTTGTATTAATGAAAATTTATAAATATTATTTTATATTCAAAACATATAAAAATAAAATTAAGTAGTTGTTATGTTAACATAATTCAACCAAATTACAATATTGGTTATTTTGGACAGGCCCGTATTAACGAAAATTTAAAACTAATATTTTATATTAAAAATATACAAAACAAATTAGACAGTTTGTTAATATAGTAACTAAACTAAAACATAAAATTATGCAATTTGGGCAGGCCTGTATTAACGAAAATTTAAAAATAATTTTACCGTAAAAAATTTTTTTATGATATATGGTGTTGGGCCTACCCGCTTCGATCCCGTCAGTGACATAATAAGGTTGAGGGTTGGGGACCCCCCCCCCAGAAATGCACAATGTTCTAAAAAATGTATGTTTTGAGAAAATATCAGTTCAAAATACCTTCCAAAATTTAACACATATGTAAATATACCCCCCCCCCCCCGAAAATTATTCTTACTACGCCAGTGGCTCCCATTCTATAATTTTTTATAGCAGAAATAATAATTACAGATTGAGATGAAATAAGGTACCTACTGGCATTAATTTGAAAATTGATTTAATTGTTTGTTTAATACTTGCTTTTATTTGTGATTTAATTTTTTTTAGATAATATTATTTGTACATTTTTTTTAATACGCCACTGACAACTACGGGTGGTAAACATGTTCTTTTTTATATAATTTTTATGAGCAAATATTATGTATAAATTCTTCTTAATACGTACCTGAGTAAAATATTTATATACATATTTTTGGTTTAATTACACCAATATCATAGCTGAAATAAAAACTGAAATCACTAAACAATTATAAATTCTTCTTAGTACGTGCCTGACTTAAATATCCAATACATATTATTGATTTAATTGCATACATATAAAAACTCTCATTGGTTAACATTTTCATTTTTAAACAAATTTTATGTTTAAAGACAAATTTTAAAATCTTCTTAATACGCACCTGACTAAATTATTCATATACACATTTTTGATTTAATTACATTAATGTCATAACTGTAATTGCTTAATATTTTCATTTTTATACAATTTTTATTGGAAAATATTTTCTACCTAATTATAATTTTTTTCTAATACGTGCCTGGCTTAAATATTCAACATACATTATTGTTTAATACATGATGTTACAACTTCCATTGCTTAATATTAAATTAAGTAGTTAATTATTTATTATTAAATATTAATTATAAATTTTACTTAATACGGTCCTGTCCTAAATAATAGTGGAATCTATTTATTAATTATTATATTATCATAGTATCGATTACGATTCATTATTGTATACATTTTGTGTCGTAGTACTTATCATTTTGTAATTATCCATTACTGGGTTACCATTACTGGATTTACTTTATCCATTACTGGAGAAAAAACATAAGCAAAATAAAAGGCCATAATTTTAAAAATAAAATATATTAACGGACTTTGGTAATTAAATAGGTTGAATAAAGAGTTACTTGTTATGTTAGTAGCATGAGTTCATTAAAATTACAAAAAAGTAACCCATCAACCCAAAAAAACCGAATATTTGCTGTTATAGTGGCCATAACTGGTGCCGTTACCTTACATGTATATTGAAAGAATGAAAGGTCTACGGTTATTTTACTAAAAAATGCCAGCGTTCAAAGCCCTGTGACGGGTGTGACGCCAACTATTGCAAGTTTTGCAACCTCTATTCAAAATTTCAAAAATTTAGCGAAAATATTGAAGTTACTATATAATAATCATACTTTAAAATGTTACGAATAAATTATTTTTTAGTAACACAATAGCATCAGGTAAATACGTAATCTATTTAACTGGCTATTTCTCAACAAACATTGTGACGGGTGTGACAGAAAATTGTGACGGGTGTGACGTTGAATAAACTATTTTTTATTTGCTTTTTGGTATTATTAACTAATACTTATAACAATTATTTATCAAATATGTAATGTATTTACATGACGACAATGACTAAAACATAAAATTCCTTAAATCTTATTTCAATTGTCAACTATATATTCCTTATTTACTATACAATAAATCAAGACAAGGGTTTTAACATTTTAACTTATTCAGTATCAAATATTCAGTAACAAACATTCAGTAACCATTCAGTTGACATTCAGTAACAAACATTCAGACGACATAAATAAATACATAGATTTGAATTGAACCTGGTACAAGAAACATGTACATAATAACAACCAAATAAAATAAATATAATTACAAATAAATAGTGTTTTGTTTTCTTGATGATTAGTAGAACGGCACATTACATTACATAAAATTAGTGTAACCGAATTGAGATACATCACAATAAATTTGGTGTCTCAAGCGGAATATACATACATTACATAAATTGGTGTCAGAAGTGGGATATACATTACATAAATTGGTGTCAGAAGCTGGGATATTTTCCTTACGTACCGTCAAAGCTTGAAGATCAAGAATTTTTGTGTACGGAGATTTCCAAATCTTGAAGGAGGAACAAGTAATCAAAAGTGTCGACAATCCAATCAAGAAATACTATCCAAATCACTAAATCAAAATTTCGAAATTTACAAAATCAAGAAATCTAAAAATCAAAATTTTGAAATCTATAAAATCTACAAAATCAAAAATCAAAAATCAAAATTTCGAAATCTACAAAATCAAGAAATCTAAAAATAAAAATTTCGAAATCTATAAAATCTACAAAATCAAAAATCAAAATTTTCGAAATCTACAAAATCAAGAAATCTAAAAATAAAAATTTCGAAATCTACAAAATCAAGAAGTCAATCTTATCAAGAAAATACAATCCAAATCTCAAAATCTACGAAATCAAGAAATCTAAAAATAAAAATTTCGAAATATACAAAATCAAGAAATCTAAAAATCAAAATTTCGAAATCTATAAAATCTACAAAATCAAGAAGTCGCTGAATCGAAATTTCGAAATCTACAAAATCAAGAAATCTAAAAATCAAAATTTCGAAATCTATAAAATCAAGAAGTCGCTAAATCAAAATTTCGAAATCTACTAAATCTATAAAATCAAGAAGTCGCTGAATCAAAATTTCGAAATCTACAAAATAAGTCACTGAATCTAAATCCCAGAATCGCTAAAATCTCAAGAATCAATAATCAATACTCTACATCGCTGTTCCATCACCGTGTCCGAATCGCTGTCCAATTGAAGAGCTGATAATATTAATGTAAGTCATTTAAATTTCAATTTTACATTGTGCATTGTGCGTTTTTATTTAAAACTATACTTACATTGTTATATCACTCATTCGTACCAAAATCAATATGTCTATTTCAATTGAGTTAGCAGAGAAAATGTTAATCAGATTTGATGGCAACAAGTCAAATTTATTTGAATTTGTTGATAATTGTGATAAAGCATATAATCTCGTATCGGAATCGTTAAAACCAATATTATTCGCATTGATAGAAACGAAAATAACGGGCAACGCGAGAGTTTTAATAAAAAATAGAATATTTAAAAATTGGCTTGAATTAAAGGACCATTTATTAGAACTATATTCGGATAAAAGATCTGTAGGACAATGGCAATTAGAACTAAATTCGTGTAGACAGAATCCTAAGGAACCGGTGTTATCATTTGGCAACAAGGTAGAAAATTACTTGATAAAACTATTAAATACATTGGATAGAAAATTATCGAACGACGGGAAATTAGCTTGTACCGAACTATTAAAAAATCAAGCTTTAAACGTATTTATATCGGGACTAAATAAGGACTTATCACTACTTGTGAAATCTCAAAAACCCGAAACGTTAGAGCACGCAATTTCAATAGCTTTGGGAGAAGAACAAGAAATTATTTCTAAGTCCGAAATCCAAAAATATCAAAATTTAAATCAATCTAATAATAAATATTGTAGTTTCTACGACAGATCGGGGCATTCTTTGGTAAACAGTTATAAATATTCTAATTCTATAAAATCAGAGCCTAATGTTAAACAAATCCAAACAAATAATTATAATAACACAAATTTTACAAAAAAATGTAATTACTGTAAAAAATTAGGTCACTTAATTTCTGAATGCAGAAAACGAGAGTACAATAATAAACGAAATAATACTTCTTATAATGAATATATTACTCAAAATCGTGCTAATTCTTTAAACTTTCCGAGTTCTCAAGAAATAATGCATAAATACTCTCCAAATCAATTTTCAATAAATCGTATCACTGGTTCAAGACAAAATTCTCAATCGTTATTAAATTTTAACGAATCTAAATCTAAAATCAATTCTAAATCTTACTATATCCAACCTAGATACGAAACTCTTGAAAAAATTGAAATACCTAATCCTGAAATTAAAGAAGGTATTATAGAAAATACTGAATTTCTTAATGGTGTTAATTTATGCGCCAGTATATTAAAAGTCAATTCAGATAATTCCTCTTTAGCTTCAATATCAAACACAACAGACAAAATCGACAAAATTTCAATTCCTTTAAAATCTATCGATTTGTCAAAATCAAAAATTAAAATCACGGATAAAAATCCAAATTCAGATAAATTAATTAAGCATAAAGCAATTCGTATAAGTTCTCATTTAAATAAAAAAGAAAATACTAAAACAAATAAATCTAATAATAATTCAAATGCTTTAAGTCCAATTAAAATAAATACAATTCAAACAAACTTAAAGTACGACGAATTCCTAAAAACTATAAAAAATTCTACTATCAATAACAAAAATTTAAATGAATTCGATTCATCAATTTTCGATATTAAAGATAATATAGTCGTTTTTACTTCTAAAGATCTAAATGATTCATCACAACACTTATTCTCTAAAATCGTTCATAAATATAATCATCTAGATACCTTAAAAGAACAAAATCTTAATACTCATGATATTCAAATTATCAAACATAATAATCATTTAATATTTTATTTAATATATAAGGAAAACTTTTGGGACAATTTAGAATATAAAGACATATTTCATTTATTCATTAAATTAAAAGAACAATTAATTCAAAATAATATTACTTCTATTTCTATTCCAAAATTAGATAATTCTAATAAACTTAAATGGCACAAAATTAGATCTATTTTAAGATACATTTTTAAAGATTCTGATATCTCTGTAAATATATACCATAATATAATATATAATCCAACAAAAGTAGAAATACAAACAATTTTAAAAGAAAATCATTCTAGTCCATTAGAAGGACATCCAGGATTTCATAAAACGTATAACAGAATCAAGGGTAAATATAAATGGAACAATATGAAAAATGAAATTTCAAAATTTATTAAATCTTGCACAACTTGCCAGAAAAATAAACTTATTAGGAAAAAATCTAAAAAACTAGAATTTCCTATTTCTAAAACACAAAATCCTGAATTTAAATATTCTTATGAAAATTATTTAGAAGAATTAAAATCAATATTAACCAAAAGTTACGAAATCGCGAGAAATCTAATAAAATCAAACTTAACAAATAAAAAATATTATGATAGAAAATCTAAAGTTAAAAATTATTCAGATAAAGCATATATTTTAAATGAATCAACTAAATTAAATCAAGCAAAAAAGCTAAGTCCTAAATAGAACAAAATTCTAATTCAAATGTCTCTATTCAAATAAATAACATGTATTCGTTCTAAAATCTATAAAAAAAATTCATAATTATAATTCAAATTCTAATAAATTAATACATAATCAACACTGCCAAAATCTGACTATATCACAATTTCTCAAAAACAAATTCTAAATCAAATATAGTCTATTCAAAAATGTTTCAATTTTTAGCAAACAATGTTATATTTTAATCAAAATTGGTACTTATGAATGAATGTTGAAAAAATTAACAATATTATATTTTATCCTAATTTTCAAGCAAATGCACATGAGTAACTTGAATTTAGATGGCTTAGTAAAAATCATAAATAACAATATGTATATTTACAAAATAACAAAATTATTATTATTATAAAAATCACTGTAACATAAAATTAACAAAAATGTTGTATAATGGTTCAAAAAGATAAGCTTTGACTTATCTTTTTTTTCATCATGAAGGGAAGTGTAATGTATTTACATGACGACAATGACTAAAACATAAAATTCCTTAAATCTTATTTCAATTGTCAACTATATATTCCTTATTTACTATACAATAAATCAAGACAAGGGTTTTAACATTTTAACTTATTCAGTATCAAATATTCAGTAACAAACATTCAGTAACCATTCAGTTGACATTCAGTAACAAACATTCAGACGACATAAATAAATACATAGATTTGAATTGAACCTGGTACAAGAAACATGTACATAATAACAACCAAATAAAATAAATATAATTACAAATAAATAGTGTTTTGTTTTCTTGATGATTAGTAGAACGGCACATTACATTACATAAAATTAGTGTAACCGAATTGAGATACATCACAATAAATTTGGTGTCTCAAGCGGAATATACATACATTACAAATACATCAATAGACTCATTAAAATTTATAATAAACGCAGTCACCCTTAGTCATTATTGTTGGTGAGAGTAATTTTTTGTTAATTTGGTCAAACGTCACGTTTGATATGTAATTGTCAAAGACTTTTAATAGTTTGCCACGATCATCACTTATTCTTAAGTATGTTATTGTGATTTCACCTTATTTGTTGTCTTTTTGGAAATTTTTTGGAAATTTATTGAAAATTAACCAACATTTTTCTAATTTTCTTTTGGTTTATGAAAATTGATGTTAAATAGCCTGTTAATTTTATATTTTAGTATTCATTTTCGTAAAATATTTTTTTGACTATATCTGGTATCGATTACCGCGGTATTCTTAAATACAAGTGAACAAAATTTATTTGTACATAAGTATTATTATTATCGAGATTAGTTATTTGTTATTTATTTTTACTGTGTTGATTTAATTACAACAATTATTATTTACAAGAAAAACCTGCAACTTTTTTAATGTTAATACATTATTTTTTATCAATGAGTGCAATGAAACTGCAAAAATGATAAACTTGAAAAGTTATCAAGGTCAGTCGATAGTAAAAATCAATACTTTCTGTATACTGTATAATTGTATTTATAAGAGTCCGCAGATAATTTAAGCAGAATAACTTATTGTTCTACGTAATTATAAAAATAATTCCAATCTTATTTAACATCCGTGATTTACTATCTTTTACTTATAATAACTAGTAATGACTTCACATGTAATACATATTATTATTTTTAATTATTTTATGATGTGAATTAAAAATGAATCGACTTTTAATACTCTATCCTTGGGTTGCATAAAGCAAAATAATCCACGATTAGTTAATCGGTTGTTTTCAACCCATGATTAATGTTAATTATAAATTTAATCTCAATTTGTAAATGAGAATACCTTATAAGATGTATCATAACCGTGATTGTTTTTTAGAATTGTATGGATGCTAGCGCTCCTCTTTTTTCCTCTTTTTTTTAGGAAGTCGGCCCTAAAATACCCTTTTTCAAAAAAACTCCTCTTTTTCCTCTTTTTTGACTGATTTCAAGTTGAATTTGTGTTTTGTTGGCTTATAATTAGCTTATACATAATATTATTTAAAAAATAAAATTGTTCGATTTAAGAGAGGCGAAGACAGAAAAGTAAAAAACGAGTTAAATTTTGATAATACATATTATGTTTTTCTTATGATAAAATATAGTTTGTAGTTTTATTACCTAAATGATATCTTTTTTTTCTTATAAAATACCCAGAACTTGTTGTCTTTTAGGTCCTTAATATTTTCTGGAATATTTTTTGTCCTTAATAGTAAGAAATAATAGCCGAAAAACATAAAAAAATATATTTCTAGATTAAACGTTAAAAAATATATCTACATATATAGATAACCTATTCAAGAACTAGAAAATTCCTCTCTTTGGTCTCTTTTTTCAAGAAAAAAAATCCTTTTTTTTCTCTATTTTGAAAAAGAAAGAGACTTTCATCCCTGGAATTGTCGTAATAATGGTTTTAAAACAACCGATTAACTAATCCTGCATTATTTTGCTTTATGCAACCCAAGGTATGCCCCATCAAAAAAATGTCTGATCTGATAAGTTACATTATTAAAATATACAAATTATTTTTATATAATTCTGTTTGTCAGTTTAAGAGGTGTAAGAACGCAGTCGTGTTTTTTAAAAACTAATTAACAACCACTGTATGTATGTGCAGTAATGTGCATCGTGAATCAATATGTCCCATCTATAAAATGATAGTTTCCTACTAATTTTGATGGAGGCACTTGGAGATCTCTCACGCATAAACTAAAAAAGGTGTCCCAGGACTGTGTCAAAGCTCAATATTTCATTTATTATAAGAATTAGAAGAAAACTTTTAATGCAAAAGTTGTCAGACTACATAGAGCAGCGGCATAGTTTGAAATTAGTTAGGTACATCGGTACATACAAATCAAAGTTATGTTTTTTTTAAATACAAACTATATATTTTTATTTGATAATCTAATAGCATTCATTTTTCTGAGTATTTTGATATATCATAGGAACATTTTTAACACCTTGTAATTTTCTAATTACAACAAAAAAAATTGTTTTTTGTTTGATGTAGTTTTGGCATATTCTCTATTATTGCGATATTATGTCAAACATTTACAAAATTGTATTATTTGTACAGGGTGTATCAAACCACTAAACCTATAAAATATATAGGGTCTTCCATTTGAAAATTTTGAAAAAAACTAGGTTTAGTGTTTTGATACACCCTGTACAATTAATACAATTTTGTAAATGTATGACATAATATCGCAATAATAGAGAATATGCCAAAACTACTTCAAACAGAAAACAATTTTTTTTTTTGTTGCAATTAGAAAATTACAAGGTGTTGAAAATGTTCCCATTTTCTTACAAAATTGGTCATAATTTCTAAACCCCTCTATATAATCCAATAATGATATATCAAAATACTCAGAAAAATGAATGCTATAAGATTATCAAATAAAAATATATAGTGTAACGCAGTTTGGGTCTCTCTGTAACTAATTTCAAACTATTAAAGTTTTCTTCTAATTCTTATAATAAATGAAATATTGAGCTTTGGCACAGTCCTGGGACACCCCGTATACATTATTATACATATATGTATGCTGTCACTGAATTTTTTATAGCAAATTTTTTGGTCTGCAAAAAAGGTTAAGGTATTTTTTCGTATATTGCTTAAAATTAGCTATTCATGAAACTTTGACAGCTATAATAGTCCAGAGCATTTAGACGAAAAATAGATGTATCTAGGAAAAAATTCGCATAGAGCTGAATTTTTGATTAAACAATTACGCAATGTTTCATATATGACAAACTTGCACCAACCAAAAAAAAATGTTCACTTTGGAATTAATGCAAGTGATTACGTAGGAATCTTCATAACGCTGATTTATTATATTATATAATGAATTGTTTAATATAGGTAATATGATCATATGTTTATTTAATTAGTGTCACTGATTAATAAATACCTATGAATAGTCTAACTGCTGACTTATATGGGTATCATATTACTTGTATACATATAACACATACCTACCTAATTGATTATTTGAATATAAACATAATAAAATAATAGTATAGATATACAGGGTGATTCAGCACTGTCGTGCCAAACTTGAACAGTAGATTGATAAAAATATTTTAAGCAAAAAACTTCCAATAAACATGTGTCCGGAAATTATTCCTTAGGGAACTACAGGCCTCCAAAGATTTTACTAAAAATGAGTTTTAATTTAATATCTAGAGAACCATTTGTGATAGAATTATGAAATTTAGTATTTGGTTTAGTAATAATATGTGTTATCGATTTCTAATATTAACCAATTATATTTTAGGCCAGGGCTGTATGGGACCAGTGGGCCTATCGATTTTGATCTAGTAATTGTTTGTTCCTTATTTTTTTTCCTGAGTTGGTACTTTTATAAGATTATATGACACAAATTACACAAAAACATACTTGTTTATCATAGGATAAACCGTTTTCGAGAAATATCGATGGAAAAGAAAGCATGCAGAATTAACCTTAATACGGATGTTTGAAATTACAAAAAATAAATTTATATTCTTTTTCTATGATTAAAGGTAAGAATAAAGTTTATATAAATAAACCTCCTAATATGAATCCTGTAAGATCTATAGCCAGTTCTTTTAATGTTACATGAACTTTATTAACATGACTAAAAAAACAAACTAAAAATGGCTATTTGTTGATATGGATGCATTTTCGTAAGTATATTTATATTAACTTTTTGTCTTATTTTTTATCATGAAATAAGAATATAAATTTATTTTTTATAATTATAAGCATCCGTATTATGGTTAATTCTGCATGCTTTCTTTTCCATCGATATTTCTCGAAAACGGTTTATCCTATGATAAACAAGCAAAGTATGTTTTTGTGTATTTTATGTCATATAATCTTATAAAATTACCAACTCAGGAAAAAAATTAAGGAGCAAACAATTACTAGATCAAAATCGATGGGCCCACTGGCCCCATACAGCCCTGGCCTAAAATATAATTGGTTAATATTAGAAATCGATAACACATATTATTACTAAACCAAATACTAAATTTCATAATTCTATCACAAAGGGTTCTCTAGATATTAAATTAAAACTCATTTTTAGTAAAATCTTTGGAGGCCTGTAGTTCCCTAAGGAATAATTTCCGGACACATGTTTATTGGAAGTTTTTTGCTTAAAATATTTTTATCAATCTACTGTTCAAGTTTGGCACGACGGTGCTGAATCAACCTGTATATAAATAACTGTGTACACTTATCTGAAGAGTGCTGATAACTATAATTTATAAATTTTATTGGTACTATTATAAATATTATTTTTATATTTAAATAAGCAATATTCCTAGTAATATCAATAAACTCGTACACTAATATAATACTAAATACAAATAAATTTTTATGTCTATAGATTTAGTTTAATGTTTATTCTAACGTCCCACTGAACACAAAATATTAGGAAAGCAATTACATATACATACATATGTATACAGGTTGGGGCATTTATCTTGAGACAAAATAATATCTCGGTTGGACTCGATTATTTCGAAAAAAGTTTCAGACAAAAATTGTGGGGAACCAAAGGGGCCATTAAAAGGTTCATATTACGACTTCTGGTCTAGACTGGTAATGATGTTTTTTGACCGGAGTTCATTTTTTTTAAATGGAAATGCCCATTTCTTACCACGGATTTCGATTGAAAAACGAAAAATAAATACTTTTTGTTCTTATCATTTTTTCGATTTAACCCATAAAATGAAATGAAATTTCTTCAGATTTCTGAAGATTTTTATGATTTGCTGAATACTGAAGCGATGCTGACCCCGGATTCATGTTCAGGAGGCCAAAATACTTCGGGTAGCATATGTCACATGTAAAGTACAGACCACTTTTTTGTGGGGTGGTGATTTTTAATCTAAATAATTAGAATCCTGCGTTAAATGCTGTTTATGACCAAAATATGTGTTAAATCGAAAAAATGTAAAGAACAAAAAGTAATTATTTTTAATTTTTCAATCGAAATCCGTGGTAAAAAATGGGCATTTCTATTTAAAAAAAGTGAATTCCGGTCAAAAAAACACCACTTCCGGTCTAGACCGGAAGTCGTAATATAGACCTTTCAATGGCCCCTTCGGTGCCCTACAATTTTTGACTGAAACTTTTTTCGAAATAATCGAGTCCAACCGAGATATTATTTTGTCTCAAGATAAATACTCCACCCTGTATAGTTAAATGTATTAACAGAATAAACAAATATGTATTTAATTAAATAATGTAAATAATTTTGTCTAGACAAAAACTTAACCATACGCTTTTTACAAGAAAACGAATTGTGTTGTTTTCATTGTTGTCAATTTTTTAACTTTATATAAAACTAGCTGATACCCGCGGCATTGCTCGTGTGGATTTCAAAACAACTCTCTACGTGACGGGGTGAATTATAAAATTTTTGATTTGTGTTGGTTTTTATTCATTATACAAAATCGCAAATATCTCAGTTTTAATGAATTTATCTAATATACTCTGGTTTAAATCACAAATTAAATAGAAAATAGTTAAAATTATTGATTAGGTATACAGGTGACCCATTTTAAGTGCACACCTCTAATAACTTTTTATGGTGAATTGTTATCAAAAAACTTTTCAGATAAAAGATACACGGTTTGGAGGGGGACATAGACGTACTCGTATGAAATTTTTTTAGGTGGTGTTTTCAGGGTGATATGAAGGTCAACATCATTTTTTTAAATAGGAACCTATAGTTTTAATTAAGTTATTTTATTTTACGTGAAAAAACACGAATCTTTCATTGAAAACTTTTTTTGAAAAACTTAAACCTTTCCAAGATATCTAACAAAATAATTCGAGATTTTGAACTTTCAATATTTTTTTACCAAGAAACCATCAACTTTAGAGAAAAAGTACCAAATACAAAAAATGTTTATTTTGATCTAATAAGACATTAAAAAATTTATTTTAAAATTTTAAAACTTTTTCAATTCATTTTATTTAAGCAAAAAAAAATTGTTAAAAAAAAATTAGAATATTTTTTTAAATTTTATTAGACCAAAATAAACACTTTTTGTATTTTATACTTTTTCCCTAAACCTGATGGTTTGGGAGTAAAAAATATTGAAAGTTCAAAATCTCGAATTATTTTGTTAGATATCTTGAAAAGGTTTCAGTTTTTCAAAAAAAGTTTTCAATGAAAGATACGTGTTTTTTCACGTAAAATAAAATTACTTGATTAAAACTATAGGTTCCTATTTAAAAAAATGATGTTGACCTTCATATCAACCTGAAAACACCACCTAAAAACATTTCATCCGAGTACGTCTATGTCCCCCTCCAAACCGTGTAACTTTTATCTGAAAAGTTTTTTGATAACATTTCACCATAAAAAGTTATTAGAGGTGTGCACTTAAAATGGGTCATCCTGTATAGTAAATTTGGGCTCTACTTTTTGTTTTTGTGTGTGTTGAGTTAATATTTATATGGTAAATCAAAGATTGATGCATGAAATATGAGTGAAAATTTTTGTGTTTTCATTTCGTTAAAAGTGTGTTAAATTATATAAAAAATGGCGTGAAAAGTTTAAATTTTCAAACCACAGATCAGTACCTATCTTATAACATTCTCGAGATATGGTCTCTCAAAGTTTTTAGTTTTTTTTTTAATTTTTGTGAAAAATGGCTGTGTGGTCGGATTTAATTTTTGCCGACGGATTTGGAATCAGCGTGTCAAAATCTATATAATTACATGTATAATTTTCATAAAATTTGATGAAAAAAGGGGAAAATATGTACGATTAATTAAGCGAAAAAATAAGCCAAATGAAAATATTAGTAACGCTTTTTTAGGCGCAGCTACCTCTAACTACGCCTCTGCACATCTTCGAGCCCTTTAAAGTACAAACGATGTAGAATCAAATGTCATCTACAGATTTTATTATTAATTTTTGTTATCTTTAAACTCTTTGAAGTATAAACAAAAATGCATGCGATCATTGAGTAAAAAATAACAGTTCGTTCATGTTCTGATTGTAAGATGGCTATAGTGCTGCCACCTGGTACTTGGAGCCCTTTTTAACAAAAAACATTACGTTGTTTCACTTGTTATTTTTTACTCAGTGATGCGGTAAAAACGAATGGATATAAATAAATTTGATATTAACCCTTAGCTGTTTCACTTCTCCAGAATAACATACCTGCTACACTGGGGTCACCTCGTACCCCAGACACTAAAATGCTAACTACTCATAAGATATTGAATATTTTAAATAATAAAATTTCTCCATCATCTTCGAACGATACGGAATGCACTGCAATCGGTTATTTAAAAGAATATATAATATTTAATATATTTAAAAAATGGAAAACCTTGTAATATAAAAACAGCTTACATTGAAGTTGAAAAAATGTTGGGCCCCTGGTACCCCACAGTGGCAGCTAAGGGTTAAAAGTGATTCATGCACGATAAAAAATATAAGTACGAAAATATTTACTAACTATATATTATTACATCATATTTCTTTCCATTATATCTTCATATAAATACGAAACATTGTGAAATCGTAAAAAATACGAGTATATATTTATATTAATCATATTTATCTGCCATCAGTACTTAATCGCATCTGTTATCTTTGTTTTTAATTATTACAAATACTTGGGTAATAATAGGTAGGATTTATATCTAATCTTTAATCTGTAAATAGATAGTTTGGTTAATTTGTCACTTTTATTACATTCATAATATTATCTTATATACTAGAATTAATAAAAGTAGTCCTTGTGATGTTGATTAAATTATTTGAAGTATTAATACTAATTGTAAGCCAGTGTCTGATTCATTATTATTTAAAATTAGTATCTTCTAACACTACTTACGCTACAGTTAAATATTAAAAAAAAATATATGTATTAAAAATTCAATTTATTGCATGTATAGTACATATATAGGTACCTTCATTATTTTAAATACATATTATTAATATGTACATAATATTTTTTTTATAAATGCATGAAAAACTAATATTTAATATTATTTTTCTTTTAAAAAATTTAATTGATTTAATATAGAAAACCCAATATCAACAGCCTAAACGTTTGATTTATACAGTACTAGCGGAATCCCGCGGCTTCGCTCGCGTAAACTTCGAAACTAATTAGATCCCTCTATAAGTAATAGGGGATGACATATTACATTTTTTTATATTGATTTTTATTCATTACTTATAAAAAAACGTAAATATCCCGAATCTTAGTTAATTTTTTTTTAACTAACCCTCGTCTACTCTCGCCATTAGAGGTTGAATATAAAATTCATTTATTGCAGATTAAATCCATCCTAGTCCCCGTCGAACTTTCATTTTTTATTTGAATATTAATTTGTCCGAATTTATTTTAATATCATGAACAATTATTATTCCCATAGGGGTTGAATTTTCGTAACTGATATTTCTCTTGTAGAGTACCTACTTGTGCCATGTTTCATTCGGTGAAAAAAAAAATATTTTACAAATTTTTCCACCCCCCTAGCACCTTAGGGGTTCAATTTTGGGAAAGCTGAAATAATCGTTTCACTATTTATATTTTAGAGTATGTTCGATAAGTTTCAATTAAATGCGAACAAAAAAAAAATTATATAAACTTTGACACCCTGTTTTAACCCCGTAGGGGTTGAATTTCGAAAAATCCTTTCTTAGTGGGTGCTTACATCATAAAAGGAAGGCACCTACGAAATTTCACGTTTCTAGGTCCAGGGGTTTGGGCTGTACGTTGATATATGAGTGAGTGAGTGAGTGAGTGAGTGGTTAAGGACAAACTCTTTTATAGATATAGATTATAAAGAATTAAATAAAGCTAATTGGCTACTTCGCTTTTGGCCAACGTTATCTGCGAGATGTTAAATCGTGAAGAATTTGCTCGGGTTTCTATAACAGTGGTAATATTCTATAATAATTAATAATGTAAATTCTATGCATTTTATGAGGTACACTTGTCATCAGTTATTATAAAACGCTGATTTTTACTTAACGTAGGTGCGTTAAGGTCATCATATATACGATTTCATTCTCTACATCTGTGAGTTTGGTGACATTTTTATTTAATACCTAGCAAATAGCGTTAGCCAAAATCGAATTAGCTTTAGCTCTGGAGCATTTTTTTATAATAGCGGGCATTTACGTATTATAAAATAAATAATTAGAAAGAAAAAACTTATTCAGCTATTACGGGAACTTCCCGGCCGTATAACTGACACACTACGGGGAATCGCCTTTTTCTCAGTTTTATATATTTCTTTTATTATTAGTTTTATATTACGGAAGTTCAGAAATTAATTTAATATACATGTATAATGGAAATTAATTTGTATTGGTAATTTTCAATATGCTGAGTCCAACCCTTATAGAAAATGTAAGAGGATTTATACAAAAATAAATAACATTTACATTATTTAGATAACGAAGGTCAATTAAGTACCTAAAGTTTGTTTGATAATTTTAACACCTTCCCATTTATATTAAGTAATTAATATGATATTGATTTAGAAGTACTTTAAGGACCGCAAATAAATATTTAGTTTATTAATATTATCTGTACTTATAAATAATTAGACTATAAGAACAAAACGTTTATTGTTTTTTAAGAACACGAATGTAAAACACATAATAATACATGTAATAATACACGACACGTAAGTGAAATTACTTTATTTTTCATTTTATCAATGATATTCTAATAATGTTTTCAACTAAAAATAAATTCATTTAAAAAATAAACTCAAATAGCTGATTGCTTATTGTAAGCCATTGTTATTATTAAATAAACAACATTAATGTGTTTTTAATGGTACGTATGTACCTAGTATGTAGTAACAGTATTGCCATGATTATAAATTATAATCTTTGAACGGGGTTTTATAATCTTTTCTTGTGCGTATGCCATCTAGCAAAATAAGTATTGTAATAATATTATTGATAATTTAATGAAAGTGGCTATTTACACATACTGTATATGTACCAAATTAGGTTAGGTTGTTAAGTTTGGGTAGATCAGTGTACGTTAGGCATAGGTGGGCACAGTTAATCGAAAAGTTAACTTCGTTGATCGTTAATCCGTTAATAAAAAAGTTAACTTCGTTAACCGTTAAAGCGTTAAAATTCTGAAAATGTAACGGAAGTTAAAGTTAATCCGTTAAAAAGTTAACCATCCAAAATGTTTGTAGACCTTTTTCTTTCTTATACCAATGTATATGAAATATACATATACTTAGTATAAGTAAGTATAGTAAACGCGATTTTTTCGAAATCCGGATTTTGATGGAATTATCAATGTTGACCTTCCCTGAATCCATTCTGACTATTTTCGCCATGATGTCTGTGTCTGTCTGTCTGTCGGTCTGTCTATAGACGCTGTAACTCAAATACGTTATACGTAATACAGAGAATAAACTCTGTATACTCTATTTGATTTAGTTTGCAGTGGTTGTCGGGTCACTTGACCGTATGAGTCGTGATCTGTACGGTCAAATCACCCGGCAGTATACCCAGTATAGATTATTCTAAATAATTATTTTAAAAAATTCTTTCTGGCTAAATCATAAATGTTGGAGAAAAATGTATGGGGAATAAATTATAGATAATAACATACTCGACATTTTTTATCTCACACATTTTTGTCTTATTTCAAAAATAAATCCAAAATTTAAAGAAATGACAACAGTAAACATCTGTTAACATCTTATAGTTAGTAATTAGGTTAAACATAATTCGTTCGATATCAGTATATATAAAATAATATTTCTATAGTTTATATCCCATTCATTTTATTCTATCTTTTATTAGTTCGTCAATAATAGCTTTCAATAAAAAAAAATCACACTATTAATTGTCATTATTATGTATAAGAAAGTCCTGTGGCACACGGCAGATTATTTTTTTAGCTATTTCGACAACTTTGTTATGTACTTTTCATCAAACAACGAATGTAACGGACTAAAGTTAACGGAAGTTGAATTTAACGGAAGTTACACTTAAAAGTTAATCCGTTAACCATTTTGTTAACTTCGTTAATTAACGATTAACGGATTAACGAGTTAATGCCCACCTATGACGTTAGGTTAGTGGTATGTGCAAATAGCAATTTGCATGCACATACGGTATATGCAAATAGCCAATTGCATGCACATACGGTATGTGCAAATAGCCTCATCCTAATTTAATATACGTAGATATAAATATTCTTAACGGTATATATGTTTGTAATAAAATTACGAGTATTAATATAACAGATTAATACAATAATAACACTTTTTTAGTGCTTTAAAAACACCTTTTTAACTTATTTTGTGCCATTTAATTCAAAATTTCAGAATTTATAACAAATGTATAACAAATTGGTAACATTACGGTTTCGCGAAAGTTAGCAGTGTTTTTAATCATCGTATGTTTGGAGGGGGTCAACAAGGGAATGGCTAGAAGTACAACTATCAAGACCTCGGAGTTTGTGAACCTATTTTATATAAGTAATGAGATAAATGAAGTTAAGCATAATTTAGACACGCAAAATTGAAAAAAACGACGAAAATAACAATCCCCAACAATTCTGTCGTTCGAACCTGGTAGTGATAGATACAGGTCGTGGCGAGGCATAAAACGCTACGCTTCTGTGTGTGGACTTTATATTTCCATAGCCCCCATATTCTATCACGGGCCCCAAGACTGGAATTGGTTGGCCCTATAATATTTTTTTTAAATATAAATCAATTACTTTTTGCTCACCGCCCGTTTTGACTCGGGCAGAAGTACTAGAGTCCTGTTAACCCCCTACTTATATAGAGTCATGGTTATTTTCAAAAATAGTGTATAAAGCTGGTCCAAATTATAAAATACAAAAATTAAATACATACTCAATACTATTATTACTTTATTTTATAAATACAAAACGTTATTAACGTCACAAGTTGTCATAACTTATTCTAACCCAAAACCTTAAAATCATACTTCACATAAATAATTTCTAAATATTCAGTGTGTAAAATGCCGGTTTTCCACCAAAGAGACAAAACAAAAAACACGAACAAAAACTGTTTTTCTGAACAAAAACACGAATGTTTTGTAAAAACTGAACAGTTCTTAAAACATTTTTGTCTGAAAACAGTGTTTTAGTAAACAAAACACTTTCCCATCCCGAGTCGGTAGATCAAAGGAAAACATATTTATTCTAGTTTTTTTGTCTGGTTGGTTGCAACACGTAATTTTGTTCTCTGCAACATTTGCATTCAACTAGTTCCAGTTGTTAATTGTTGTCGGCAATTGACTTGATTTTTTTCAGAATTTATCACTTAAATAAGTATGCTTGGTTAAATTTGTACTCAATTACCTCGTATTTAGTCAAGCGCGGATCCAAAAATCACTTACAATAAAAAAATCAATTATTCATCACTATATCCAATAAATTTATGGTAGTATATAGGTATGTACTTTTTGTTAAGAATATAGGTTGCAAATAAAATTTTTGTTTGGTGAGTACATCTGGATGTAATTTAAAATGACCTTTCTAGCTTGCAACTCTTTAAGGGTTGTTTTAAAAGTATAAAAAAATGCATTTTAAAGTTAAAAAAAAGGTTAAAAACTTTTTAAAAATTCAAAATATCATTCAATGATTGTTTAGAGTCTAAACTAGACATATTTCTTGAAATATTTTTAAAAATTTATAATATAGTATTGACATTTGAGAAAAGTGTTGATTTTTACTTTCTTATACCAATGTATATGAAATATACATATAGTATAAGTATAGTAAACGCGATTTTTTTCGAAATCCGGTTTTTGATGGAATTATCAATTTTGACCTTCCCTGAATCCATTCTGACTATTTTCGCCATGATGTCTGTGTGTCTGTCGGTCTGTCTGTCTGTCAGTCTGTCTGTAGACGCTGTAACTCAAATACGACAAATCGTAGAAAGGTGGAATTTTATACTTAAGATTAATTTTTGCCTGGGAAGAAAACCTCCTATTTTTGAAAACGATCATTCAACCGGAAACGGATGTTTACCTACATCGATTTTTGAATTTTTCGAATTACACTGAAACAGTGCGAATTAGAGAAAAATGACAAAGTTGAAAATTGTAGGTAATATTATTATCTATAATTTATGTTCTATTCATTTTTTCGAAAAAAACAAATTTAATTTTTTTTTTTTTTTACTAAGTATTCGATTTTAAGTACATTTCAAATGGTTCATAACAGAGAAGAAATATCTGCCATGAGTGTCATGGGACTTTCTTATACGTATAACAGAGACTGTACGTGTTTGCTATAGGTACCATGGGTCTTTCTTATACATAATATTGAGAATAAACACTGTACACTCTATTTTATTTAGTTTGCAGTGGTCGCCGGGTGACATGACGGTATGAGTCGTGATCCGTACGGTCAAATCACCAGACAACCAGTATAGATTATTTTAAATAATGATTTTTAAAAAATTATTTCTGGCTAAATCATAAGTGTTGGAAAAATGTATGGGGAATTAATTATAGATAATAACATACTCGACATTTTTTATCTAAAACATTTTTGTCTTATTTCAAAAAATTCAAAATATTACAAGAGTAACCATCCGTTTCCGGTTTAGTGATCATTTTAAAAATAAGGTGGTTGTCTTTCCAGATGAAAGATTATTATAAATATAAAATTACACCCTTCCATCATCAGTCGTTTAGGAGTTATGGTATTTTTACTTTCTTATACCAATGTATATGAAATATACATCACACTATAATATATACCCAGCGTATATATATATATATATATATATATATATATATACTAGGGGCTGTGCCCCTGGGCGCTTCGCGCCCCAACCCCCTTTCACGCCATATTTTTTACACAAATTTACTCGGGTCTGCGACCCTCGTATGTGTATATATCATACTCGTTCCACTATTTTTTGATAGTTAATTTTTTAATTTAGCGGAGATAATCAATATTAAAATTTTCAGTAATATTACATGTATAGATTACCCAACCTAAAATGTACTGTTATTTATTAAATGATTAACTTTTTATTTTTATATATTCCTGAAGTTTTTAATTTTTGTTCAATTCTAATCAAAATTAATTTGTCTACGTCACTTTTAAAAAATATCAATTTTAATTATTTTCATGCGACGCCCCTGACTTAATTATAATTTAAAAAAAAATGATTAATATATCAATCTCAACTTTCAAAAAAATAATAATTCATAAATAATTTGTTTTGAGGCGCTACTGATCTATATTATAATTTTCATATTTTTCTGAAATTTCTAATTTTTGAACAATTAAAAAAAAGTTTTGAGACGCTACTGACTTATTTATTTTTAAATGTGAACTTTTGGGTAAATTGCATCAATCTCCTACAACAAAACTATTAAAAATTATATTTTTATACAATTTCATTAAAAAAAAACACAAATATAAAAATATTTGAAACGCCGTCCCTGATTTAAATGAATAATTTCAACAATTAAAAAAAATTCAACAATTTCACTGAAAATATTTTTTTTACAAACATAAAAAATATGTCACATGTTAAAAATCACATAATTTTGGAACTATCAAAACTAACTTTCAAAAAAATAATAATTCATAAATAATTTTTTTTGAGGCGCTACTGATCTATATTATAATTTTCATATTTTTCTGAAATTTCTAATTTTTGAACAATTTTTAAAAAATCTAATATTTTTATAAACGTTAAGAAATGTGACAGTTCCCAAAAATTTCATATATTTAAAACGTCACCAGCCCCTGACTTAATCCCCCTTCAACAAAACGATTAAAAATTATATTTAATTCACTTTATTAAAAAATGCAAATTTAAATACTTTTAAAACGCCGTCCCTGGCTTAATTAGTATTAATTATAAATTTTCAGATAAACTGCATCAATTCTATAACTTTTTTTAACAAATTTGAACAAAATGAACAATTTCAATAAAAATTTAATATTTTTATAAACGTCAAAAACTATGACATATCAAAATGTCAAAAAGCACGTGGTTTTAAGAAAAATGACAGGTCTAACGTCATTTTTAATCAACCAGAGCACGCCGAAATGCTAGAAATTTCGAAACAAAACACGATGGTTCTAAATCGTAAAATCAGTTTTACGGATAAATTTTAGTGAATTTTTTCGTTTCGTCACACGAAAAAAATCATATCCCAAAAACTATTAAAATTTTGAATAAAATAATTAGTATCAAAGATGAATCTAACTATTGTGAAAAAATGAAAAAAATCTAGTGAAACGTTTATAAATCCATAAATTTATAGTCATCGGTCAGACCCAAATATATCACACTATAATATAAACGTGTATGTTTATATATATATTTATTTATTTATATATCCGCACGAAACTATAGCTTTATAGACTCTGGATCCACCGGGCCGATTTTGATAATTTTTTTTTCGTCATGTAGCTTGACTCTTTTTCCAATCAATAGGCTAGATTTCATTTCTTAGTTATGAAAGGTCTCTGAGTTGTGATTTTTTTCCGAAAAAGTACATCGAAATTTTACTGAAAAAACGATGAATTAGCTGGTTCGAGCATCGGCTTTTGTTTTTCAGACAGTGTGATTGTCGTTTGAAAAATACTATTTTTACGATAATTTGCTAAATTACAAGATATCACTGTTGTGTTTTGTTTATATCTGTCAAAATATGACATTTATAAAGAAGAAAACACATGGATTTTTATTGACATTTTCATAAAAAACACACTGATAAATTACTTGATTAATTTTAAAATGTTAGATTTGTGAATTTATTATAATTTCTACGTAAAATAGATTTTCATTGAAATTGTTAAACGAAGAAATTATAAACAGTTGTTTTTTATCTTATATACGTCAGGAGCGTGGAAAGAAATGTTATTTTGTACATTTTGATTAAATTGCTTATAAATTAAATTTTAACCAAAATTGATTGGTAATTTGATGTAATTAGTATAATTATCTATAGATAATATTAAAAAGTATAATATCAGGAGCGGCGAATTAAAAAATATTTAAAATCTTTTTTTCTAATTAGTTTAAATTTGACAGATGACAGATGACAGGGAATGTTCTAGAAGGTTTTCTATCCTTTTCTATTAGGAGTGAGAAAATTTTTGATGACGTTAAATTTGATAGTTCCAAAATTACGTCGTTTTTTACATGTGACATATTTTTTATGTTTGTAAAAAAAATATTTGTTGAAATTATTCATTTAAATCAGGGACGGTGTTTCAAATATTTGTGTTTTTTTAATGAAATTGTATAAAAATATAATTTTTAATAGTTTTGTTGATGTAATTTATTCAAAATTTCACATTTAAAAATATTAATTAAGTCAGGGGCTGGTGTCGTTTTAAATATATGAAATTTTTGGGAACTGTCACATTTCGTAACGTTTGTAAAAACTTAAAAAAACATTTTTTATAGTTCAAAAATATAAATTTCATAAAAATATGAAAATTATAATATAGATCAGTAGCGCCTAAAAAAAATTGTTTATGAATTATTATTTTTTTGAAAGTTTTGAGATTGATATATTAATTTTTTTTTTAATTATAATTTAGTCAGGGGCGTTGCATGAAAATAGTTAAATTTGTTGTTTTTTAAAAGTGCAATGTTTTTAAAATTATTTAATAAATAACAGTACATTTTAGGTTGGGTAATTTATACATGTTTCATTTAAATCAGGGACGGCGTTTCAAATAATTTTAAATTTGTGTTTTTTTAATGAAATTGTATATAAATATAATTTAAAAAATAGTTTTGTTGTAGGTGATTGATGCAATTTATCCAAAAGTTCACATTTAAAAATAAATAAGTCAGTAGCGTCTCAAAAAATTTTTTTAATTGTTCAAAAATTAGAAATTTCAAAAAAAATATGAAAATTATATTATAGATCAGTAGCGCCCCAAAAAAATTATTTATGAATTATTATTTTTTTGAAATTTGAGATTGATATATTAATCTTTTTTTTTTTTTTTAATTATAATTAAGTCAGGGGCGCGCATGAAAATAATTAAATTTGCTATTTTTTAAAAGTGACGTAGACAAATTAATTTTGATTAAAATTGAACAAAAATTAAAAACTTCAGGAATATATAAAAATAAAAAACTAACCATTTAATAAATAACAGTACATTTTAGGTTGGGTAATTTATACATGTAATATTATTGAAAATTGTAATATTGATATGTGATTATCACCGCCAATTTAAGAAATAAAATGAGTATCAGCAAAAAGATTGGAAAATTATTATATTATACACATACGAGGGTCGCAGCCGAAGGCTGAGACCTGAGTAAATTTGTGATTAGGTAATTTGTACATGTAAAATTACTGAAAATTGTAATATTGATTATCTCCGCCAAATGAAAAAATTAACTATTAAAAAATAGTGGAACGAGTATGATATATACACATACGAGGGTCGCAGACCCGAGTAAATTTGTGTAAAAAATATGGCGTCAAATGGGGTTGGGGCGCGAAGCGCCCAGGGGCACAGCCCCTAGTATATATATATATATATATATATATACGCTGGGTTTATATTATAGTGTGATATATATATATATATACTAGGGGCTGTGCCCCTGGGCGCTTCGCGCCCCAACCCCCTTTGACGCCATATTTTTTACACAAATTTACTCGGGTCTGCGACCCTCGTATGTGTATATATCATACTCGTTCCACTGTTTTTTTATAGTTAATTTTTTAATTTGGCGGAGATAATCAATATTAAAATTTTCAGTAATCTTACATGTACACATTACCTAATTACAAATTTACTCGGGTCTGCAACCCTCGTATGTGTATATTATAATAATTTTCCATCCTTTTTGCTGATACTCATTTTTTTCTCAAATTGACGGTGATAATCACATATCATTATTACAATTTTTAGTAATATTACATGTACAAATTACCCAACCTCAAATGTACTCGGGTCGCAGCCTCCGGCTACGACCCTCGTATGCATGAGTATATTATATTATAAACCTAAAAATGATAATTGAAAACATTTATTATTATTAAAATTTACACATGTTTTTCATATTCAAAGAGTACGTTATTTGTATCAAAAAATGGTTAATATTAGTTTCTTTACTTTTTATTTTTATATATTCCTGAAGTTTTTAATTTTTGTTCACTTTCAATCAAAATGAATTTGTCTACGTCACTTTTAAAAATTTTCAATTTTAATTATTTTTATGCGACGCCCCTGACTTAATTATTAAAAAAAAATATTAATATATCAATCTCAAAACTTAAAAAAAAATAATTCATTAAATAATTTTTTTATGGACGCTACTGATCTATATTATAATTTTATATTATAATTTAATTTTTATTCAATTTCAATCAAAATTAATTTTTTTACGTCACTTTAAAAAAAATAGCAATTTAAAAAAAAATGTATGCGACGCCCCTGACTTAATTATTATTAATTTTTTTAGATATTTTTATATCAATCTCAAATCTTAAAAAAAAAAATAATAAATCATTATATAATTTTTTTTAGACGCTACTGATGTATATTATAATTTTTAATGTTTTTCTGAAATTTATAATTTTTGAATAATTTAAAAAAAAATCTAATAATTTTACAAACGTTACGAAATGTGACAGTTCCCAAAAATTTCATATATTTAAAACGACACCAGCCCCTGACTTAATCCCCCTACCTACAACAAAACGACTAAAAATTATATTTAATACAATTTTATTAGAAAATGCAAATTTTAATACTTTGTGAACAATTACAATAAAAACTTAATATTTTTATAAACGTCACAAAAAATATGACAGCTCAGACGTCAAAAAGCACGTGGTTTTACGAAAAGTGACAGCTCTGACGTCATTTTAATCAACCAGAGCACGCCGAAATTGCTAGAAATTCTGAAACAAAAGCCGATGGTCCAAACTCCTAAATACAGTCTGACAGTTAAATTTTAGTGAATTTTTCACGTAGTGTCTCGCGAAAAAAATCATATCACAAAAACTATTATAATGTTATGGAAAATTAATAGCCTAAGCACTGTATCAAGGACGAATCTAGATATTGTGAAGAAATGAAAAAAATCCAGTGAAACGTTTATGAATCCATAAATTTATAGTGAGTGGACAGACATACAAACATATAAATAAATAAATATATTAGGGTTTATATTATAGTGTAGGACTAGGGGCTGTGCCCCTGGGCGCTTCGCGCCCCAACCCCCTTTGACGCCATATTTGCATACACAAATAAGAAAATAGTTAATGTAAACTTTTTGAATTTTTATTTTTATATATTCCTGAAGTTTTTTATTTTTAATCAATTTCAATCAAAATAAATTTTTTACGTTACTTTTAAAAAATATCAATTTTATTTTTTTTATGCAACGCCCCTGACTCATTTATTATAATTTTTTTTAGATAAATTTATATCAATCTCAAAACTAAAAAAAAAAATCATTCAATAATTTTTTTTCAGACGCTACTGATCTATATTATAATTTTCATGTTTTTCTGAAATTTATAATTTTTGAACAATTTTAAAAAAATCTAATATTTTTACAAACGTTACGAAATGTGACAGTTCCAAAAAATTTCATATATATATTTAAAACGACACCAGCCCCTGATTTAACCCCCCTTCAACAAAACGATTAAAAATTATATTTAATTCATTTTATAAAAAAATGCAAATTTAAATACTTTTAAAACGCCGTCCCTGGCTTAATTAGTATTAATTATAAATTTTTAGATAAACTGCATCAATTCTACAACTTTTTTTAACAAATTTGAACAAAATGAACAATTTCAATTAAAATTTAATATTTTTATAAACGTCAAAAACTATGACATATTAAAATGTCAAAAAGCACGTGGTTTTAAGAAAAATGACAGGTCTAACGTCATTTTTAATCAACCAGAGCACGTGTAAATGCTAGAAATTTCCAAACAAAACACTATGGTTCTAATTCCTTAGCCCAAATTACAGTCGGACAGATTAATGTTGGTGAATTTTTTACGTAGTGTCTCGCAAAAAAAAATCATATCACAGAAACTATTGTAATGTTGTAAAAAAAATATAGCCTATAAACTGTATCAAGAATGAATCTAAATACAGTGAAAAAATGAAAAAAATCTAGTGAAACGTTTATGAATCTATAAATTTAAAGTGAAAAATACAAAAATTACTATAGTCATCTCTCTTGTTCGCGTACAATGACAGTTGACTCCATTTCACCGTCTCTAAATCGTAAATTACAGTCGGACAGATAAATGTTGGTGAATTTTTTACGTAGTGTTTCGTAAAAAAATCATATCACAGAAACTATTGTAATGTTGTAAAAAAAATATATCCTATAAACTGTATCAAGAATGAATCTAAATACAGTGAAAAAATGAAAAAAATCTAGTGAAACGTTTATGAATCCATAAATTTATAGTGACCGGACAGACATACAAATATATAAACAAATATATATACACAGCTTACTTGAAAAACGGAGAAACTGTGGTTTCTTAGTCACTTAAACTAAAAATACACCTTAACCACAAAATTTATGTCACTCGACACGTGTTTCGACTTCACAAGAAGTCCTCATCAGGAGCCTAATGATTCCAGACTGGAATCATTAGGCTCCTGATGAGGACTTCTTGTGAAGTCGAAACACGTGTCGAGTGACATAAATTTTGTGGTTAAGGTGTATTTTTAGTTTAAGTGATATATACACAGCGTTTATATTATAGTGTGATATTTGGGTCTGACCGATGACTATAAATTTATGGATTTATAAACGTTTCACTAGATTTTTTTCATTTTTTCACAATAATCTTTGATACAGTGCTTAGGCTAATTATTTTATTCAAAATTTTAATAGTTTTTGGGATATGATTTTTTTCGTGTGACGAAACGAAAAAATTCACTAAAATTTATCCGTAAAACTGATTTTACGATTTAGAACCATAGTGTTTTGTTTCGAAATTTCTAGCATTTCGGCGTGCTCTGGTTGATTAAAATGACGTTAGACCTGTCATTTTTCTTAAAAACACGTGCTTTTTGACGTTTGAGCTGTCATATTTTTTATGACGTTTATAAAAATATTACATTTTTATTGAAATAGTTCACAAAGTTTCAAATTTGTTCAAAAAAAGTTGTAGAATTGATGTAGTCTATCTAAAAATTTATAATTAATAATAATTAAGCCAGGGACGGCGTTTTAAAAGTATTTAATTTTGCATTTTCGAATAAAATTGAATTAAATATAATTTTTAATCGTTTTGTTGTAGGGGGATTAAGTCGGGGGGTGGTGCCGTTTTAAATATATGAAATTTTTGGGAACTGAAACATTTCGTAACGTTTGTAAAGATATGAGAGATTTTTTTACTGTTCAAAAATTATAAATTTCAAAAAAAACATGAAAATTATAATATAGATCAGTAGCGCCTAAAAAAATTATTTAATGATTTGTTTTTTTTTAAGATTTGAGATTAATATAAATTTATCTAAAAAAAAACATAATAATTAAGTCAGGGGCGTCGAATAAGAAAAATTTTAAATAGCTATTTTTTAAAACTGACGTAAAAAAATTAATTTTGATTGAAATTGAATAAAAATTAAAAACATCAGGAATACATAAAAATAAAAAGTCAAAAAGTTTACATTAACAATTTTCTTATACAATTTTATAAAAAAATAGTTGTTAATCATTCGTCTGTTGTGAAATTGATGTAATTTACCAAAATATTCATATTTAATAATAATTATGTCAGGGGTTTGGTCATGAAAATTTTTAAATAAGCCTTTTTCTCAAAGATTATAAAAACGTAAATTAAGCTAATAAATAACATTGAAAATATTTCAACATATTCTTTGAATATGAAAAACATAAGAAATGTTTGAGATTGGGTAATTTGTACCTACATGTAATATTATTGAAAATTTTAATAATGGTTATAATTATCACCGCTAATTTAAAAAAAAATTGAGTATCAGCAAAAAGAATGGTAGATTATTACAATAATATAAGTTTGTGATACGGTAATTTGTAATAGATAACTGAAAATTGTTATGTAAATGACAATCACCGCCAAAATAAAAAATTAACTATAAAAAATAGTGGTAGGGGTATATCATATACACATACGAGGGTCGTAGACCCGAGTAAATTTGTGTATAAAAATATGGCATCAAAGGGGGTTGGGGCGCGAAGCGCCCAGGGGCACAGCCCCTAGTATAGTATAAGTAAGTATAGTAAACGCGATTTTTTTCGAAATCCGGTTTTTGATGGAATTATCAATTTTGACCTTCCCTGAATCCATTCTGACTATTTTCGCCATGATGTCTGTGTGTCTGTCTGTAGACGCTGTAACTCAAATACGACAAATCGTAGAAAGGTGGAATTTTATACTTAAGATTAATTTTTGCCTGGGAAGAAAACCTCCTATTTTTGAAAACGATCATTCAACCGGAAACGGATGTTTACCTACATCGATTTTTGAATTTTTCGAATTACACTGAAACAGTGCGAATTAGAGAAAAATGACAAAGTTGAAAATTGTAGGTAATATTATTATCTATAATTTTATCACGTACACTGTTTACTGTCATTATTATGTATAAGAAAGTCCTGTGGCACACGGCAGATTATTTGATGATGTGAACCATAAAATCATCGTCACTGAAAGACATGTTTTGTCAAAACACTCGCAACAACTGGGACAGTCTGTTTACAAAAAACAGAACAGTTTGGTGGAACAGTCTGTTTATAAAAAACAGAACAATTTGAAAAAAACTAAACAGTTTTTTGTTTTGTTTTTTGAAAACAGAACTGTTTTTAAAACTGTCTCTTTGGTGGAAAACCGGCATAACCATAGACATAAAGAAATGGACAGCGCATCTGACTCGTTAAAAGAGCCGTGTCAAATGAGAGAGACAGAAGATGTTTGGAAATCATATATGTTATTTTCCAAACGACATGCATCTCTCTCTCACTTACAGAACATATGTTACACCCATATTACACCATTATGTTAAATACGAATGCGCTGTCTATATCTCTATGTCTATGGGCATAACTCTTGCAATGCAAAAAAAAAACACCTACCATTCAAATAATATGAAAAATTGATTACCTAGTTGTCTAATACTATTGCATATAAAGTTTATTATAATATTTACAGAATCATAACAGTAAAAATAATCAAAACAAATAGAAAAAGTCATCGTCCTACAATCAGTTAAGATGCAGAATATTCACAATTATATGTTTGTCTTCTTGACGAAAATAAACATTGTTTACTTTAATTTAAAAAAACGAACTATTAATTGTGACATAAAAAATTTTAAATATAAAAAAATCGTGCCACAGTTAACCTGAATGCAAAATCAAAAATAATTTTATTTTTAATTTTAATAAAGTAAGTAGAATTGATTTTCGTAACGACCCAAAATTCGTGCCTTTGTTTGCTGTAGGACAATAACTTCAATTTTTTCTTTTTCAGTTTTAGATCTTGACTCTACGTAAATTTTTTAAAATACATAATGTACAATGTAGGTACAAATAATAGAAAGAAAGTTGCAATTGCGTAGCTAGGGGTTGACAAAATAATTAAATTAAATTTTATGTATTAAACATTTAAAAAAAAAGATTTATATCCCAAAATCTCAATTAAAAATAAAATACATATTGTCAAAAATAAAATCGAACTCTAATTTTTTAACAGCAAATTTCGCGAGAATTCGATATCTATATACTAAAGTTCTTATTATAATTCATATAAATTACAAAAAAAAAATGATAACAATGATTTTCATTATTATTTTAAAAGTGATTACGCAACTAAATTGCATTGTATGATATCGCACGCATTTAAATTATAATAGCGTCACATGTTTTTATTAATCAATGTACACGTAGTTAATATTATAATTGTCTATAATATTAAATATTATGTATGTGGTATTCCTAAGGTGGTTATTACACTATCAAAAAAATGTCATATTTCTTTGATCAAAGAAATTTTATCACATTTCTTTGTTAATGTAATATTCGCATACCTATGTTAAATGTGATAAAATTTCTTAAATTAAAAAAATATGACAGTGTAATAAGTCATCTTTTATAATATTCATAATATTTCTCTGATCATTGATAATGGCAATCTCAATATTTGATCAAATCTATGTCAAAGATCTTTGACATATTTTTTATTTGATAGTGTAATAGCCGCCTAACAGAATAGTCCAGTAACTTTAGGTTTTCACTAGGAATAAATTCGCATAGAGCTGAATTTTTGTATATACCTTCGTTTTGCCTTTATAAATAAGTTACCAAAAGTCCCCATCGATCCTCTGTGAGCATACTTTTTTACAGCCCACACAAGATGCTAACAATTAGTTTTAGCTAGATATCTCTGTATATATTGTCTCTATGACTAAAATAGTTATTATCAAATAAAAAGATTAGAAAATTATCTACAACAAAGATCTGATACCTTTTTTCGTACAAGTAGTTGTTTTCACGTAGTATGGGGGTATTCTAGTCTAAAAATGTAAAATATCGATTTTATTTTTTTGCATTTTTTTAATAAATAGGAGTTTAAAAAAGATATGTACAAAACCCTATACCCAAATTCCCAAAATTGACGAAGTTATAGTGGATTGAAAGAGATATGTAACATTGAATAGCCAACTATACGTAAACTTTGAACGCGTTTTTCTCGAAACTGAAAACTGAAATTGGCTGCTATAATAACTCAAGATCTACTGAACCGATTGACTTCAAATTTTCTGTGTACACAAGCTATTACTATCTGTAACAGAATTGAGTAAATCAAATATTTTTGTTTTACGGGCAATGAAAGATTGAAAAAAATAGTAACGAAAATTCTATAGACACTTTTCTAATCGCCGCCATTTTTTTAATTTTCATTTTTTTTTAATTTTTTGCCACCCGCTATAGCCACACTTATATAGATAAAGAAATTTATTGGTTTTGTTTTTTCGGATGAACAGAAAAGCTGGAATCATGGCAATCATTTGGAGACGTTTTTTTCACGTTGTACATGGTTTCTGTACAAGCGTAATAGTTATTCATTTATTTTTATTTTTTTAATTTGTATAGCTTGTCTAAACTTATATAAAAGTAAATACAAAAAATCTATAGTAAAAAGTTTTATACTTTTTGGTAAAAAAATTCCCCAAAAAATCTTAATAAAAATTCATTCCTGTATTATATTAATATAACATATACGTTTTGGCTATTGTAAATATTATGACAAATGTGTGAGGTGCCAAATTTTGTCTGTTGTTAGAACATACAAAGATGTATATTTTCTGCAAACTCTCTAGTAAAGTAGACCCCGGAACACCCTCATCGAATAGCCCAAAATATCGTTGTATAAGGATTTAATAAACAGAATGTATCTAATAAACGGAATGTCCGATCAACATCGTCTTTCACATATAAGGCAGTTAATTATTTTTTACAAACATTTTGCTAGTATTTTAACTAAAAATTAACGAATTGTTTTCAAAATGGCGGCCAAACTTTAAATATTTCTTAAAAAAAATATTTTTTTTAAGTTTCACCGCAATTTTGAAAGGCATACAATTTAATTTGGATAAAATATTAATAAAAAGGTTGTAGATGATTAAATTATCTGTCTAAAATGTGAAAAATATGTTGATCGGACATTCCGTTCACTAGATACAGCTGTTCACAAAATCCGTATATAACGAAAATTTGGGGCCTTCGATGGGGATGTTCCGGGGCCTACTTTGCTAGGGAGTTTTCAGGAAATACACATGTCGGTATACTCTAACTATTGACAAAATTTGGAATCTCGCACATTCGGTATAATATTTACATTAGTCAAAACTTCTACATTTCTTGTTTTAGTAGTATTTGCTTAAGTCGTCACCTTTGCATCCAGTTTCTGTGAAAATTATAGTTCGTCTGAATAATTATGAATAACCTTTTTTGTAGAGAATTTTCTAGTCTTCCTATTGTTATATGACTTTCACTATAGTAAAATCTAAAAATACAGAGATATTTACATAAAACTAATTATTAGCACCTTTTGAGGGCTATAAAAAAGTATGCTCACAAGGGATCGATGGGGACTTTTGGCATCTTATGTATAAAGACAAAAAGAAAGTGTATACAAAAATTCAGCTCTATGCGAATTTTTTCCTAGATACAGCTATTTTTCGTCTAAATGCTCTGGACTAGAAGCGAACTTTTACGCGGGTGACTGTACAATAGGATGGTCCTTAATTTACTTATTTTCGAATTTCTTTAAGGTCACCCCCCCCCCCCCCAAATTTCTTAAAGCTTAAAAGTACGAAAAAAAGAATGTATACAGTTTTAAAATAATTGGATATTATTAACCCGTGCCACCGAGCGATGGAATATTAACACGTAAAATGCATTTGATTTTTCAAATTTTCTTTATCGCTTCCCACTACTCCTTGCGAGATTTCAGAAAATTTCAAAAATTTAATAATTCAAAATTGGCATGCCAAACTTATACATAGAGCCGGCCTTTGCAATCCCAGCGCCCCGGGCGAATTTTTCATTGCCGTCATCCCCAACAAAAAAACTGATGACCTTTTTTTCCGCGCGCTGCCCCTATGGGCTTGGCGCCCCGGGCGGTTACCCTGGTTCGCCCCCCCCCCCCCCCCTAAAGCCGGCACTGCTTATACAGTAGGTTGAAAAAATTATTTTGAGCAAAAAACTTTATTTAAACATGTCTCCGAATTTTTTTCGTAAGAGAATTAAAGCCCCCTAAAAAAATTTTGGAAAAAAAATTCGAGGAGCTATAACTCTTACAAAAAATTTTCGGACACATGTTTAAATAATGTTTTTTGCTCAAAATAATTCCTTCAACCTACTGTTGAAGTTTGGCATGCCAATTTTGAATTATCCTGAATTATTAAATTTTAGGCGCTTCTTCACTTTTTCTGAAATCTCTGAAGGAGTAGTGGGAACCGATAAAAAATCGAATAAAAGGTACAAAAACTAGAAAGTGTCAGCTTTAAAATACATTTTAGAACATCAAAATCCATTCAATTTTCACAAACATACAGCTTAAAGAAAAATTGAAAAAATCAAATGCATTTTACGTGTTAATATTTGATCGCTCGGTGGCACGGGTTAATAATATCCAATCAATTTAAAATGTTGTATATACATTATTTTTTCGTACCTTTAAGAAATTTACGAGGTGACCTTAAAGAAATTTGAAAATAAGTAAATTAAGGACCACCCTACTGTACAATTTATATTAGCCTAACAATAAGTTTTAATTAAACATATTTTTTGCATCTTAAAACTTTTTTCTACAATAGTAATTTTTATATCAACAACAAAAGCGTATTGATAGTAGTAGCAAAGAGTCACCCACAGACGTATTTTTTTAATCAATCAATATCATTAAATATACTTCATATAATAACATTATTATATCAATTTTTTACTTGCTTAAAATACTACTTACATAAATGATAAATGATTTTTTTTATAAATCCTGTGACGCGAGTTATTCAAAATTCGGTTTGGCTAAAAACGCTATCGAAACTCTTACTATAAATATTTTTTATTAATATATTTTTTGGTTATATAGGGTTGGTTTTTTCGCACGTTGATTTAAAGGGGGAACTTTTTTGCTCCTTAACCCGCTGTCGCTCATTTCATCCGCCCTCTATTGCCATATTACATGGTATAACCATCTATATAACTCCCCCTGGCACTAATTACGCCACTACGTTGCAATGAACGTAAAAAGGCGACTTCCATGACATACCTTAAAGCAGTGGTTTCCAAACTTTATGTAACTACGCCTCCCTTCAAAAAAATTTAATCTCTGGCGCCTCCCCCCCTTTATTTCATAAAATTATACAGACATGTTTTAAAAAGATATAAAATGTATTTTTTGCGTATAAAATTTATTTTTAATGCGATGAATACGCTTGTTTATTAGCACAAACTTCAAAAATCTCTTATTAAGGGGAGTGATTTCACTCTGATTTTTTTAATGCTAATTCTATCAGTTTTGCTTTTTCAATAATAGTTGTCAACTAAAAACTACACAGTAACTTGCAGAAACAGATAATATGTATAATGTATAGGTATGTATACAAAAATAATGTTGTTATAAAAGTTTATTTATAATTATATATTTTTTATTCATACACATGTGATGTTATGAAAATCAAATTTCTGTTAAACTTTTCACGCCTCCCTTTGCACTAGTCCGCGCCTCCCAGTTTGGAAATCACTGCCTTAAAGTTTAAGGCATAGCACGAAAAGGTTTAAGCAATAATTATAAACCAAATATTGTGCCAAAGTAAAATAAAAGAATCCAAAAATGTACATTGTAAATTATACTTAAAATAAATATCATTTCTAATTTCCTACCTGACAATTTCAGATCCAATCAAGAATCGTAACAGAATCTCATAAAGATGGATGCAGGCATAAAAGGAGAGAAATTGGCAAATCCAAGAGAGGGAGCAAATCCATTTTTATCGATGACATTCTCGTAAGTATCTATCATACTAATTAACTCTTTGAATCGCGAATGTACATTTTATCAAGAAGAGAATTTTTTTATACAACCGTATGTTCAAAGTCATCCTCAAGGTTTCAGATAAATATACCTACGCAGGGCCGTTTTTCCACCTAAGCCCGCGAGTATCCCGACTCGGTACTTGTCTATAAAATATAAAAGTAAATGTAGGTATTTATAATGTATATAATATACAGGATGGTCCGGTTTGGGACACAGATATTTTAGGAGCTGATTCCCTAACTCATTCTGAGTAAGAAATTGTGCAGTGGGGGTCTATCTTTAACACCCTATGAGTTACAGGTGTTTAAAAAAATTTCCTTCAGAGTAGTTCTTACAACAAAGATTATCTCATAAATTCTAAAGTAACGTATCTAGAGTAATCAAAATGAGTCAGTTTCATAGGTAATTAACTAACATATTTTTCAGTATTACGGTTATTGCTACCCGTATTTCTATTTCCGAGTTATAGCTCATCAGAGTCGAAAAATATCTTTTTTGTTGAAATTTTTTATGAAAATGACATTTTTCTCCTAAAGTACCCCTAACATGTTATATTTTTTATCATTATTTTGGTACATCATAATGTTAAAATATCTACAAATTCACTACACAAAGTTTGGACGTCTTATAGTTTTCCAGTTATTAATTAAATGAAACAGTCAATAAAATTTGTTTATAACTACATAATTTTATTATTTACCATAAAAATAATTATTTTCTGGAAAACTGTAAGATCCACGTCCAAACTTTGTATAATGAATTTGTAGGTAACATTATGATGTACCAAAATAATGATAAAAAATACAACATGTTAGAGGTACTTTTGGAGAAAAATGTCATTTTCATAAAAAATTTCAACAAAAAAAGATATTTTTCGACTTTGATGAGCTATAACTCGGAAATAGAAATACGAATAGCAATAACCGTAATACTGAAAAATAAGTTAGTTAATTACCTATGAAACTGACTCATTTTGATTTCTCTAGATACGTTACTTTAGAATTTATGAGATAATCTTTGTTGTAAGAACTACTCTAAGGAAATTTTTTAAACATCCTGTAACTCAGAGGGTGTTAAAGATAGACCCCAACTTCCCACACAATTTCTTACTCAGAATGAGTCAGGGAATCAGCTCCTAAAATATCTGTATCCCAAACCGGACCACCCTGTATAATACATAATATTGTAATACACTCGTCAAAACAATTGAGGGATCAAAACATTGCTAGAAAAGGAGAGCAATATTCAAAACTCTGTAATTATGGTACAAATAACAAAAAAAATTGTTAAAATTAAATCTAAATTTTGAAAAGAGATCTACGTCAATTACCTTAGATCTACGTGAAAAATATATAAAAAAATAGGTATACATAGATTTAATTCCATCTACATAGGGGAAGGGAGTCAATATCGTAACACTTTTTCGTTTTTTTCATTCTAGTGTAGGGAAACATGGGGAATAGTGGGACATGGGTAATTGACTGTCCAAAAGTTTTATTCACTCCCGGGAAAAAATTGTAGATCTGCAGTGATCAAATCAGATCTCGACAGAATTGCATTTTGAGACATCATATTTTTCACTAGTTTTTGACCTGTGGAGACTTGCAAAGATCTACGACGGTCTACAAAGATCTGTCTAAAACGATCTATAAAGATGTAGATCTTTGTAGGCTATTGCAGATATTTGCAAGTCTGCACAGAGATCAAACACCAGTGAAAAATACGATGTCTCAAAATGCAGATATGATTTTATCACAGCAGATATACAATTTTTTCCCGGGCTGATCGTATTTTCGCTGTTTTTACATTTTAGAAGGAAAAAAACTTAAATATAGGCATAATTGACGTTTACCCTCGATATTTTTGTTTACTTACAAAAGGAATTTGGTGTGCACACGCAGTGTCATTTATAAGTTATGTTGAATTGTAAATATAGTGTTTGGGGTATTGTAGGATATTGTTTTTGGGGAAAATTTTATGTTTCTCAACTCAATATCACATTTTTATGCAAATGAGTCATCCCCTGCACACATATATGAAGAATTATAATTTACTTCATCCAAGCTAAGCCAGAAAAGTATTCGTAAAAGAAAGGCTATTCAAATGATAAATAGTTAATACGGAGCGGGAATAGAAGAAAATACACCTACATTTTAATAGCTATTAAAACTCGGGTTAAGATTTTTTTGTTCATAACTAAATAATATATTTTTACTCCAATATTTCTAGATGGACTTTACCGACGTTTTGGAAAGGCCATAAACGCGATTTGGAAATCGGCGACCTTTTTGAAACATTAAAGGAGCATCGCTCGGATCGATTAGGAGACAAACTAGTGAGAATATGGGAAACAGAACTGGTAAAGGCGGAAGCAAAAAATAGAAAACCTAGCCTTATGAGATGTTTAATCAAAGCATTCGGAGTAGAGTTTATGCTCTACGGCTTATTGCTGATTGTTTTTGAAATTGGAATGAGGTGAGTAATACAAAACAAATATGCTGAATATTATTTTTATGTAATGAAGACAATATAATTTAAATGACTCAAAATTAAAATTTAAAGACATTAAGAAGATGAATTTGAGTATTCAAATAGCAAAATATGTTTCAGAGCCAGCAGAACGTTACACTGGTGGCGTAACCAGAATTTTTTTAAAGGGGTTGTACGGATTTTTTCTTGTTATTTGTGTCGAAAAATAAAATTAAATAAATATTGTAAATATGGTACATTGTAACCATCTGACCCCTCTCCTATTATACTTGAAATTTATCTGTTCTGCCGGCCCTGTATTAATACATGTTATGCCTCAAATTCAGTGGCAAACTAAGAGGATGGGGGTATGGTACAAGAGGTGAGAAAAGAAGTAGAAAAGCTTGTGAGGATTAAAAAATGACATGATAACTAAAAAAATGGTCCACAAACTGCAGGAGAGCATAAAAGTTATATTTAAGGAGTTCCAAAATTTAACTAACAATAAGAACTAAAAAATGGTTATTCAATTGCGCCAAAAAGGGGGGGTCTATAACTAACATTCCGCCTCAGGTACCAAATTTCCTTAGTCCGCCAGTTATTTCTATCAAAATATTGTCACTTTTTCCGTTTTACTTTACAAATTAGTATAGGTCTATTTACTTAAATTCTCTTATATTTTCAATTTTCTTAGACTACATCAGCCATTATTGATAGGAAAGATTGTGAAATATTTTTCAAATACTGCAACGCCAGTTAGAAATAATACAGAACAGTAAATAAAATATATTTATATTAAATGTAGAATTAGGTACATAACTAAAATTACGAGACGATTTTAGATTTGAGCATGAATATCATATTAATGTGTTACAGTTTTTATTTGATAGTATTAGATATAATTTAACTTGTGCATATTTTTTAACACAATTTAATAACAATATCAAAACATTTATGATTCATTGTCAATAACATTTTAAATAAATAACGTTAGAATATGCATGATTACTAGAGATCAGATCGAGCCGGCTCGACCCGGCCCGAATTTAATTCGATCCGAAATTCGGGTCGGGCTTAATTCTTGTGTATAATGTTTGGATTGGGTCGGATCGGACCTTATCATAGTATAAATCGGACTGGGCTGGACGGACCTTATCATAGTATAAATCGGACTGGGCTGGACGGACCTTATCATAGTATAAATCGGACTGGGCTGGACGGACCTTATCTTAGTATAAATTTTACCGGCTGGGTCGGACCTTATACAAATAAATAAAAATATTATTTTTTCAAAATAATATCTTTTACTTTTAATAGTTGTTAAATTAATAACAATTCACAATTATTAACAAAATTATAATTTATAATGGTTGTGTAAAAAAAATAAGGGCGTCCAGTTTCTGGGTTAAGACGTATCCTCTAGAGTCACTTCGGGCTTAATTCTTGTTTGCAACATTTGGACTGGGTCGGATCGGACCTTAGTATAAATCGAACTGGATTGGAGTGGGCCGAAAAAGAAAGTTTCGGACTGAATCGAGTCGGCAAATTTTTTTTTTTTAATAATTTTGGACCAGGTCGGGTTATGTTTTTAAGGTCCGATCTGATCTCTAATGATTACGCAGCGTTAAATCGCGCTAGAGTGGCAATTAAGACCAACGTGTCGTTTCAACGCAACTAGTACTTAATAATAGTCTCCATATATTTAATATTAATATCAGAACATGACAAAATTATTACCAAACAATAAATTCAAATGGAAAATTAATAGCCCAGGAAATAAAGGAAAAAAATTAGGAAAAATGTATGAGGTGCCAAATTTAAACAGTGGTTAGAACATGCCGGGATGTATATTTACTGAAAACTCCCTAGCATAATTTGCCTCGGAACACCCTCAACCAAGGGCCCAAACTTTTGTATTACGAGGATTTTGTAAACGTACTGTATCTAATAAACGGAATGTTCTATCAACCTCGTCTTTCGCATTTTAAACAGATAATTTTTGCTACAACATTCTTCATTATTATTTTAACCAAAAATAATTGTATACCTTTCAAAACGGCGGTTAAACTAAAAAATTTTAATTTAAAAATGCAAAATTTTGAGTTTAACAGCCTTTTAGATAGGTATTCAATTATTTATGACGATAAATGTGTGATTATTAATTGTAGTGCATTTAATTATGTTTCCAAAAAAATTAAAATGGGGTTAATACTTCTCACTCAGAATTATTACTTTAGAAGAAAATTTGTTAAATACTAGTTCACAGTTTTTAGGGTTCCGTAGAAAACTAGGAACTCTTATATGTATAGTAGGTAGTTTCGCTCTGTTCGTCTGTCTTTAAAAAATTTAAACATAATAAGATGAAATTTGGTATATGGACGTAGATTGATGACCCAACAACAGAAATGATAAATTTTTTATTTTTTTATTTTTAGACCCCCTTCCATAGAATGAAAAGTGTAATCAAAAATATTTTTCACCTAGCCGATTGAGTGGGATGTCTGGATAGGTCTCCTAAAATGCAACAAAAAATATATTAGGACCTTTTGATTTTAACCCTTCAATCACGATGTATTTGCTCTTCAAAGTCACTATCAGAGAGTCCCCCCCTCTAATATCTAAACTATCAATTAAAAAATCTGAAAAAAATTCCAGAATGTAGCTTTTAGTTAGTATTTTCAATGAATTTTCAATGAATACTATCAAAACTATGTTAGACCCCTCTCCCATAGACTGAAAAATGTACTAACGGTTTTTTTCACTTACCTCATTGAGTGTGGTCTTTGGATAGGTTTTCTAAAATATAACCAAAAATGTTAAATGACCTTTTGATTTTAACCCTTTAGTCACGATATATTTTCTTTACAATGTCGTTATCTGTGCACCTCCCACCCTCTAATTATTAATAAAGTCTGAAAAAATTTCAGAATGTAGCTTTTAACCCTTTGAGTCCTGATTTTTTAAAATAGAAAAGTTAATAATTGACTTAAATAGGTGGTTCCGGTCAGGCACAGATCCAGCCCTCAAGAAAGGTTGTAGTCACGGCTACCCGAAAATCGGTCAATAGTCCAGTGCACTGACCCAATTATTTCGGGTACATTTTTTTCCTTTGTGCATAGTTCATTTCCAGCGCATCTGAGACCCCCCCTTCCTCGACAGTTAACTATTTGAAGTAGACTAAATTTCCAATATTAAAAAAATATATCCCGATGGGTTGATTTTTCTCCCGCCAAACCACGCTCGAAGTTGTTAATACTCGCGTGGCACGCTCTGGCGCGTTCGCGGTTCGCGCTGTATTCCTCGCTTTTGCGATTAATAAAACAATAATGAATTAATAATAACCACATATTTGTTTAAACTACGCTAAGAACACGCGTTTTACTTACATATAGTAATATATAGATGCATTTTAAACATGTATGAAGTTAGCCCCCCTTTTTGTTGAATTTCAAAATTTTGAAAGTTGTTCTTAACATCATTCTAAAACATTAATACTCTAAGAAAATTTATCGGGCCCCCAAAACAAGAAAATACATTTTTTACCAGCCACCCGAGCGAAATTTTTGTTTTATTAGTGTAGTTTTTGTTTAATGGGTGTAATATTTTGGGTCATTGTTAAAACCAACTAGCACAATTTAGCACAACAGTCAAAAATTTGAAATTCAACGAAAGAAGGGCTACTGAAAAAAATCGTCTTTTTGGGGGGTTTTTCTAGTGTTGTTTTTAATTTAGGAGGGCAATATTTTGAAACAATATAGCACAAATATAGCACCATTTGGCAGAACTTTCTAAAATTTTAATTTCAACAAAAGGGGGGCTAACATCATACATAGGGGGTTCATTTAAAATAACTTTTTTCTAATTTTTAATAAACCTGTTCTAATAAAACGAGAGAGACTTATACAATTCAGTACATCTATCGCTTCTTATGCTTATTTCTATTACGTTATGTTGCTAAAAGGAAGTGTCCTCAATTAGGTTGTGGGCATGCCCACCGTGCCCATATGGGTGGATCCGCCACTGGTTCCAGTGCGAAGCTACTAGGACTCAAAGGGTTAATTAGTACTTTCAATGAAAATTATAACATAGTGTCCTAATTATTTCGGATTCTCCTTCCATAGACTGAAAAGTGTACTCCCAATTTTTTTTCACTTACCTCATTGAGTGGGATGTTAAATGACCTTTTGATTTTAACCCTTTAGTCATGATATATTTGCTTTTCAATGTGGTTATCAGAGTGTCCCCCCTCTAATTTCTAATTTATCGATTCAAAAAATCTGAAAAAATTTCAGAATGTAGTTTCTAACTAATACGTTTAATGAAAATTATACCGAAATCTGTATAATTAGTTAAAAAAAAAGAATAATAAATAAAAACAGTTTATGAAAATTTTGGAACAACTTTTTTCTATAAATCGCAGTGAGAATTATGAAACTACGGAACTCTTCATGTGCGAGCCCAACATGCACTTGGCTGTTTTATGAATTATTTTATTGTATTTTATTGTAATGTCGTTTTAATGTGTATTGTTTTATTTTTTGTTATTCTTAATGTAATTGATGTATTGTGTGCAATGGTGCTTTATGATGATTGAGCTATAGGCAGAATGAAAATTTGGGGCCCTAATAAAAAATATGTTTTTTTTTTAGGTTATATTACTTTTAATATTATACAATACAACAGTACAAATCGCACATTAATCTGAAAAAAACAGATATCAGCATAATAAAGTTGTTTAAAGTCCTGTATATTGTAATAATATTTATCCTCTCTAAAAAGAAAAAAACTACATTCAGGACTTATTTTTATAGAAAAAATCTACCCTGACGATAAAATTTTAAAACCAAAATTGTTTATCTGTATCCCGAGGATATACAAAATAAAATATGTAATATTTCTTTGAAAGAAACATATTATGCATGGCACACTACGTAGGGTCTCACACCGGAGCAATATTGCAGTATAGCAACACAGCAATAAAGTAACTACCAATATAATTAGAAACTAGCAATATAGCGATATCATATTGCTTTGGTGTGAGACAATATGTCCGATTTAATGTATATTGACCGATAGCAATAATATCGCTAGATATAAGTTACTAGTTGCTATATTGCTATATTGCTCCGGTGTGAGAGCCCACTACTGCTTTAGACCACAGAATAAAGATTTTAGATGCTGCATGTTTATTGAGATACTCAAATTATTACCAGAGGTTTATTTTATTCATCTGGCAACCAAAGCGATTTTTTATTGAATCTCAAACAATACCTTTCAGAACAAAAAATCTGTCGTTTTGTCCAATCTTATAATGAAAAATATCCTTATATGTCTAATATTAAATAAAATAGTATTGATTTGACTATTATTATTTTCAGAATACTACAACCACTAGCTTTAGGAAGACTGATCGCATTTTATTCTCCAGACACAACAGTCACTGAAACAGAGGCATATTGGTATGCGGGGGGAGTCATTATGTGCTCATTTTTAAATGTTATCACTATGCATCCGTACATGTTAGGTATTTTACACATAGGAATGAAAATGAGGGTGGCATGTTGTTCGCTGATATATCGTAAGGTAACTTAAATATTTTATATAAGATTGAAAAATTATTTCTTAAGAAAATTCGAGGGTATAAGTATAAAGGAGAACAAATGATAGTCTTTTTTTATAAATTGAAGTAGGTACTCTGATAATTTTTTACTTTATAGATAATTATATTATTAGTCTGAAGGGCAAGGCGGCATATGACATTGAATAATATCTTTCTATAACTCTTTGTGTGGCTATGTTATGCTTGATCTACTGCTTTTTTCCTTTGCAAAAATTTTTGTAATCGCGGATTTTCACACTTGAGACTGAATAATCAGAAAATATATTTTGTCCGGCAAAGTAACTATTGGATTTTAGACATTTTCATTAAACAATCCTAAAAAAATCAGTGATCATCAATACATTTTCAGAAGTTATTATTTTGACAGGTGTAAGGTGGTAACTTCCAAAAATTGTAGTGGACAAATTTGTTCTCACAAAATCAAATTATCTTATTCCTACAGTTTGAATAAATACCATATCTATAAATTTTTATACAACACCAAATACACGTGTTTCGGAAAAAAATAGACGGGTGAATCCGTGAAGTAAAAAGTTTCATAAATAAAAAAAATAAAAATAGAAAGTGGCTATTTGCACATGCAGTATGTGCAAGCAATTGACTATTTGCATTTTCTTAAATTATATAAATGAAACAAAAAAACATTTTTTATCCAATCTGGGTTCCAAAAAAAAATAGTTTAAGAAGCACTACACCAGACAATAGCCTTTGTATACATATGTATCTATAGAAATTTTTTTAACACACTGTTTCTATAATATAATCAGTTTACAGGCAAAACACATTAAATAAATAAAAAATGGTTTTGAGAAAATCTACTGAATTTTTTATGATTTTATAACTTAAAAAATTGGAATTTCTGGAATAACTATGTATATTCACATTAAATACCTGACAGTTTTATGAAAAAATAATTTTGATTCAATATTATTTTCCTGCATGAAGTGCGTTATTTCAGATTTAGTAAAAACTTATAAAGATAGATTTCAGTGTTATGGTGAAATTGTACGACTTTATTTATATGACCAGTCTATATCCTATGGAATGGTGTTAGTGGCGGAGTTTGACTTAGGCAGCCGCCTAAGTCCCGTAATTTCTGAGATCCAGGATTTTCAAAAATGAAAGGGAAAAAATAAAGGTCTACAGATATTAATGCTAACAAGTTTATTAATTAATGTTGCTAAAAAAAAATTTGTTTTTTAAAGGGAACCTTTCCTAGGGCCCTATTTTGCCTTAGTCCATAACTAGACAGTGTTTGTAAGTCAAAAATCAACTTAATGTATTTTGCTTGTAAGCCGACAATATAATGATAAAATAATAAATTATATAGAATTATATGATATAATATGAAACTATTTTAGGCTCTTCGGTTAAGTAAAACTGCACTCAGACAAACAACGGCAGGACAGGTAGTTAATTTACTGTCAAATGATGTAAATCGATTTGATGTGGCTGTGATATTTTTACATAACTTGTGGGTGGGTCCTGTCGAAACAGCCATTGTGAGTTACTTCTTATATCTTGAAGTTGGTTTATCTGCATTCATTGGTGTTGCTATTCTATTGGCCTTCGTTCCTCTTCAAGGTTAGTAAAAACGTAAACTCATTTTTTTTGACATGCAATTTCTATCATTTATTGTTTTATTAATAACATAAAGGACATCTCCTCAATAATACAATAACACTGAAAATATTTGTATGCATGATACTCCGATTAACGCATGAGTGATAGATGAGAAACAGACCTTATCTGCCCACCTCCTTTATTTACAATGATCATCAGAAATATTATTTGGTTGTTCAAATCACATTATTTTATGTAATGTCTACAAAAAAATATTGCCATTCAATGAAAAATCATGAAGTCCAAAAATTATGTTTTACAAAAATAGATTTTATTGTAATAATCTGCCGTGTGCCACAGGACTTTCTTATACATAATAATGACAGTGAACAGTGTACGTGATTTTTATTTTAGTGAAGGATATTTCTGACAAACTAATAAAAGATAGAGTAAAATGAATGAGACATAAACTATAGAAATATTATTTTATACATTATGTATCGAACGAATTTTGTTTAACATAATTACTAACAATAAGATGGAAACAGATGTTTACTCATGTAATTTTTTTAATTTTTTGAAATAAGACAAAAATGTTATAGATAAAAAATGTCGAGTATGTTACTATCTATAATTTATTCCCCATGCATTTTTTTCCAACACTTATGATTTAGCCAGAAATATTTTTGAAAATCATTATTTAGAATAATCTATACTGGTTGCTGGGTGCTTTGACCGTACGGATCACGACTAATACCGTCAAGTCGCACGGCGACCACTGCAAACTAAATGAAATAGAGTATACAGTGTTTATTCTCAGTATTACGTATAAGAAAGGCCCATGGTACCTATGGCAAACACGTACAGTCTCTGTAATACGTATAAGAAAGTCCCATGACACTCATGGCAGATATTTCTTCTCTGTTATGAACCATTTGAAATGTACTTAAAATCGAATACTTAGTAAAAAAAAAAAAAAATTAAATTTGTTTTTTTCGAAAAAATGAATAGAACATAAATTATAGATAATAATATTACCTACAATTTTCAACTTGGCCATTTTTTCTCTAATTCGCACTGTTTCAGTGTAATTCAAAAAATTCAAAAATCGATGTAGGTAAACATCCGTTTCCGGTTGAATGATCGTTTTCAAAAATAGAAGGTTTTCTTCCCAGGCAAAAATCAATCTTAAGTATAAAATTCCACCTTTCTACGATTTGTCGTATTTGAGTTACAGCGTCTACAGACAGACCGACAGACACACAGACATCATGGCGAAAATAGTCAGAATGGATTCAGGGAAGGTCAAAATTGATAATTCCATCAAAATCCGGATTTCGAAAAAAATCGCGATTACAATACTTACTTATACTATATGTATAATAATACCGTCAAGTCGCACGACGACCACTGCAAACTAAATGAATTAGAGTATACAGTGTTTATTCTCAGTATTACGTATAAAAAAGGCCCATGGTACCTATGGCAAACACGTACAGTCTCTGTAATACGTATAAGAAAGTCCCATGACACTCATGGCAGATATTTCTTCTCTGTTATGAACCATTTGAAATGTACTTAAAATCGAATACTTAGTAAAAAAAAAAAAAAATTAAATTTGTTTTTTTCGAAAAAATGAATAGAACATAAATTATAGATAATAATATTACCTACAATTTTCAACTTGGCCATTTTTTCTCTAATTCGCACTGTTTCAGTGTAATTCAAAAAATTCAAAAATCGATGTAGGTAAACATCCGTTTCCGGTTGAATGATCGTTTTCAAAAATAGGAGGTTTTCTTCCCAGGCAAAAATCAATCTTAAGTATAAAATTCCACCTTTCTACGATTTGTCGTATTTGAGTTACAGCGTCTACAGACAGACCGACAGACACACAGACATCATGGCGAAAATAGTCAGAATGGATTCAGGGAAGGTCAAAATTGATAATTCCATCAAAATCCGGATTTCGAAAAAAATCGCGATTACAATACTTACTTATACTATATGTATATTTCATATACATTGGTATAAGAAAGTAAAAATACCCATAACTCCTAAACGACTGATGATGGAAGGGTGTAATTTTATATTTATAATAATCTTTCATCTGGGAAGACAACCACCTTATTTTTAAAATGATCACTAAACCGGAAACGGATGGTTACTCTTGTAATTTTTTGAATTTTTTGAAATAAGACAAAAATGTTTTAGATAAAAAATGTCGAGTATGTTATTATCTATAATTTATTCCCCATACATTTTTTTCCAACACTTATGATTTAGCTAGAAATATTTTTTTTAAAATCATTATTTAGAATAATCTATACTGGTTGCTGGGTGCTTTGACCGTACGGATCACGACTAATACCGTCAAGTCGCACGACGACCACTGCAAACTAAATGAATTAGAGTATACAGTGTTTATTCTCAGTATTACGTATAAAAAAGGCCCATGGTACCTATGGCAAACACGTACAGTCTCTGTAATACGTATAAGAAAGTCCCATGACATGGCAGATATTTCTTCTCTGTTATGAACCATTTGAAATGTACTTAAAATCGAATACTTAGTAAAAAAAAAAAAAAAATTAAATTTGTTTTTTTCGAAAAAATGAATAGAACATAAATTATAGATAATAATATTACCTACAATTTTCAACTTGGCCATTTTTTCTCTAATTCGCACTGTTTCAGTGTAATTCAAAAAATTCAAAAATCGATGTAGGTAAACATCCGTTTCCGGTTGAATGATCGTTTTCAAAAATAGGAGGTTTTCTTCCCAGGCAAAAATCAATCTTAAGTATAAAATTCCACCTTTCTACGATTTGTCGTATTTGAGTTACAGCGTCTACAGACAGACCGACAGACACACAGACATCATGGCGAAAATAGTCAGAATGGATTCAGGGAAGGTCAAAATTGATAATTCCATCAAAATCCGGATTTCGAAAAAAATCGCGATTACAATACTTACTTATACTATATGTATATTTCATATACATTGGTATAAGAAAGTAAAAATACCCATAACTCCTAAACGACTGATGATGGAAGGGTGTAATTTTATATTTATAATAATCTTTCATCTGGGAAGACAACCACCTTATTTTTAAAATGATCACTAAACCGGAAACGGATGGTTACTCTTGTAATTTTTTGAATTTTTTGAAATAAGACAAAAATGTTTTAGATAAAAAATGTCGAGTATGTTATTATCTATAATTTATTCCCCATACATTTTTTTCCAACACTTATGATTTAGCTAGAAATATTTTTTTTAAAATCATTATTTAGAATAATCTATACTGGTTGCTGGGTGCTTTGACCGTACGGATCACGACTAATACCGTCAAGTCGCACGACGACCACTGCAAACTAAATGAATTAGAGTATACAGTGTTTATTCTCAGTATTACGTATAAAAAAGGCCCATGGTACCTATGGCAAACACGTACAGTCTCTGTAATACGTATAAGAAAGTCCCATGACATGGCAGATATTTCTTCTCTGTTATGAACCATTTGAAATGTACTTAAAATCGAATACTTATATACTTATATAAAATTCCACCTTTCTACGATTTGTCGTATTTGAGTTACAGCGTCTACAGACAGACCGACAGACACACAGACATCATGGCGAAAATAGTCAGAATGGATTCAGGGAAGGTCAAAATTGATAATTCCATCGAAATCCGGATTTCGAAAAAAATCGCGATTACAATACTTATACTATATGTATATTTCATATACATTGGTATAAGAAAGTAAAAATACCCATAACTCCTAAACGACTGATGATGGAAGGGTGTAATTTTATATTTATAATAATCTTTCATCTGGGAAGACAACCACCTTATTTTTAAAATGATCACTAAACCGGAAACGGATGGTTACTCTTGTAATTTTTTGAATTTTTTGAAATAAGACAAAAATGTTTTAGATAAAAAATGTCGAGTATGTTATTATCTATAATTTATTCCCCATACATTTTTTTCCAACACTTATGATTTAGCTAGAAATATTTTTTTTAAAATCATTATTTAGAATAATCTATACTGGTTGCTGGGTGCTTTGACCGTACGGATCACGACTAATACCGTCAAGTCGCACGACGACCACTGCAAACTAAATGAATTAGAGTATACAGTGTTTATTCTCAGTATTACGTATAAAAAAGGCCCATGGTACCTATGGCAAACACGTACAGTCTCTGTAATACGTATAAGAAAGTCCCATGACACTCATGGCAGATATTTCTTCTCTGTTATGAACCATTTGAAATGTACTTAAAATCGAATACTTAGTAAAAAAAAAAAAAAAAAAATTAAATTTGTTTTTTTCGAAAAAATGAATAGAACATAAATTATAGATAATAATATTACCTACAATTTTCAACTTGGCCATTTTTTCTCTAATTCGCACTGTTTCAGTGTAATTCAATAAATTCAAAAATCGATGTAGGTAAACATCCGTTTCCGGTTGAATGATCGTTTTCAAAAATAGGAGGTTTTCTTCCCAGGCAAAAATCAATCTTAAGTATAAAATTCCACCTTTCTACGATTTGTCGTATTTGAGTTACAGCGTCTACAGACAGACCGACAGACACACAGACATCATGGCGAAAATAGTCAGAATGGATTCAGGGAAGGTCAAAATTGATAATTCCATCAAAATCCGGATTTCGAAAAAAATCGCGATTACAATACTTACTTATACTATATGTATATTTCATATACATTGGTATAAGAAAGTAAAAATACCCATAACTCCTAAACGACTGATGATGGAAGGGTGTAATTTTATATTTATAATAATCTTTCATCTGGGAAGACAACCACCTTATTTTTAAAATGATCACTAAACCGGAAACGGATGGTTACTCTTGTAATTTTTTGAATTTTTTGAAATAAGACAAAAATGTTTTAGATAAAAAATGTCGAGTATGTTATTATCTATAATTTATTCCCCATACATTTTTTTCCAACATTTATGATTTAGCTAGAAATATTTTTTTTAAAATCATTATTTAGAATAATCTATACTGGTTGCTGGGTGCTTTGACCGTACGGATCACGACTAATACCGTCAAGTCGCACGACGACCACTGCAAACTAAATGAATTAGAGTATACAGTGTTTATTCTCAGTATTACGTATAAAAAAGGCCCATGGTACCTATGGCAAACACGTACAGTCTCTGTAATACGTATAAGAAAGTCCCATGACACTCATGGCAGATATTTCTTCTCTGTTATGAACCATTTGAAATGTACTTAAAATCGAATACTTAGTAAAAAAAAAAAAAAAAAATTAAATTTGTTTTTTTCGAAAAAATGAATAGAACATAAATTATAGATAATAATATTACCTACAATTTTCAACTTGGCCATTTTTTCTCTAATTCGCACTGTTTCAGTGTAATTCAAAAAATTCAAAAATCGATGTAGGTAAACATCCGTTTCCGGTTGAATGATCGTTTTCAAAAATAGGAGGTTTTCTTCCCAGGCAAAAATCAATCTTAAGTATAAAATTCCACCTTTCTACGATTTGTCGTATTTGAGTTACAGCGTCTACAGACAGACCGACAGACACACAGACATCATGACGAAAATAGTCAGAATGGATTCAGGGAAGGTCAAAATTGATAATTCCATCAAAATCCGGATTTCGAAAAAAATCGCGATTACAATACTTACTTATACTATATGTATATTTCATATACATTGGTATAAGAAAGTAAAAATACCCATAACTCCTAAACGACTGATGATGGAAGGGTGTAATTTTATATTTATAATAATCTTTCATCTGGGAAGACAACCACCTTATTTTTAAAATGATCACTAAACCGGAAACGGATGGTTACTCTTGTAATTTTTTGAATTTTTTGAAATAAGACAAAAATGTTTTAGATAAAAAATGTCGAGTATGTTATTATCTATAATTTATTCCCCATACATTTTTTTCCAACACTTATGATTTAGCTAGAAATATTTTTTTTAAAATCATTATTTAGAATAATCTATACTGGTTGCTGGGTGCTTTGACCGTACGGATCACGACTAATACCGTCAAGTCGCACGACGACCACTGCAAACTAAATGAATTAGAGTATACAGTGTTTATTCTCAGTATTACGTATAAAAAAGGCCCATGGTACCTATGGCAAACACGTACAGTCTCTGTAATACGTATAAGAAAGTCCCATGACACACATGGCAGATATTTCTTCTCTGTTATGAACCATTTGAAATGTACTTAAAATCGAATACTTAGTAAAAAAAAAAAAAAAATTAAATTTGTTTTTTTCGAAAAAATGAATAGAACATAAATTATAGATAATAATATTACCTACAATTTTCAACTTGGCCATTTTTTCTCTAATTCGCACTGTTTCAGTGTAATTCAAAAAATTCAAAAATCGATGTAGGTAAACATCCGTTTCCGGTTGAATGATCGTTTTCAAAAATAGGAGGTTTTCTTCCCAGGCAAAAATCAATCTTAAGTATAAAATTCCACCTTTCTACGATTTGTCGTATTTGAGTTACAGCGTCTACAGACAGACCGACAGACCGACAGACACACAGACATCATGGCGAAAATAGTCAGAATGGATTCAGGGAAGGTCAAAATTGATAATTCCATCAAAATCCGGATTTCGAAAAAAATCGCGATTACAATACTTACTTATACTATATGTATATTTCATATACATTGGTATAAGAAAGTAAAAATTAACACTAAAAACGAGATTACTTAATTTAATTTAAAATAATAGATACTTATTATTTTTAATCTTTTTCATAAATGCATTTAAAAAATGTGATGTACAATAAATAACAAGTTGCAAAAAACGCTTTAACTAAAATAGACTTGTTAGTAACTTTTTATTAATGGACAGAAATATAATTACGTACTTGTTATTCCTTTTCAGTCTGGCTCGGAAAAAGAACATCTGTACTAAGACTGAAAACTGCTCTTAGAACAGATGAAAGAGTGAGATTAATGAATGAAATCATTGCTGGAATACAAGTTATTAAAATGTACACATGGGAAAAACCATTTGCAAAACTGGTGTCCTTGGCTCGCTGGTAAGAATTTTTTTATAATTTTTTTTTTTAGTAGTTTGTAAATATACTATACTCTTTTTAGGAATGAAATAAAGCAAATTCGAGCAACATCATATATTCGAGGTGTACTGTTATCATTTATAATGTTTACAACCCGTATATCCATTTTTGCCAGTCTTCTTGCATATGTATTATTTGGAAATGCAATCACTGCTCAACAAGTATTTGTAATAACATCATATTACAACATACTACGACAATCTATGACCGTATTCTTTCCACAAGGTATATCCCAATCTGCGGAAGGACTAGTATCAATTAAACGTTTAGAGAAATTCATGTTGTATGAAGAAACCCAAATAAATAATGAAGCAGCTACAATCAAACATGAAAACATAAAGAAATCGAGACAAAATGGAAAAGATACAGAGTTATATACAAGTTTAGTTAACAAAAAATCTGAAGAAACTAATGGTGTACCAAAACAAACAGGTGTATTCATTACAAACGCAACTGCAAAGTGGACATCTGAAGCACAAGAAAACACATTACAAAATTTAAATTTAAAAGTAACACCTGGAAAATTAACAGCTGTTATAGGACCAGTTGGTGCTGGAAAATCTAGTTTATTGCATGCGGTTTTAAAAGAATTACCTCTAAGTAATGGTAACATGGTTGTTAATGGAACAATATCTTATGCGTCACAAGAGCCTTGGTTATTTGCAGGATCTGTTAGGCAAAATATTCTTTTTGGGTTACCAATGGATAAGAAAAGGTATAAACAGACTATTGAAAAATGTGCCTTAGAACGAGACTTCACTTTATTGCCTTACGGAGATAAAACAATTGTCGGAGAACGAGGCATTTCATTGAGTGGCGGGCAACGTGCCCGAATAAATTTAGCAAGAGCAGTGTATCGTGAAGCAGATATTTATTTATTGGATGATCCATTATCAGCTGTTGATACACATGTAGGAAAACATTTATTTGAAGACTGCATACGTACTTACTTGCACGATAAAACTGTTATTTTAGTAACCCATCAGTTACAGTATTTAAGTGATGTTGACAACATTATAATTCTTACAAATGGATCCATTGCAGCCGAAGGTAACTTCAATGAACTTAAAGCAAGTGGATTAAATTTTGCCCAGTTACTTCAAGAAGAACACAATGCTGAAGAAGAAATAGATGTTATTGATAAAGTTGTTCGTAACAGACAGAATTCTGTACAGAGTGTTGTATCATCTATTGAAGAAAGTAGAATAGAGGAAGAGGATCAAACAACTACTGAAGAACAGAGAGCCTCTGGCTCAGTTGGAGGCTATGTGTACAAGGCCTACTTTGCAAATGGAGGAAACTGCTGTGCTTTGTTTACAATGTTTATGTTATTTATCATAGCACAAATATCTGCAAGTGGAAATGATTATTTTATTACTTATTGGTAAGTATTCAATTTTATTTTTAAATTACTTTAAAAACCCTTACCCCGCTTTTCGAAATGTACGTTTTCAAAGAATATTATAACAGTTATTTTGAAAGATTTCATTCACTATAAGGCATAATGTCTAGTAAAATTTCTATTCCATTTATCTAGTATTAGTAGTGTGTCTCTATTATTGTATCTACAAATTAATAAAAATAGATGAAATATTTTTTTATTTTCATTAAATTAAAAATGTTTTAATGTTCTTGATCTAATTAATAAATATTTTGAAGGGTTAATCTTGAAGAAAGAAATATGACATCAGGATTTACAACATCAATATTTTCAACTACTATGGAACCTATAATCGAAGAAGAAAGCACATGGAGTATGAGTCGTGAAACTTGTATCTACATATATTCAGCTATTGCTGCTTCTGTTGTTTTATTTTCGCTGTTACGTGCGTTTGTTTTCTTCAATATATGTATGCGTTCATCTATGAATTTGCACGATGGAATGTTCCAAAGTATAACAAGAGCAACTATGCGTTTTTTTAATGTCAACAGTTCAGGAAGAATTTTGAATAGGTTTTCTAAAGATATGGGAGCTATTGATGAATTATTACCAAGTGCCTTGATTGATTGTTTACAGGTTAATAATAAAACATTATATTGTCGCTTAGATTCTAACACTGCATAACTCAAAATAGATTACTTTTTAGGAGAGTAAAAAAACTTCACAGTAATTTTTCTTCTGCTTTCCAATAAAACGTTTTCTAACAATATTTTACAAAAACAATCAGGAAACAATAAAATAGATTCTGAGATTAAAAACATACTCTTTCAGATATTCTTGACTATAAGGTGTTTGTATTTATGGAATAAATTTTCATCCTTGGCTTTAATAAATGTTTCTGATAGGTCAAACAATGCATCTAATGATTCTCTTTCCATTGATACCAATATCTCATATTGCCAATTTTTAACAAATGCATAGTATTAGAACTTAAGCAATGATATATCAATATGATATCAATAAGATATATATTTTTTAAATGACTAAACGAAATATCTTAGTGACATCATTCGAAAATTTTGCTGAATATACATATTTATATTAAGTAATAAAATATAATCAAATATTTTTCTTATTTTAGATTGGTTTGAGTTTAATTGGTATAATTGCAGTTGTTGCTGTGGTTAACTTTTATCTACTAATTCCTACTGTAATTATTGGAGTCATATTTTATTTCCTAAGAAATTTCTATCTTTCTACCAGTAGAAGTGTAAAACGTTTGGAAGGAACTAGTAAGTATTTGAGTTTATATAAAATAGTCTAAAATAATCTAAGAATAATTTTTTTGAACATTTTGTACAAAAATTCATGGTATATCAGGTTAATTAATTTAGTTGAATATTAATTAACCTGAGTTAAAATATAATATAACATAGTATTAAATTTAACAATATGTTATTACACATTATAGAAATCAAAATTAAAGAAGTAAAAATATTTTTATTTATCTACAGCTCGGAGTCCAGTATTTTCTCATTTAAATGCAACCATACAAGGTTTAACAACGATTCGAGCATTCAGCGCTGAACAAATTCTCATAAAGGAGTTTGACAACCACCAAGACCTACATAGCACAGCATGGTATCTGTTTATTGGAACGTCGCGTGCATTTGGCTATTGGCTTGATTTAATTTGTATAATTTACATTGCACTTGTCACACTAAGTTTTCTAGTTTTAGGAAATGGTACGTACAAAGTTATGAATTATAAATTGTTACTAAAATATATTTAATGTAATGTGACTATATGAAATTTGTTTTACTTTATGCAATTTTAGAAACTTTGGGAGGAAATGTTGGTTTGGCTATAACACAGAGCATTGGTCTTACTGGCATGTTCCAATGGGGAATGAGACAATCGACAGAACTCGAAAATCAAATGACATCGGTGGAACGTGTTCTCGAATATAGTAACTTAGAACAAGAACCAGCTCTTGAAACATTACCAGATAAAAAACCTCAAAGCAATTGGCCCCAACATGGAAAAGTTGAATTTAGGAATTTAAGTTTAAGATATGCTTTAACCGAACCACATGTTTTAAAGAATCTTAACTTCACAATAACTCCAAAAGAAAAAGTTGGTATTGTAGGTCGTACAGGTGCAGGCAAGTCATCTCTAATTGCTGCTTTATTCCGTCTTGCTGACCTCGACGGTAATATCTACATCGATGAAATAAATACATTAAATCTTGGTTTACATGATTTGAGATCAAAAATTTCTATCATTCCTCAAGAACCTGTTTTATTTTCGGGAACAATGAGGAAGAATTTAGATCCATTTGATGAATTTTCTGATGAAATTCTCTGGAATGCTTTAGATGAAGTAGAATTAAAGGAAGCTGTTGCAGAATTAGTAGCTGGCCTTAATAGTAAAATGTCCGAAGGTGGTTCAAACTTTAGTGTTGGACAAAGACAGTTAGTATGTTTAGCAAGAGCAATTGTTCGAAACAACAAAATACTTGTTTTGGATGAAGCCACTGCTAATGTGGACCCTCAAACCGATGCCTTAATTCAGCATACAATAAGACAGAAGTTTGCTAATTGTACAGTATTAACGATAGCTCACCGATTGCATACTGTAATGGATTCAGATAAAGTGTTAGTGATGGATGCTGGAAGGATGATTGAGTTTGATCATCCTCATTTGTTGCTACAAAACCCTGATGGAGTTTTTACTAGTATGGTCAAACAGACTGGCAAAGTCATGGTTGATGCTTTAACAAGAGCTGCAGAACAAGTAAGTTTTACTTTTTATTATATCATTGTTGCGCATGCAAAATCTGCTATGCAATTTTTTTGGTGGGATAGCTTTGGAAAAAAACTGCTTTACAATAGTTGGTAATAACTTCTATGTAGTAACGCTTCTTTAAGGGGGAAAGCCACTGTGACGGAAAAAAAAAAATTTTTCTTACATTTTTTTAAAGTACCTACCTATACATATTCATAAATATGTGGACAAAAAATTGAGTTTAAATTCCGAAAATTGACGGAGTTACAGTCAATTTAGTGAGACGAGGTAGCACAGCCGGTTATGGCATAACAAAAACATGAAATTACATTTTTTTACCTGGTTGACACGATTCCTCAAAGACTATTGAACCGATTTCATATTTTTTTTATATAATTTTCGTAATTGTAGTAGCCGATTTTTGAAATTTTAATAATTACTATTTTTGAAACCGCTCTAATAAAAAAAATAGGTCTTAAAAATGAAAAAAAATTTCAAACGATCGCCATTTTGTGAAAAAATAAAATTTAAAAAAACGGCTACGTGCAACGATAGCTACATTCATATAGATATTGATAAAAAAAAAATTTATTTTTTTTATATAACCCTTCTTGAAATTTTGGGTAAACCATAGAAAAAAATTTTTTTTGGTCGCCACATCGAGGCTCATAACTAAATATTTAATATTTTTCAACAAAAATTGATAATAAATAAGTTGAATATATACTTGATAAAATAACCTTTACCTGATTCAAAAATAATTAGTGATATCCGTGAAAAAAAATTCTCAAACGACAATTTTTTTACCTGTCACAATGGCTATCCTCCTTAAGAGTAGGTACTAACAGTATAATTGCAAAATATGCTAATCGTAAGTAAAATGTATCAAACATTATTAAATTTTTACTATCCTCTGAAAAATTGTGCATTTGTCACATAGTAAACTTTGCATGCCCAATGATGGTATTTAGTAGAGATGGGAAAAATGAGTCTTTTTAGTGACTCGAGTCATTTGAAACAATTCAGTAAAAAGATTCGTTCCAACTGATTCGTTCAATGAGTCGTTCACTTACGAAAATGAATTGGCGAGTGACGAGTGTTTTGAATCGTTCAGTACAGGAATCGTTCGTATGGGACTTGTATACAAGTGAGTCAGTGAGTGCAAGTCGGTACGACAAAATCCGAACGTATCCGATCACTGACAGAATGGATAAATAAATACATTGTTACTTTTTGGCCGCCGTACGTTGCTAGATATATCAGTGGCGTACAAATTATGTTTACTTTTGTTCATTATTATAATAATTGTGTAAATTTATCATATTACCTACTTAAAATAACTGTTGCTGATAGTTTTATTTTGACTTTGATATTTAATATAACTTTTATTCTCAGACGTTTTATTATGCTAATCTTTATAGATAAATTGATTTATAATGTCAGGTATTATAAATAATTCGCTCGAAAACAAATGCTAAAATTAAAATGCATTAATATTCTCGGGATTTTAGAGCAGTGGTAATAAATGTGTAATAACACACATTTTAAGAACTACGGCTATATAATCTAAATCTAAATTGTTTATTAAACAATTTTACAATTCAAAATAATACATATGTATCTTAAATACACGAATGATACGCCGCTGCCATTCAGAGCTAAACTGTACAAAAATACACTTCTACAATTACATTTATCGAGAAATATTTTTTAATTGATTATTTTATTAATATCAATAATAACGATTGTTTTCTTTTTAAATATTTTAACTAACACAAAAAATAGTGTACGAATCTATTTTCTTTTATATTTTACAATATAATAAAAAAAAGAACGAATCTTTTTTAAAATACTGACTCGAGTCGTTTCGTTCACCGAAAAGAATCGTTCAAAAAGAACGAATCGTTCATGAATTACACATCTCTAGTATGTAGGTATACAATTCTGATAGTATATTATTGAAATAGATAAAAGTAATAATAAATTCTATTGCATATTTTTATTCTATTTTCAGAGCTACCATAAGACTCATGCAGCAAGCAGTGAAGACGTGAGATCATGAATTACTTAAGAATTCAAAAATAAGGATTATAACTATTAAAGTAATTTTTATTAATTGCGATTGCCATGTTAAGTAAGTTTTTTACAATATGCCTTAACTGGTCACAAAATATTATTCCATTTTAAAATATGACAACAGATACACAATATACTATTTATTCAGTAAGATAATAAGGACAAAACAAATACATATATTTTTATACATTGGCATTTAAAACTTTTTATTTGAATGCAGTGGAACTTGATTATAGTTTATACTATGCTCGTTATAAAAATTATTTATTACAACTACAATCAAATAAATATATATAGTGTATAAAAAACAATATTTATGCACTAATAATATACTATAATAATTTTTCTACGTTTTTGTACTAGTTTTATTACAAATTATGGTATTTTTGTCATATGTGATTTACTGTTATATATTTATATCATATGTATTAGGTAACCAATTTCTGGTGGCAAAGTTGGGGATTATTTTAGTTAAAAAAAGGAACTCAATCTCCAGTACACTATTATAATATGTGCCTATTACCTAACAATATTTTTAAATATTATTTAAATAAAGAACATAAAAGTATATATACATACAGCCCATACAGCTAAAAGTAGAAAAATGTTAAATACCATTCTTACAATTCAATTATCCAGACTAATGTATAATCGAAAGGAGAAAAAAAGATATCCAGTGTGAATAATTTTTATTGAGATATACAGTAGAGTAAAAAACACGTTCAAATATGCCATAGCCAACTTAGTGGCCCATAAGAAAAACTAAAGCTAGGGCTTGTAACTCGGAAACTAAAAGTGATATAAAAATTCTAAATACACCAAACAATTCTACTCAAAAAGTGCTTTAAGAAACCGCAAACAGAAAGTACCTATCTACTTTGCCAAAAAAGTTAGTCATTTAAAGAAATTCTGAATTTTTAGTTTTTTGGGTATACCGCCTGAACCACATAAAATTATTAATATTTTTTGATGTTGTAATACTCACCCCTTTCTTACAAATAATTCATCTCATTTAACCACATCTGTATCTCTTACCGTTTAGGATATCCCCATGCATTGCACGCTTATCTTGTACACCCTGTATAACTTCACATAATAATAATGAAAATATGTACGCACTTACAAAAAATTGTTTTGTAAAAAATTCAGTTATTGATTTTTGATCACGTGTTATACAACCAATTCCTATAATTTGCTATTTTATCTGTTAAAATTGTTTTATACAATCTGGCATCGCAAGAGGTGGGGGGGGAGCGCCCCAGTTGTCACCTTCAAGAGGGTGACACCTGTCTCATATGTTAAAAAATAAATCCTATTTACCCTCTTTTTTGGTTATTGGAAGCATCCAGGGGGTTAAATGTGTATAAAAATAAAACCAATTTATTTTTAAAAAAAATATACAATTTTCTGTTATTAAAAATACACCCGCCTAGTGTGCAAAAAAAATCAATTTTTTTGCACACTAGGCGGGTGTATTTTTAATAAATTGATTTTTTTTGCACACTAAGGTGTCACTCGATTTTCGCTTCTGATGCCCCCCCAGCGACGCCACTGTTTATACATTGGTATTATACTGCATTTGAGACAAGAACCAGGTCTTGACACTCCATCACTGCAGTTAAATATTGCACACTGTATACAAGTTTGAAATAACACGCCAAAACCACTACCGGTAGCTAGAATGATCTCAGGATATTACGTCTCTGGGTGAAGCTCCGATAATTTATTTTAAATACTTCTATTATTTATTTTTGATACTGAACAGGAAGTTAATAGCATTTGTTTCTTGTTTTTTTAATTAAAATAATAATCTGCTAGTTTTATTGAAGTGTTAAATGGTAATAAGTAATGATTAAAATTTATTTTGATGCTGCATGGTAATATCAGATAATCTAAAAATCATCAAAATTAAGCTCTAAAGTGCACTGAGACTGTATCATTAACTTATCTTCAGGGTATTATATTAAAATAGAATATATATAGCAGTTAGTATGTTGTAAGTTAAAAAGTGTTCACTATAACTTGTATTCTAGTTATAGAGTTCCCTTTGTAAAATATTGAATAAGAAAATACGTAAACTTTATACATCATTTTACTACTTTTGCTATAATAGACTAGTAGGTATATTTTTTAATTTTTATGATAAAGTATTTTTAAAGACTTAGGAAAGAAATTAGTCAAATTTGTTTAGATCTAAGCGTTGTGAACCAAAGGTATGTTAATAAATTAAATAAAAACTGTATAAATATTGTTTTTTTATTTTTTAATATTTAAATGTACAAAACACTAACTATTTTTTCCAGCAACAGTTTCTACATTTTCAAATTCACATCGATTCCATATTCCATCACCTGAGAAGTGATGTGGCTGTTCTATATAATAAACACAAAGATTTAATTGTTGTATTGGAGATATCCATCGTCTTGCTAACTCTTTCCGCGTCCTAAGGGAAGACAATTGTGACTGAACGATGGTTCTAAAATCAATATAAATATGATAGAATTTATAGATAAAAATACATTTTCTTTAATATCTATTTACCATAGTTCTACATTAATAATATTTCCGCAAGCATTTTCGAGATTATCAATTATTCAAAGAATAATACAGTAGAAACCGGTTATAACGACAATGGTTAATACAACATATTGGTTTTAACGACTCAAAATAAAAGTCCAACTGAATCCCATATAATTGCATTTTTACCGGTTATTACGACTACCCGCTTTTTACGACAAATATCGCCGGTCCCTTCGATGTCATTATAACCTGTGTCTACTGTACTTTTATTTCAGTAAATTCCAAATTACTGAAACAATTGTTAATTTTTGAAAGTAAATTATCATTACTCAAATAAATAAATTTCAAACTATCGAAACAGTTGGTACTTTTTGAAAATAAATTATCGTAGACCATTCCTCTCATGTTGTGACATCACACAATTTGCAATTTTTTTTATTTACAATAATTCCTAGAATTAAGTGAGTGATATGTCTAAACTGGTGAGTTTCGTGTTATTGAAACATCTGCAAATCTATTTCCTTTAACTGTTTGATGGTAGAAAAATCAGGGATAAACAAAGTACTATTTTGGAGTTGCTTAAAGCAGTAGATGTAGGACATGCAAAAATTGGTCAAAAGTATGCATATATGTATGTTAGGGTGGGTCGAATTATATGGGGCCGAAAAAATCTCTATGGGCAACTTCCGATTCTGGTACTATGGGCCATAACAAGTATTTTTGCTAATAGAACCATACTTCTAAAATCATTTTCGAGCTTGCCGAAATTTGTCTGAAGATATTTTCCAAAATACTCAAAAATCGATCTATTTAGTGTATTTCAAAAAAAAATTATTGAAAATGTGTATACGGGGGTTTTTTGGGTCGGGAAATCCATTTTTCACATCTATTTTTATTTTTGACTGCCGCCAGGGGGCGTTTTCGTGCATTTTTGAAATATCTTCAGACAAATTTCCGCAAGCTCGAAAATGATTTTAGAGGTATGGTTCCATTGGCAAAAATACTTGTTATGGCCCATAGTACCAGTATCGCGAGTTGCCAATGGAGTGAAAAAATTGACCCACCCTAATGTCTGTATATTAAGATAAACATATGAATGGTGAAATTAACTAAATAATGGACGATATTGAATAATTCCTAATTATAAGGACCAAGGAAAAAATGAACAGATCTAATTGGATCTGAGCAGATCCAATTTTATAACCAATTAGATCTAATCAGATCTGAAAAAAAAAAACAAATTACGGATCTGCTCAGATTTGGTTAGATCTGATAACACTTGATGAAAATTTTTTATATCCAATTTGATCTGATTGAATCCAAAAAACCGCAAATTACCTCTCGCTAGAGAAGCATGTTTCCAGTTTATTAAAACTAGTTAGGTAATGTTATGAAATTTTTGTTCTTATTAATATTAAATGATAATAACAGCTTCAGATCAAATCGGATCTAATCAGATCAAATAAGATCCAATTGGATAACCATTTTACGGATCTGAAAAAAATTTGGATCCAATTGGATCTGATCATTTTTTTCCTTGGGTGTTAAAAAACACAATGCAAAAAAATATATGACTTTTTATAAAAAACAATTAACATTTGTTTTTACTTTTATTAAGCTTCCCACAGACCGACGCGAATTATTCACAGCGGCAATGAATAAAGGCTCCGACAGACCGACATATTATTATATATATATATTTTCAAACGAAAAAAAAAGACGATGGTGAGATAAATTTCGCGTTTTTTTCGGAAATTTTTCACGTTTTTTTCGGGTAAAAAAATCACAACTCGAAAACTATTCATGATTAAGAAATGTAACTATTGTCTTAACTCCAGAAAGAAAGAAGCTACAAAATGGCGAAAGCTACAGCAAAATCGGTTCGGTAGATATTTAAATATATAATATATAAAAAAACAGACTTGTGAATTTCGCTGCCGCAACAAACACGTTTTTATTCGCGCCGCAGTCGCTGCGAATGTTTCACGTCGGTCTGTCGGAGCCTTTATTCGCTGCCGCTGCGAATATTTCGCGTCGGTCTGTGGGAAGCTTTATAGTTAGTATAATTGTTTTTTTTAAAACAAGAAAATATTTCTGTCCCGATGGTTTTGTGTTAAATTATTTCTATTGTATATGGTTTTATTACTTACTTTGGATATAAAACAATATGTATTGCATCAAATATTTGGTCATTGGTATACTTTTCATGAAGTAAATATTCTACGGTTTCTTTAACAGTTACAATAGGCACATGATACCAGAATGTATGTTGAGATAACTTGATTCTTAATTGATCAGCTGGATGCTTTATTTTCTCTTCAAGCATTTTGATTAAATCATCTCCTCTTGTCCTATCTACACCATCTCGAACATATCTATAATAATATATTTAAACAAAAAATTATTATAGCAAGCAAAAATTTCAGATCAGATAATTTCATTAACATTCTCTTTAATTTTTTTTAATATATGAATTGCATCATAAAGGTATGCCGGTAACACTAATTCTCAAAAGGGGTACATGGGGATTCTAATTTTGGTCAACATTGCTTTAGACATTTAGACAACATAACACAATTTTGCATTTAGTTGAGATTTTGATTTGCATTTATTTAATGAGTTATTATATATAAATGCACTAAAATTTTGATGATATGAACTTTGTACACTTGATCATAAATTTTAATACTTTGCGTTAGTTAATTAACGTGTAAAAATTTTTTAAATATATATATCAGGCAGTGGCGGATTTAAGGGAAATGAGTTAGGTGGCAAACGTTCCGAGAGGCCCTTTTATTGAGTAAAAAAATTTCACTTAAAGAATTGTTTGGTTGTACCAACTTAAAAATTGATTGACGTGAAAAAAAACATTAATTCATTGAGAGCTACAAACCAATTATTAATAAATTGATAATTTTTAGTTGTTTTTTGATTTCCTATTTCATTTTTTTTATTGCTTCAACCAAACATTTTGATTTATTTATTTCTTATTTATTGTATAATTCGTTATCGACAATCTCACTTATAAATTTCGACTTATACATTTAACTCTTATTTACACATATAGTACATGTTAGGTTACATTGTTTTAAAACCTCGTCTCACCTTTTGTTGTTAGTCACGTCTCTTTCAATGTACAAAATACTGAAATTATTTAATGTTTCCTCAGATAAAGTGGCACGACGATAGTTTTTGATTCTTTTTGTAGAACTTATTCCTCGTTCGGCGCTTACACTCGTGACTGGCAATGTAATTTTATTTCCGCACGCAAAATTATTGGATGGAATAAAAAATTTTTTACACAGCAAAATCTGAACAGACTCACATACAAGGGCTCTTATCTGGAGGGGCCCTTGGGAGCATTTTCAGACAGGGGCCCAGGCGGCAACTGCTCATTTGCCGCCCGTTAAATCCGCCACTGATATGAGGTCAGTGAATATTTAACCATTTTGTCCCACTAAAAGGTGAGGTTTTATTCGTTTTTAACTATCCTCAAAAAAAAAAACTAAAAAAACCTTGCAATTTAAAATTTTTATTTTTGGAAAAAAAAATGTATTTATGAGAGGGTTAAATTTAAATTTTTCAAAGGTAAATAAATAAATAACAATTACTTTTCAAAGAGTTCATTTGTTGTACTTAATATATTCAAACTTGCATTTTTCATTTTCAATTGCTGAAGATGAGACAATCTCGATTTGGCGTTATTTTGATAATAAACAAGTCTAAGAGATCGTGGATTTTTAGACAACGCTTGAAATTCCGGTATTCGATTAATTTCTTGTAATCTATTTGATACTGAATTTGATGATAGAGTTAAAATTGATGCACATTTTGATATAGCATCATCATTAATGTTATTTTCTTTTAAAATTTGTAAAATTGCTTTTAATGTATTATTGTTTGACATTAAAATCTTAGGATGTTTATATAACACAGTTTTTAAATCTACACCAGCTATTGTTTTTACATCTCTTAAAATTTTTATTGTGTTTTCTGGATGGCTATATAATAAGTATCCATTATTACGTACTTTTTCTTCAGTAAAACCTATTTCATTGAGTAATAAATCAATTGAACGTTTTGTATTTCTCAACGATTTATGACGAATGCGATAATATGTCTTAAACACATATTCCATTTGTTCATTGTTTTCAAATTTTAGTTTCCAAAATAAATAATGTTTAAGTATACAAAGAAATTCTTCATGCACTGGCTGTTCTTCATCATATTCAGGTAATGGTGAAGTATTTGAAGGAGGTGGTTCTAAATAAGAATACAAATTTTCTTGATAGTTATACGTTTCGGGAATATATCCGTGAAGCTTCAAGAGTGATATTTTTTTTTTTATAATTGGTATGTACCTGTAACATTTTATAAAACAAATTAAAGATTATATAAATAGTTGAATATATAGTTAAATATTTATTTCGATGCATTAATATTGAGAGTTAAAATATTTTTTTGTAAATTACATGTTTTATATGTATTAGGTGTGCAAAAAAGTTCTGAGCTTTAGATTGTATACAACCGAAACCATAATTAAAAATGTATACATATTCCCGCTCTTTTAGAGCATGAAAACGTTGACATTGGCCTTTCAAAATGCTACGTTAGTTGGCGTTTGATACACATAATCTCAAAGGTGTGTAGTGTACACAATGGCAATAACCAAAGAGCATATTCGATTTTCCACTCACTTAGCGTTTTATCTATTCGATGTCGTTATAACCGGTTTCTACTGTATTTTTTGTATATCATAAAGGGTTGTAATTTTTTCTGTAAAGTTTCGGACTTTATCCAATGATATACACAAAACTTCAAGCTGGTCTAAAGCTTGAAACTTGTTTTTTTGAAGTTATACTTCTTTAGGGATGTTGAGGGTAAAAATCGAGTAATGTAACGAAAATGTAACGAAATTATAACGAAATTTTATGCGGTGAAATATCCAGCCCGAGACTGAAAATACAGAATAAATAACACAACTGTAAGAGTATTGCCTATATCAAAAAAAATATGACATATTGACAAAATTAGCAATAAAGATTTTTACCTAAATAACACAACTGTAAAGAGTATTGCCTATATAAAAAAATAACTATTCAAATTTCATGATTTATAAATATGGATTTTGAAATAATATCCAATTAAATGTTAATTTGATTAAATAGTATAGTGAAATAATGTTACGAATTATTAAATAAAATATTAGTGTTGTTTATAAATTTATATGCATTACATTATTTTATTCATTTAATCAAGTTAAAATTGATATTATTAATAATCATTTTTCAATCATGCCAAAGAAGTATTACTTCTAACGCATGTACATAAGTACACACTCATTGTTTTTTTATTTATTGTGTAAAGGTGGTAATAGTAGTTCTTTCGGGGGAAGTTTTTTGTTTGTATCATCAATGTTATTAGTAATTAATTAATTGCTACTATTTAATAAATATTTTATATCGTTTTATAATTTTAGATAATTTTGTTCAAATGAACGCTCAGAACTTCAGCTACATCCTGAAAGTGCTCAAGACTTTGCTTCCACTTTTCTCAAGTTGCTTTTAACTTCCTTTTACCTAAGCATGGCAGTATAGTATATGACCTGTCAGTTCATGCTGTCAGTCAAGCAGAGCTCATTAGACAAAGGTGTTGGTACCTTACCCTAGGTATTTTGCGAGACAGGTTTTAAGTTTTATTCAGTGCCGGATTTACCAATAAGCAAAGAAGCAACTGCTTAGGGCACCATAAAATGATTTTTGGGGGCACCAGCAGTTAATAGAGCTAAAAAGTTTTGTAAAAAGGCCATCAAAATTTTGGCAATGACTAAAAAAAAAGGTCTTCATAATTTCATTGATCAAAAAAAAAAAAAATGGGGGCCTTCAGATGGTTAGTGCTTAGGGCATCACATTGGGTAAATCCAGCACTGGTTTTATTATTGAATTATTGTCACCTCAGTAATATTTTATCTCTAGCAGTGGCGTAGATAGGGGGGGGGGGGATGAAGGGGATCAATCCCACCCCATGAGTCAATTTTTTTTTACTTTCGGCCATATAAGATGATTTAACACTGTCATATCCCCCCCATGAGGTTGAAACAGGGGATCTTGCGTTATAAAAAAATACGAATGAACGACTAAAAAAAAAAGGTCTTCAAAATTGGCAATGGCTAAAAAAAATTTCAAAAGGTCTTCATCCCCCCTCCCCCCCCATTGCAAAAAGCTATCTACGCCACTGATCTCTAGTAATTATTAATATATTATCACATTTCATAACTGTATCACAATGGATTCTCAAGATATTAAATAAAAACTAATTGCCTCCTCACAAAAAATATTCATATTATACAAAATAAATAAAATAAACAATACCGTAACAATAATTTTGTATCGATTTTCTTAAAACCGCATTCCTGTAATATCATTCCATGATTTTCTGCCATAACAGGTTGAATTTTCCATATTTCTGGATTACTTAGTATTTGTTCTTTTGAAATACCCAATTTCAATAGCGCATCGGCAAGTTGTTGCATTTTTAAAATATTGGAATCTTTCAAATGCTTATTTTTTAGTATTATTTTTTCAGCTTCATTATAATGTAAATCTATAATTAAATAAGGCAGTTTTCATTTAGATAAAATAAATAAATTTAACGTTTATTAAAAAGTGTATCTAACCTAAAAAATCCATGAAAAATGTAACTTTATTGATGTGGTTAATATTTTGAACTTTTGTTTTTAAACGAACATTCACATGTGTTGTATTTAATCTATAGATTAATTTTATGTCAATCATTTGTTTTTTTAACATTTTTATATCAAAAAATCAAAACATTAGAAGATAATTTACAAAATCTTTAGTTCTGTCATTTACCATTTCTTTAAGAGTTTCTAGTCTTTGGAGATGAAAAACCAGCCAAAAATATAAATTGCATTCATTGCATTGTTTTTATTTGAAATAAATATTGCAATTTGGCTACAAACACAGTGCACAATTATTAAAATAGAAGCATTGCTTAATTTTCATTTGAAAAACAACTTATATAACGAAAGAACAATGTCTGGAAAACCAGATTTATCACATCTTAAAGGATATAAAAAATATTTTAATAGTGAAACTGTAACAGGAAGAGCAAATGTAAGATATTTTATTCGTTTTGTGTTTTTTTATATATTATTTATACATTGTATATTTTGATATAGGTTTTCTCAGCTACTATTGCTACTATATTTTTACTTTGGATTTTCCGCCCAACTGTAAATAAAACATTAACTACGAATGAAACCAAAATTAATCTTATAAAAAACGAACCTAATACAGAACTAAAGTTAGAACAGGTTATAGATGAAATGAACTTGAAGTGTGTATTTTGAATTTGAAAATATTTAGCACTAATTTTTTAGCGTTTCCTTTTCCCAAAATACCAACCTGCTACAATAATATTCCCTTTTATCCTTACATAATCCGCATTAATTTTCGAAATACGTGTCACAAGTAAAACTGAAATAGTCTATCTATTACGCATTCTGTGAAAAGAAACGGATTATTGTAATCTAAAATTTACTATCTTAAAATTTATTATTGCTGTCATTGCTGTTCTTCGTACAGCAACACTTTTTCAATAAATCAATTAAAAATGGCAGGAGATTCTGTTGATAGTTCACAATTAAAAGGATTATCTAAAATTTTTAATGGACAGACGACAGCAGGAAGAGCAAATGTAAGATTATGGTAGCATATAATATAATAATATAATTTTGATAATGTTTTATAATTTTTAGGTTGCAAAAGCTACATATGCTTCAGTAGGACTTCTTATAGCTTATTTTATGTTAAAACCGAAGTCAAAAAAGTAATATCTAGAAAATATGTAAATACCAATATTATGTACCTATATATGAATTAATTGTCATTAACTTTTTAACATGTTATAATTATAAAATATTATATATGTGAAAGTAGTTATTTATTGTTTGAGAAGTATAGAAAATACAATAAAATGACTTAAATAAATACAAAAAATCGAGTCCTCAAGTGTTATGTAAATCTGTGCTAATACATACAAAATTTTGTTGTATTTTTGATTCCTTATTTCAGTACTAAAATACGTTTTGTATAAATTACATTATACTTATTTGATTTGCGTAGATAAATATAAACCGATGACAGCTCCTTAATTTAATTTACCTATACACATTAAAAATAATTTAAACATGATTATTTGAGTTTTCATACATACAATGCATTCAATCTAGTAATATTACTAGATTGTTGGTAGCATTGAATGATGCCGATAAACAAAATTTTGCAACACTGCTTAAACCAGTTCTAGGAGAAAAAAGCTTCATATGTGGAATAAATGGAGTTTTTTTCCATCGGCGTTAAATTATATGAAAATTTAAGCAAATTTCATTTATGAGTACAGACGATAACAATCCCGAATGTTATAGTTTTGCATTGAAAAAGGTAAAAACAAATCTATTTGCATGAGATCTATGTAGACTTTTTCTGTAGACTCTTTCTTCTACTGGCGTGCATATTAATCGCTTAATCAATATATATATTTTTATTTTTTTAATGACTACATGATAAGTTTACGTCAAAGTGAAATTTTATCTAATAATTTTGGTTATTTATCTAATAAGATTTATATTAACCAGTTCATTGTCTTTCCAAAATATGGAATTATAATATTTATTAAATTGTCATATCATGAATAATCACATTGTAGATTATAAAAACAATTTTTTGTAGCTATAACATTTAATAAAAATGGCGAGTCCATCGCCACAAAGTAGTCCAATGCCACCACCTCAAGCGCCCAGTCCAATGGGGCCTCCTACACAAAGCCCTGCGCCACCACAATCACCACACAGTCCTTACCAAGGACATCAACCTCCTCCGATGGGTGTACACTCTAATGGGCCTCCTTCGCATATTCAGCCAGGATCTGCACCACATATGAGTTCAATGGCACAAGGACCACCAGGTAGAATTACATTATTTAACTGTTTTATTACGTTGTAATTACTTATCATTACATTTATGGTAAACATTGATTCTATTTAACATTAATATCTTGACAAGAAATAACCATTATTAAAGATATAATGAAGGCAATGTAATAAGACTTATTATTAAGTTTTGGATGATATAAAGTATTATGCCGCAATGTTATTTTTTTTAAATGTGTAAGTAATTAATTAAACTTGAAGTTATACTTTTTATGTACCTGCTTATAAAAATATCAATGATTATGGCTATTTAGTTTAGTAAGTTGTTTGTAATAATACATCATGCATATAAAATAATGATGGTATAAATTTTTTACGTTAGTTAATTTACATGGATTTTTAAGAAAGTAATTGAAAAATAAAATCTTACTGTTTATATATTTATTATTAACATCTTGTAAAATCAGTATTTATATAGTGTTTTATAACTGTACCGGAATTGATTTTGATTGTTTTATATTTTTTTTTTCTTTTACTATTAATAGAAGATTTTCCTTTAAAAGGACATCCCAATATGCCAGGTGGAAATCCACCTCCTGGTGGCCACCCTGTAATGCAAGGAGGCAATCCTCCAGGAAGCCATGCAAACATGCAAGGAAACCCTCCTCCGGGACATCCTGGAATGCCAGGTGGAAATCCTCCACCAACAGGTATACAAATTTATTCACCTTTTTGGGAAACATTTTTATTAAATTATCAAATTATCGTTAATAATTAATTATCATTTAAAATGTGTTATTTTACGATGCTGTTCAAAGCATTACTATTATCATTGTCTATACTTCAAAGTATTGTGTTTTTTTTTCCACTTTTCATTGCTACTTTTATATTTTTTATTATATTGCTAGTTTTATATTTATATACATAAAATGATGTTAATGAAATGTATATAAATGTATTTAAAGGTAGCCATCCGGGAATGCCTGGAGGAAACCCACCTCCGCAAGGTCATCCTGGAATGCAAGGAGGTAATCCTTCACCACAAGGACATCCTGGAATGCAAGGTAACAATCCACCACCTCCCAATCATCCTGGAATGCAGGGAGGTAATCCACCTCCTTCAGGTCACCCTGGGATGCCTGGAAACAATCCACTTCTTCAGGGTCATCCCGGTATGCAAGGAGGCAATCCTCCCCCACAGGGTCACCCTGGGATGCCGGGAGGAAATCAACCGCCTGGAAGTCATCCAGGAATGCAAGGACATGGACCAATGGGCATGCCGCATCCTCAGGGTCCTCATATGGGTGGACCACAACCGCATCCAGGTGAGTTTTTATAAAGTGGATTCATAAAATACCTTTATGCAAATCTCTTGCACTGATATTGATACGTTTAAAAAATAAAATAGGTCACTATTTCTAGTGCATTTGTTTACTCGTTGTGATATTTTTATGTAGGAATGCCTCCTAATGGACACCCTCCACATGGTGCTCCTCAACACCCACATCCTGGTATGCACCCCCAGCATGGAACACCACCTCCTGGACATCACATGGGAGGACCACCTCAGATGCACCCAGGACCACCACCACACTCTGTACCTCATTCTGGTCACCCTCAAATGTCCCAAGGCCATCCTGGGCATCCGGGAACACCTCCACAACCTGGGCATGGGCCACCACCACCTCAAGGACCTCCTCATGGAGGACCGCCACAAAGTGAGTTTTTATATTACTATTAAAAGTAAAAAATTAAAGTTCTTACAAAACTTACATTATATAACTACACTTTCGGTGAATATGTATTAATCTCATTGTATTTTGAAGTTATAAAAAAATAATATAAGTGTTTATAAAATCAATTTGGGCATGATATTATCATTTTTATTATTATTATAAATAGTCCTAATTAAAATATTGTTGGCATCTAGCATACAGTAGACTACACCAATACCTCGCTTTGCGTCGTTTCGTTTTGCGTTTTTTGGAAGTTGCGTCGCTGCTGAATTAGTACTAATTTTCACTGTGCGTCGTTAGATTTTTGAAGTTGCGTTGTTTTGGGTTCGAGTCTTTAATTATTTTTTTTAAATTAAAACGAGAGTAACTACAGGTGGTAGCTACGAATATCAATTGCTACAAGGAAATTTATTTTACGTTAAAAAAAAAAGCTGTTCAGCAAATATTGGACCAATTTTGTGTGAAAGAAAACCGACTTACAGCAACAGCCACTATGGACTCATCAGACAGTGATTAATTTTTATTTTGTTTTTATAAATTAAAGGTGCCTTTTCATGGAGCGTTATTGACGCTAGTTTTCTAGCGTCAAATCTCGTCACTTGATCAATTTTAAATTTTTGAATTTTAGCTGTCAACTACTGTTTGACGTTTAAGTGTGAAAAAACAACCAATAAATTACGTTCAGTTATTAAAAATTGATTTACATTTCATTATACTATTCGTATAAACTCACAAAACAAACAAGAATACACATAATATCAAAGCTACTGACATTAGGTGTCACATGATTTCTAACCAATAGCAAGCATTCAAAATTCAAAATCGTAGCGTCCAGCGTCAATGACGCTCCATGAATTGAATATTTTATTTTGTTTTTTTTTTTATTTTTTAAATATTTACTTTGTTCAATTTTCTTTTTAAAAATTAGTATTTTTGTAACCTTGGAACCTATCTTCGATCTTTACATGGTTTGCTATAGAAAATCATAATTCACTTTGCGTCGTGTTTTTTTGGAACGTAACCACGATGCAAAGTGAGGTATTGGTGTATTCATACTGTAAACCTGTTTGAGCACAGAACCTTTCATGTACCTATGTGCAACTGTCATTTATGCCGCGAACATCTTATTTTTGGTCGAAAAACTAGGAGTAGGTGGTAAACAATCCCACAGTATGAAACGGGGAGGATTTATACTATATGGATCCATTCACACTATGGAATGTCTACTGTATTTACAATTTACACTAATAAATCCACTGCACTTTTTAAATGAGATTTACAGAATATATGTATTTTCAGCTGGACCTGGTGGTCATCCGATGCATGGCGGTGGACATATGGGATCATCTCCACAAGGCCATCCTGGTGGACCACCACCACCTCCTGGCCATACAGGACATCCTGGTGGCCCTCCTCAAGGGCAACCCGGACATCCTGGTGGACCACCACCACAGCAAGGGCATCCTGGTATGCCTCCAGGACCTGGAGGACCTCCTCCGCCACCTCACGTGATGGGACCTGGTATGTCACCTCAGGGTAATCCAAATTACCCAGGACATCCTCCTATGGGACCTATGGGTCATCCTCAAGGCCAGGTTTGTTTTATATTTAATTAAAAAAAAAAATTAAACATAAAATTTATTTTTAATTTATTTTTCTGTGATCATAGCATTTTTACTGTGTTATATAAAATTACACCATTAAAATTTTGTATTTATTCATTTATTTTATTTATAGAATCCTCCAGGAGGACCTCCCGTATCTGGTCCACCAGGACAAGGGCAAGAAAATCTAAATGCTCTTCAAAAAGCTATAGATTCAATGGAAGAAAGGGGACTACAAGAAGATCCTCGTTATTCACAACTTCTTGCGTTACGAGCAAGATCAAATGGAAATGGCTCATCTGATCCAAATAAGTCGCATGCATTTAGTTCTAATCAGTTGCAGCAATTAAGGTAATAGTTAACTTAATTTGTTGAAACATTTGTATAATTTTCATAAGTCACTCTTTTTTGATTATAAAACAAAACATTAAAAAAATTTTAGAGTACAAATAATGGCATATCGTTTACTCGCTCGTAATCAACCGTTAACACAACAACTCGCGATGGCTGTTCAAGGTAAACGCCCAGAAGGAATGCCACAATGTCCAACACCACCGCCTGCTGGCCAATATCAACAGCCAGGAACACCGAATATGCAGGTATTAAAATATGAAAAGTTTGAAAATATTAACTTTTAAATATGCGCCTGTGGAAATATGTATATAATATACTTATACAACATGATCCAATAATACAAGGTCTGTCACTATTATTTCGACAGCCGCCATTTTGCATATCGTTTTGATGACGTAGTACATGTGTCAAAAATTAACAAATTAAAAATTGACATTTTACATATTAATTAAAAGAATTAAAGAATATAGAAGTGAAATAGACACTGAAAAAATGCGGTACTGTGTTGTAAAAAATTGTTTCAACTGGAAACAGACAGATAATAAAAATATAAAATTTTTTCGTTTTCCAAAAAATCCCGAAATAAAAAAAAAGTGGATTAAAGCTTGTGGTAAAGAAAATGTGAATGCGAAAACTGGAACCATTTGTTCGCTGCATTTTACAGAAGATAATTGGCGCCTGAAAGACAAACTTTTAAATACTCCGATCAAAAAAAGAATGTTGAATCATGATGCCGTACCAACTCAACTAATTCATTCTAACACTGACACCGAAGTATTAAGGTTACAGTACAATATAAAAGATTCTGTTATAACGCAAGTTGTCTACAGCAATGTAAATATTAATATCGACCAAGACTAAAGTGACCAGAATTCTAAAACCTTGTTGCGGGACACCCCTCCCCCACATGCAGTTTTTTTGAAAAATTTTTCTTTATAAAAAAAATGAAAAAAAATTTACAATAAAAATTTTGACATTTTTTTTTTTTAGTCCAAATTCTGAAGACCTTTTTTTTTTAGCTCCTCACCAATACTTTTTTTTCCTCCAACAACACACAATAATGATAATATAATGTTGTTAATGTCTAATCCGGGACGATTTCCGGGACAATTTGTTATGCGGGACAGACTACTCAAATCCGGGACTGTCCCGCACAATCCGGGACGTCTGGTCACTTTAACCAAGACGCATATAAAAACACAAATCCAGAATTGGTAAATGTGGATTACGATGAGTTAAAAAACGATGCATTGGAATATTTAGCGGGTTACATTATAAAAAGACTTGGTTGTAATACTCAGGGACAATTGACATCTCGTCAAAGTAATGAAAATTGGACTTGGGTAGATGAGGTGTCCGAAGGTGGGCTTTATAAACCTTCAAAAGAGTTCCTATTAAGAATAGCCGAACTGGAGAATATTTTTATTTCTATAAATAATACAGGAATTAAATTTCAATGTGATTATTTAAAATTCCACATTAATGCAAGTGAAAAAGTGGATATTCCACTTGATGTAAAAACATTATTTTTTAGATGTAGAATGTTTTTTAGAATTAGAAGTTTAAATAAATTTATAAAAAATGAAAAAAATCAAAGAAAAAAATTTAAAAAAATCATTATGTAAACTGTATTTATCGTTTTTTTATTTATATTTCGTTTTTCACAAATACTTTATTAGACAAATTTAGTGTTGGTGACGTCACAGTATAAAACAAGTGAGAGAAGTGAGCTGTCAAACAGACCTTGTATTATTGGATCATGCTTATACAAGATAATTTGGGACTGTCATGCCAAACTTTAACAATAAGTTAAGAAAAAATTTTTAAGCAAAAAACTTTACGTGAATATATGTCCAGAAGTTTTTTATGGGGGGTTACAGCTCTCCAAAGATTTTACCCAAAATTAGTTTTTATTTAATATCTTAAAAACCCATTGGGCTACAGTTATGAAATTTGATACATGCTTTAATATTAATAAATATTGATTGGTATCAAACAATAATAATTTAGACCAGGATTGTATGGACCCAGTGGGCCTGTCGATGTTTATCCAGTATTTTTTTAAATTTTATTCTTTAATTTTTACCCTGAGTTAGGCACTTATATAAGACATCACACAAAATACACAAAAATATATTTTAATCATTAGAATTAACCATTTACAAGAAATATTTATACAAAAGAAAGGACTGCAGAATTTTACTTAATACAGATGCTTCAACAAACTACACAAAATAAGCTTATATTCTTGTTCTATAATTTAAATTTATTGTTAGACGTATAGCCAGTTATATTTTCATTACACATTCTTTACTTACTTGATAAGGATGCATTTTTAGAGGTATACGAGGTTTATTAAAAAAAAAAGATGACTTTTTATTTTTATCATAAAATATTTATTTATTCATCAATATCTATTTTGTCCCCTTCAAAGTAATCCCCCTCAGATATAATACACTTGTGCCAGCGCTTTTTTCCAATCCTCGAAGCACTTCTGATATGTGCTTTTTGGTATGGTCTTGAGCTCTTCCAGCGACACGGTTTTTATCTTCTCAATCGTGGCAAAACGCCGTCCTTTCGTGGGTCTTTTCAGTTTTGGGAACAGGAAAAAATTGCAGAGGGCCATGTTCGGTGAAACCTTAGACTGAGACGTGATTACGGTGTTGTTTTTGGCCAAAAACTATTGCTCATGCGACGGTTCTTTTCAAACAAACTTCACTGCCACACGTTTCATGCCCAAAACATCCAAAAAATTGCATGGCATGAGCAAACCGATATGCCGACATCCTCAGCAACTTCTCTAATAGTGATTCGACGATTTTCCATAACAATTTTCATCACTGCTTCAACGTTTTCATCGGAATTGTTGATGTGCTGGGACGTCCAGGGCGGGCATCGTCATTAACATCTTCTCGGCCTTCTGTGAAAAGCTTGTACCACTTATAAACATTTTTTTACTCAAAGTAGACTCGCTAAATGCCACAGTCAACATTTAAAGTGCGTTGGAGCACTTAATTTTATTTTTCACACAAAATTTAATAAAAATTCTTTGATTCATAGCAAAAACTCGCCAAGCACACCAAAACACGTCTAACATTTATATCTGTAAAAAACAAACTAAAAATGTAAAATGGCTGATCATGTCAACAAATGTTGGGAACATGTGTAAAAAACATCTGTTAAAAAAAATCGAGAATCAAATGTACGTAGCTCGAGAATTTTGAAAAGTCACCTTTTTTTAACACACCTCGTATTTATTATTTATATTAACTTTGTTTTTTTTATTTTTAATCATAAAAAGAATATAACTTTATTTTGTGTAATTTGAAGAATCCGTATTAAGTAAAATTTGCAGTTCTTTCTTTTGAATCGATATTTCTTGTAAACGGTTTAACCTATGACAAATGAGCAATGTGTGTTTTTTCGGACACATGTTTATATAAAGTTTTTTGCTTAAAATATTTTTCTCAATTTACTGATAATGTTTGGCATGCCAGTCCTGAATCACACGTGTGGTAATGAAATTGTTTTATTTAAACAAAAAAAAAAACAAAAAAACTACCGTATAATATATTAAATATTATTAACAAGACACTTAACCAATGTACAGTAAACTGAGGTTGATGTATAAATATTCTCTTCATTGCAGACTGACATTGTTTTTGTATTATGGTTGTTTAATTTTTTATCTTTATACCATGGAATATGGAACTTACAAAACTAATTTAAATAAATTCATTTTTGGTAGGATTACCATATTATAATGTTACTTCAATATTTGATTGATTTTTAAAATTATCAAAAATTAGCTAAAAATTAATTATCCATTTGAAAAAAAAAACATTGATACTATAGGGGGCATTCCACGCCAAATCACCGAGGTCGTGACCCCGACTATTTTTAATTCTCCTGATTTTTTGGTATCATTTAGTATCTATCCAGAGTAGCTTTCATGATTTTTTTCAGATTTTTATCTTGCCTTCCCTAGAAGTTATGGGGACTTGAAATTTTTTGAAAATTGTCGAATGATATTTTTCAAATGCTTATAACTCAGTGAATAATTGAGGTACAATCGAATTTTTTTTTTCATTTTCTTTGTTTTGAAATGTAGTTTTATAAAAAAAATACGAAAAAAATTAAAAAAAAATATTTTCATTTTTTTTTTCATTTTTAAACCGAAAATGTGATTTTTGAAAAAGAGTGCCGTTTTTTTTTCTCTTCAAAAAATTCTCAAAAATTCTTCATTCAATTTGAAAAATTTTAAGACTATTCCGGTTGTGGTATTTTTTTTCGTTCTATATATTTTTTACATTTTTATACATACATGCAATGTATTGTGTATAATAAAGTACAGGTTTATTTAATACCAAATCACTGAGGTCATTTTTGATTCCCCTGATTTTATGGTATCATTTAGTACCCATCCAAAGTAGCTTCCATTATTTTTTTCAGATTTTTATCTAAACCTCCCCAAATGTTATGGATCTTTGAAAATTTTCGATCAAAAATGCCTGTAACTTCGCGAAAAATTGAGGTATCGATGGCTTTTTTTCATTGTCTTTTCTTTGAAATGTGGTTTTTATTTAAAAAAATAAATGAAAAAGTGAAATTTTTAGGTTTTTAATTTTTTTCAATTTTAAACGAAAAATTTCAATTTTTTTTTCTTATTTTTCATTTTCTGTAAGAAATGTACGCTCTTAAACAAAATTTTAATTAGCAAGTGATACGTGTTTATTAAATAACTAAAAAAAATAATTGAAAATAACAAAAAAATTTTTTTTTTTAAATTAGAATTTTTTTTTTTCAAAAATTATAAATTTTTGGAAAATAATATTTGGTCAATTTAAAAGTTACATAGAATGTGACTTAAAAAAATCAGCCAAATCTATGCAAAAGCCGATTTTACATGCTTACACGGCTATAGCATTTTCGGTTTTTGATCGAAAATTTTCAAAGATCCATAACATTTGGGGAGGTTTAGATAAAAATCTGAAAAAAATAATGGAAGCTACTTTGGATGGGTACTAAATGATACCATAAAATCAGGGGAATCAAAAATGACCTCAGTGATTTGGTATTAAATAAACCTGTACTTTATTATACACAATACATTGCATGTATGTATAAAAATGTAAAAAATATATAGAACGAAAAAAAATACCTCAACCGGAATAGTCTTAAAATTTTTCAAATTGAATGAAGAATTTTTGAGAATTTTTTGAAGAGAAAAAAAAACGGCACTCTTTTTCAAAAATCACATTTTCGGTTTAAAAATGAAAAAAAAAATGAAAATATATTTTTTTAATTTTTTTCGTATTTTTTTTATAAAACTACATTTCAAAACAAAGAAAATGAAAAAAAAATTCGATTGTACCTCAATTATTCACTGAGTTATAAGCATTTGAAAAATATCATTCGACAATTTTCAAAAAATTTCAAGTCCCCATAACTTCTAGGGGAGGCAAGATAAAAATCTGAAAAAAATCATGAAAGCTACTCTGGATAGATACTAAATGATACCAAAAAATCAGGAGAATCAAAAATAGTCGGGGTCACGACCTCGGTGATTTGGCGTGGAATACCCCATAGACACCAATGAATAATACAAGACTGTACTTTAGTTTTTGAAGATTAGGAAACAACTATTTATCTTTCTGCTTATTTTAGTATAAATTTTATTATTATTATTTATTTTTTCTTGCAAATTTTATTTTTTATTTAAGTTATTTTTTGTTTATAATTATTACTGATCATGTTTTTAATTTGTATATAGGGTTTTTATATAATTTATTTTATTCATGCAGCTTCTATCATATTGCTTTCTCTTTAATATCATTACTAATAGTATCATTTGTGTGATTAACATCTCTGTGTTTTGCGATATCAACTTTTTGATAGCAATATATGTTACATGTATAAATATAATACAGTAGAAACCGGTTATAATGACATCGGTTAATACGGCATACCGGTTATAACGACTCAGAATAAAAGTCTCGGCTGAATTCCATATAATTGTCTGTTATAATATACCGTTTATAACGACATCGCTTACAACGAAATACCGCTTTAAACGACTTTCTGTTTACAATATTTTCGGAGAATTTTATCGGTTTGTACGACGGACCGACTTTTGTTTCAATTTTTTTAAAATATAGTATTTTTATATAGGCAATTTGCACTTGTGTTATTTAACATTAATTAAAACAATTTTGAGTTTTTTTGTCAATAATCTTAACATAAGAATATTATGTTTATCCATTAATAATCCGTGATGTTTTATTGTGTCTGACATAATTTGTGCATTTAATTTTTTGTACAATAAAAAATATTGTTTGACATAATATTGTTTTGTAGGTTAGGTTTAATTCATAGTTAAGCAAATAAACAGAAAACAGATGTGACATTCGTATACGGTACATGATTGGTGAAGAGTAACCAATCAGACCTCATAGTGTCAAACTATGTTTCCAGTAAAATAACGTTGTGTCGCTTCTGTATATCGTATATTCATATATGTTTTATATTTTATTATTCTCTGCTAAAATTTTGATTTTATTTTGATGATATCTTCGCTCACAGACGGTGGATTTCACAAAATTTCAGCATACTCATGAAATTTTTAGTTTTTCCGATAAATTACCCTAAAAAAATCGAATTATCGATTATTACGACGTACCGGTTATAACGACCTAAAACTGCGGTCCCTTCGATGTCGTTATAACCGGTTTCTACTGTAGTCATTTTTTTTGTAAATATCATAATTATTTATTATTATTAACTTTCATTTAGTTATTACAGTGGTTTTTATATAAAGAAATAAAGTACATAATGTAAGATTTTATTTCTGTAGTAATATTTTGATAATTAACTCTTGAGTATATTTTGTTATCTTTTATGGTCTTTTCAATTAAACTAAAGTACTTGAGTATAAAATATACATGTAACATAAATATATCGCACGTACACTCTGACACTGGGTGTGTTGTTTCACGAACGCACAGAGCAGTGTCGGCGGTGGGAAGGAGGGGGCGTCTCCGGGCACTGCTGGAGAGCCGGGGCCACCACCTCCCGCTCCTGCCCCCCCACCTCCACCGCCCCTGGCATCTGCAGCCGCAGCAGCCACGATCGCTGTTACAGAGGACGTGACAATGAGGCCCCCCGCAGGTCCTCCTCCCCCAGTCATTGTGCAGCCGCCACCCCCACCCCTACCACAGGTAGCGCACATACACGACAGCATGCTTTACCCCCGTTGTTGTTTCTGTCAGTTGTTGTTGTTGTTGTTGTCCAGGGCAGTGCTGTGCTGTATTGATGTTCTGCCGTGTTGTTATACATGTACATGGTTATATGTGTTAAACGTTTATATTTAAATTAATTACTAAACATGCTATGTCATTTTAATTTTCAGGAACACTTTTGTTATAAATTGAGCTCATTTTTTAGCATCTCATAAAAATATTATTGTTATTAAGTAATATATAAACGTTTGATGTGCATAAAAGCATTAAATGAAAAGATATAAAAGATAAAGTAATAATTATTAAATTGTTTATAACCCAAGAAACAATTGAGAAAATTACTTTTCAATTTGCTCTAGATCAGTGGTTCCCAACCGGTGGTCCGCAAAAAGTAAAATATGGTCCCTGTAAAAGATTTCAAACTTTGAATGAACTTTGAATTATCAGTCGCCTTTAATTTTAGGTTTTTAATTTATAAAAAAAAAATTAAATGTGAAGACCTTTTTTATGTTTCTTATTTCAAATCTATTAAAAAATATGAAAATGAAAGTTTATTTTGTAACTTTGTGGTCCCTGCAAATTGCAAATAATAATGAAATCAAAGTGGTCCCTGGTCAAAAAAAGGTTGGGAACCACTGCTCTAGATCTAAACAAAAGCTATCTTAACTAAATCGTTAGCTGCAGCATATTTTATAGTATTTATTAATTAATTAGCGTTATGTAGAAATCAGCGTTATAAAAGCCGTGGTGATTAGTGTACATCAGGGAAAGGATAGCGCTTCACATTATTATATATTAATTGATACCATGACCCCCACATCCTAACCTAGGCCTGTTTTTTTTTTTTTGGCAATGGGACCCCTCTAACTCTGGGCTAGAGCCTTGTCAGCCTACTCCTTATGGGGGTCATGATTGATACAGATAAGTTTTTCAAATTATTAGCAAACATATTAGTTATCAAATGATTTTCTTTTGTTTTTTGGTAAGCACTTCACTATGGAAGTACTCTAGTACCAAATTCCAATTTATGACTCAATTATTAAAACTTTTTTTTTTAAATCACAGTTCGAAACATTGTCTTTTTATCTTTTGATTTAATTGCGTAATTCATCAGTTCTGTAAAAAATTACATACTAATGATTAAATTCATTTTGCATGTTTGTCTTATATTTATTTGTAAATAAATGGTATTTCTTTATCGTAGTTGCTTATTAGGTATAGAAATAATATTGCGTATTTTGTATTTACAGGAATTCTTAAAAAACTGTTAATATAAATTCTGTTTTGAGCAGGATATAGAATAAATGTTTATATATTTTACATATACAATATTATAGTGAAACAATGCTCTTGCTTTCTACTCCACATATTTTCCTAATTTGGCAGATGGCAGAAGATAATGCTTGTTTTTTAAAACTTTTTTACATTTTATAATGATTTTTAAAATAGGAAGGTAAATGTGACTAAAGTCAATTAACTCAAGAACTTTCAAGCAGGAAGACAGTTTGAAGATATTATACCAAATGCATGGCTTACCACTGCTTTAAGAATACACTTTTTGTAATTACTTACAAAAATATAATATTTGTTATTTGTGCTTAGGGCCCACCACAGATGGGACAACAACCTGGTATGCAGATACCAAAGATGGGAGGTCCACCGATGGGTCAGATGCCACCAGGAGGTCCAGGAATCAGACCGCCTGTCGGTGGACAGCCGCAAGGTCAACAACAACCTCCACTAAAACAAAACCGAGTTACAACGCTACCGAGACCTTCAGGCATGGATCCGCTGGTATTACTACAAGAGCGTGAGAATAGGTACAATGTGTTATTTAAAATATAAAATATTTTGTTCAGTAAAAGTTAAACTTTTTTATGTATATGAAAGATACAATCTGTTGGAAAAAACACATTAAAGAACACAAATATCTATATGAAATTGCTTTCAAAACATTAACAATATTTCATATAAATAATTCTTATTTATGTATATCATAATATGTTACAGAATTCAAGCTAGAATACTCCACAGAATGCAATTTTTAGACAGCTTGCCCACAACAATGGCAGAAGATGTTCGTTTAAATGCAGAAATTGAACTAAGGGCACTACGATGTCTAAATTTCCAAAGACAATTGAGACAAGAAGTAAGTAACTAATGAATAAGACTGATAAATGTATAATTATAAAATTATTTACATATTTTTCTCTATGACATATTTTTAAAAATATATAAAAAATTCAAAATTGTTACACATAGAAGTTCTAATTACTCTATAAAAATCTCAAACTAAATAATTAATATAGACAAGTTAGATAATACTATATCATTTTCAAATGTTCTTTTATAGATTATTGCATGCACTCGTCGTGACACTACTTTAGAAACTGCTGTGAATGTAAAAGCGTATAAACGCACAAAACGTCAAGGATTAAGAGAAGCTCGTGCTACAGAAAAACTAGAAAAACAACAAAAACTTGAAGCTGAACGTAAGAGACGACAGAAACACCAGGAATTTTTATCCTCTGTTCTTCAACATGGTAAAGATTTCAAAGAATTCCATAGGAACAACCAAGCAAAATTAGCACGTCTCAACAAAGCTGTAATGAATTACCATGCTAATGCTGAAAGAGAACAAAAGAAAGAACAGGAAAGAATTGAAAAAGAGCGTATGAGAAGGTTTGTGACCATAATTTTGTAAATCAACGTTGGTTTTAACAAAATTATTTTTATTAAATTTAATAATTCAATGCTTGGAATTAAAAATAATAATATACCAATTTTTTTTTTCAATTTCATAAATATCACATATTTTACAGACTGATGGCAGAAGATGAAGAAGGTTATCGTAAATTGATTGATCAGAAGAAAGATAAACGTCTTGCATTCTTATTATCACAAACCGATGAATATATTGGAAATCTTACTGAAATGGTCAAACAACATAAAATAGAACAAAAGAGAAAACAACAAGAAGAACACAAAAGGAAAAAGGTGATTTAAATTATTTTTTCATGTCTCTTAAAGAACCCCGCAAAATCCTTATGGGAAAGGGGTTTCGGTCAAACACTTTGAAACTTTGGATACTGATAGTCCTTGATGAGCAAATTAAAAGTGTCCTAAAAACTCAAACTTTTAAGGTTGTTGTTCACTGAAAGTCGTGGCATCTAGCGAAATTTACCATGAACTACAGGGTGTTGATATGTCGGTAAAAAAGAACAAATAGATCTGGCAACAATTTATAATATTTTATAATATATTATAATTATTACTGTTGCTGACAATAGTAATAATTATAATAACAATAGTAACTATTATTATTATAAATAAAAACATTAAATGTAATCAATAATCACTTGATATTTACAACGCGCGTCAGTTTTCAATACCACGTTTTTATATTTCAAAGATCGCGCCGAATGCGCTGTTGCCATATCGTATATTTACGTCATGTGTTCTGGAATTTATCAAAGTTAAAAATTAATAATTATTTAAGGAGATGGTAAATCATTCTAAAATTTTATATACACATTCCTTAATTACCAATCTATAACATATCCGTTTTTGGTTAAAATCTAACGTTTAGTTTTAATACACGAATTAAATGAATATCGAATTCCAAGTTGATCCCTATGCTTGCAATCTATAAGAGGCCAACTTTGCACGTTTATAATTAATAAACGAAATGGTAAACTGACCTGAAATTTTTTTTACAAATGCGAACAAGCTTACTTAACACAATATTAAAATTTTAACAAATTCTGTAGTGATCGATTTTAGTGAACAACAACCTTAAAATATAGCTCTCTAAAGTTGGGGATCATGCTCGCCTTTAATTTGCAATAAAAAAATTTGTAGATCCTTAATTTTCGCACAACTATTTTGTATGTGTTCCCAAAGACTTATATAATCGATTGCCACCATAAAAAAGTCAACTTTTAAATTCTTTAAAACAATTGGATTTGTTTATAATTAAAAAAACGTAACAATAAGATTTAAGTGTTGCCATTTCTCAATTAATTGAAAAGTTGACTTTTTTATGGTGGCAATCGATTATAGATGTCTTTGAGAACACATACAAAAAGTTGTGCGAAAATTAAGGTTCTACAAATTTTTTTATTGCAAATTAAAGACAATCATGATCCCCAACTTCAAAGGGCTTTATCTTAAAAGTTTGAGTTTTTAGGACTAAGTGCCCATTGACACTTTTGATCTACTCATCAAGGACTATCATAATCCAAAATTTCAAAGAGTTTGACCGAAACCCCTTTCCCATAAGGATTCTGCAGGGTCCTTTATATATTATACAGTGAAACCTCTTTAGTACGTTTTTCGCCATAGTACATTTTTATTATTAGGTCCCGACATTCAAGACCCCAAGTTAAAATATTTCATTATTATGTTTTTCTCATTAGTACGTGTTTTCCCCTTAGTCCCTTCAAAATTGTACTAACAAGGTCCCACTGTATATTTATGTTATTTATATTTGTGTTTAACACTCCCGCGGGTGCGTCCTTTTTTTAACATCATCAATCGCGTGGCTACCCTCATTTATGACCTTTCTATCCCCGAAATCCATGTTTCTTTTCAATGGATTTATTACCAACTCGATTTTTCAAACTACCGAGATACAGCTTTAAAGTTGTGCAAATATTTTTATTCATGTAGTGTATAATGCTAAGCACTGTTTCTTTTACTAGTAGGTACATAAATTGTAACTCGTTCATGATCATTCGAATCTTCCTCTAATTCTTGCATAATCCGAGGAATGCCTTCTGTATGTATGAATTAAAGCGTGAGACATGATGAACTGAAAAAAAATAAAGAAACGTTTTTGTTTTAATTCTCGATAATAACTGAAAACAGAAGCGTCACAGAAATATTTTTGCGAGAGGAGAGGGATGAGGAGAGATCTGAAAGAAAATACCTAGAACTGCAGGTAGTTTGAATTGGGCAGCTATAAATAGGTTGACTGGTGCACTGCGTGCGCAACGCACCTGCTGGTGTGTTAAATATGAGATCATTTTATAAAAATATATTTTTTATTTATTTGGTATTTTGGTGAATAATAGCGCCGGAAAAAAATATCTGCTGAACAGAATGGAGACGGAGCTGGCAATGATGGTGACGAAGGATCACAAGGTAGTGATTGTCGTGTGACTGTCCAGGAAATATCTTCAGGGCGTATTCTCTCAGGTGAAGATGCTCCAATGTTAAGTCAGCTACAGTCATGGTTAGAACAACATCCTGGCTGGGAAGTGGCTGACAGTGACATTGAAAGTGACTCTGAAGATGAAGGTAAACTAATAATTCAATTGGTACTTGGTACTTTCAGAGGGTGTTTAGTAGGGTTGTTAGGGATATCACATGTGGGTTACGGATACAGATATTTTTTCTCTTGATTTTGGATGCGGATATGAAATTATTTTGGACACAGATTTTTATTACTTAGTATTTGTTTTAACCTATGTCTCTGGACTCAAGTAACCATCCGAAATAATTAGATATTGACTCCCGAAATTGAAACCGTATCCGAAATAGTTATTAATAGTTTCGGTTTCGGAGGTCAATATCTAATTATTTCGAATACGGTTTTGGTTTTGAAGGTCTGAATCAAGTTATTTAAGATATAACTTGGTTTTGGAGGTCAGAATAATAGCTTAGGATATGATAGTATTGGTTTTGGATATGAAGCTCTTCACTTTTTCATAAATTAGTTATTCTCAAAGCTTTGACATCTAATATTCTTTTGAATTTTATTCTATAATTTTACTATGTTAAAATATCAAGACATCCACTTAGAAAAGCATAAAAATAAGTAAATATTAATGTGTTAAATTAATTAACATTATAATTTTTAGAAGGTAGATCAAAACCATCATCTTCAGGACAGAGTGAAGAATCTAAAGAAGTTGTTCAAAAAACCAAAGTTGAAGACGATGAATACAAAAACGCTACTGAGGAACAGACCTATTATAGGTAAATTTTAATCACTCTCATTTCATTCATTTTTATTAAAAATACCATTTTCCACTATTGATGTTTATTTAAATTGTAAATTAATTTTTTAGTATTGCACATACAGTCCATGAAATGGTGACAGAACAATCTTCTATATTAGTTAATGGTAAATTGAAAGAATATCAAATCAAAGGTCTTGAATGGTTGGTATCTTTGTTTAATAACAATTTGAATGGGATTCTTGCCGATGAGATGGGTCTTGGAAAGACAATCCAAACTATTGCGCTCGTTACATACTTGATGGAGAAGAAAAAAGTAAATGGACCTTTCTTAATTATTGTACCATTATCGTAAGTAACTATCAAATATTTTAATAATATGTTTTGGATGTGTTCATAATAATTTATTATTTTAAAGGACGTTATCAAATTGGGTTCTTGAATTTGAGAAATGGGCTCCAAGTGTTATAGTGGTGTCATATAAAGGTTCACCAGCTGGTAGACGAACTATCCAAGGTCAAATGAGATCAACTAAATTTAACGTACTATTGACAACTTATGAATATGTGATCAAAGATAAAAGCGTTTTAGCAAAGGTAAGTGTTTTATTTTACTCTACGTACCATTAGTATCTGCGTTAACTACCTCCAGAACATTGATAAACTAATACAGTAGAAACCGGTTATAACGACTCGGAATAAAAGTCCCGGCTGAATCCCATATGATTGCCTTTTATAATATACCGTTAATAATGACATCGCTTACAATGAAATATCGCTTTTAACGACTTTCTGTTTACAATATTTTCGGAGAATTATATCGGTTTAACGACGGACCGACTTTTGTTACCATTTTTTAAATATAGTAGTATTTTTTATAAAGGCACTCTTTGCACTTGTGTTATTTAACATTAATTAAAACAATTTTGTGTTTTTATGTCATTAATCTTAATGTAAGATAATCTGTGATGTTTTATTGTGTCTAACATAATTTGTGCATTTAATTTTTTGTACAATAAAAAATATTGTTTGACATAATACATCATATTTTGTAGGTTAGGTTTAATTCTAATAATCAGAAAACAATAAATGTGGATTTCAAATATTCGTATACGGTACATGATTGGTGGAAAGTAACCAATCACTTCAATGTCAAACTATTTTCCAGTAAAATACCGTTGTGTCGCTTCTGAATATCGTATATTTACATATTATTCTGTGCTTAAAATTTGGATTTTATTTTGACGATTTCTTCACAAAATTTCAGCATTGTCATGAAATTATTAGTTTTTCCGATAAATACCTTTAAAAAAATCTAATTATCGATTATTACGACAATCGGTTATAACGATTTAAAATTCCGATCTTTTCGATGTCGTTATAACCGGTTTTTACTGTATTTTCTTTAAGGGGGATGGCCACTGTGACGGAAAAAAAAAATATAAATTTTTTTCTTAGATTTTTTTAAAGTTTACATATTCATAAATATGTATACAAAAAATTGAGTTTAAATTTTGAAAATTGACGGAGTTACAGTCAATTTAGTGAGATGATGTAGCACGGCCGGTTATGACATAACAAAAACATTAAACACGTTTATCTCGGAATGACATTTTTCGACCTGGTCGACATGATTTCTCAAAGACTAATGAACCGATTTCAATTATTTTTTTTTAATAATTTTCGTAATTGTAGTAGTTATCGTTGCACGTAGCCGATTTTTGAAATTTTGATAATTACTATTTTTAAAACCGCTCTAATTAAAAAAAATAGGTCTTAAAAATGAAAAAAAATTTCAAACGATCGCCATTTTGTGAAAAAATAAAATAAAAAAAAACGGCTATGTGCAACGATAGCTACATTCATATAGATATTGATAAAATTTTTATTTATTTTTTTCATATAACCTTTCTCGAAATTTCGAGTCGACCATAGAGAAAAAAATTTTTTTTTTGTTTTCACATCGAGGTTCATAACTTTGTAAATATTTAATATTTTTCAATAAAAATTGATATTAAATAAGTTGAATATATACTTAATAAAATGTCCTTTACCTGATTCAAAAATAATTAGTAATATCTGTGAAAAAAATTCCCAAACATTGACAATTTTTTGACCCGTCACAGTGGCCATCCCCCTTAATTTATTCACTATCTTAGAATATGTTGAATTTATTTTACGTGTATATTTTAATTACAGCTACAATGGAAATATATGATAATTGATGAAGGTCATCGTATGAAAAACCACCATTGTAAACTAACGCAAGTCCTCAATACACACTACAATGCACCTCATCGTCTGTTATTAACGGGTACACCATTGCAGAACAAACTACCTGAATTGTGGGCATTGTTGAATTTCTTGTTACCATCTATATTTAAATCGTGCTCCACTTTTGAACAATGGTTTAATGCACCTTTTGCTACCACCGGTGAAAAGGTATGTTTTCATTTTGATAAACAACTTTTATTTGAAACATTTTTTGATTTAATCAATTGATAGATAAAGAAATTAGAGAGGTTATAGATTAAAATTAATTAATATAAATGTGTATTAGGTGGAATTAAATGAAGAAGAAACGATTTTGATTATCCGACGTCTACACAAAGTGCTGCGACCATTTTTACTGCGTCGATTGAAAAAGGAAGTAGAATCTCAATTACCTGATAAAGTTGAATATATCATCAAATGTGATATGTCTGGGTTGCAGCGAGTTCTTTATAAGTAATTATATTTATATTTATATATATTATTTTATAATTATATGTAAATACATATTAATACCAAATATTTATATTTTCAGACATATGCAAAGTAAGGGTGTCTTACTAACTGATGGTTCTGAACGTGGTGTGAAAGGCAAAGGAGGTGCTAAGGCTTTAATGAACACTATTGTTCAACTACGTAAGCTTTGTAACCATCCGTTTATGTTCCAAGCGATAGAAGAAAAATATTGTGATCATGTAGGAATGTCGGCTGGTATTATTACCGGGTTAGTTTATTATTATAATTTTATCTTAATATTTGATAGTTGGAATGTTTAATTCTGTACTTAATTGTTTTTTCTTGTAGACCTGATCTATACCGAGCATCTGGTAAATTTGAATTACTGGACCGAATTCTACCAAAACTGAAATCAACAAATCACCGTGTTCTACTGTTTTGTCAAATGACACAGCTGATGACAATTATGGAAGATTATTTAAGTTGGAGAGGTTTTGGGTATCTGAGATTAGATGGTATGACCAAAGCCGAAGATCGAGGAGATTTGTTGAAAAAGTTTAATGCTAAAGGTAGTGAGTATTTTCTATTCTTGCTATCTACACGTGCTGGAGGTCTTGGTTTAAATTTACAATCTGCAGACACTGTAATTATCTTTGATTCTGATTGGAATCCACACCAGGTTGGTACAGTTATCTTGTTTCTATTATTTATAATCAAAAGTGTATTAGAGTTAACTTGCTTTATTAATTAACAGGATTTACAAGCTCAAGACAGAGCTCATCGTATTGGACAAAAAAATGAAGTACGTGTTTTACGACTTATGACAGTAAATTCTGTAGAAGAACGAATTTTAGCAGCGGCTCGTTACAAACTGAACATGGATGAAAAAGTTATTCAAGCTGGTATGTTCGATCAAAAGTCTACTGGAAGTGAACGTCAACAGTTCTTACAGAGCATCCTTCATCAAGATGATGCTGAAGAAGAAGAAGAAAATGAGGTAAACGAGACATTTATTCAAAAAAACTATTTAAGGAGAATCGACTTCCTATCCCGCCCTGTACCAAGCAATGTCAAACTATACGGAGTAACTTCTCCTCCACCCTCTCCGCAGTGGCAGTGCGCATAATCATAGCCCCCTTCATACCTTACAATTTTGGTGTCACTAATTTTTCTCTGAGCCTTATAGATTCGAAGATATTTAAGGTGGTAATAGTATAAATAAATTATTATATATAGGTACCAGATGATGAAACTATAAATCAAATGATTGCTCGTGCTGAGGATGAATTTGAAATATTTCAACGAATGGACCTTGAAAGGAGGCGTGAAGAAGCGAAACTCGGTACTGCACGTAAGTCTCGGCTTATTGAGGAGAGTGAACTACCTGATTGGCTTGTAAAAGAAGAAGATGAAGTTAATAGTTGGGGCTATGAAGAAAGTCAAGATGATACGAGCTTCCTTGGTCGTGGTACACGTCAGCGTAAAGAAGTGGACTATACGGACAGTTTGACTGAAAAGGAATGGCTTAAGGTATGTGCCTAAATATTACTGAAAGCAGATAATATAAAACATATAACGTCAGTAAAGTTTTGCATAAAATATGTTTAAAATTTGAATTTGTTTCAGGCTATTGATGAAGGAGGTGATTATGAAGAGGAGGAGGAAGAGGAGGAAAAGGTTAAAAAGAGGAGAGGAAGAAAGAGAAGATCTAAACGTGGGGATGATTCAGATCCAGATGTTGCAATTCCACAAACATTAAAAAAGAAGAAATTAGATAGAACTGCAATCAATGAGAAAATACTAAAAAAACAAATGCGAAAAGTAATGGATACCGTTATCAAGTATACTGACGGGTAAGATGCTTTATACAGTAATCTCAGAATTAATATGGTAAACACAATGTTCATGTTCATATTTCTGAATATTCATACTAATAGAAATGCGAAAGTGTGTCTGTCTGTCTGTCTGTTTGTTACCTTTTCACGGCTAAACCCCTGAACCGATCTTGATGAAATTTGGTAGGAAGAAAGCTAGCATCGTGAGAAAGAACATAGGCGACTTCGAATTCTAAAAATTCATCCCCTAAGGAATTTGAAGAGGGTGGAAATGTTTGTATGGGAAAAAAATTAAATTTGGTTATTAATATTTCACCCCCTGTCACATATGAAGAGTTGTAATTTTTTTCATTTGATCCGGTACGAAAAATACTACGGGAGTGGGGGTTTTAGGGGGAAAAACAACCCCCTATCTCCCATAGAAACCGAAATATTTACGATTTTGTATAATGAATGTAAACCAAAACAAAAGAAAATATATATATTTCACCCCCTTTCACATATGAAGAGATGTAATAAGTTTCATTCAATCTGGCAGGAAAAATACCGTGGGGGTGGGGGTTATAAGGAAAAAAATAACAACCTATCTTACTTACGAGCCGAGATATTTAAGATTTTAATATTATAAATACGAAACTGGATCTGTCTTTCTGTCTGTTTTTTACTTTTTCACGGTTAAACCGTGGTACCAATCTTAATGAAATTTGTGTTATCAATTTCCAGTATTAACCAATTATAATTTAGATCAGGGATGTATGGGGTCAGTAAGTCCATCAATTTTTATCTAGTATTTTGTTGTTCTTTAATTTTTTCCTGTCTTCGCTATGCTAATTTTATTAATAAACTGAAAACTAACACGAACAATTTATTTTTATTGACTATTTAATTTTTATTATTGCAGAAGTGGACGAGTTCTAAGTGAACCTTTCATTAAATTACCTTCACGTCACAAGTTACCTGATTACTATGATGTTATTAAAAAACCAATGGATATCAAGAAAATATTACAACGCATAGATGATGGAAAGGTAAGTTTTATATACATATGTACGCAGGCTTATTATGTGGTTGCACTAACCCATGTGTGATTTAAGGTACTTGACCACCTTATAAATTTCAAAAAATCGTTTTTTCTTTTTGCATTTTCTCAATCCTTATACTTTTAAAAATCACCCCCAAATTTTTTTTTTTTAAATTCGAATTCTAACAGTGAAATTAGTGAAGGTGTTCACGCGTTTCCATTACTCCATACTTGCTGATTTTGTTGCAGGCAGCTGTTTATTGAAACTACTTTTTTCAAATAGTGGACAGTTAATCTCCGAAACTACTCGGCCGATTTCAATGATTTTGGTCTTGTTTTGTTCGTTGAGATGTTTTGTATGCCAATTTTTTTTCAAACATCCGCTTTTTTTTTATTTTTTTTTTTTTTTTGTAAATTGTCACGTAAGGGACTTTTCTTTTGAAGATGCTGTGTTTTTTTTTTCAAATTCACCAATCCTGAGATTAACTGTCCGCCGTGAAACACCATTTTTTTGAGGCCTCGACTTTGACACCTCCTGGATAGTTGTTTTGTATTCTATATACTTCAAATAACAGTAAAAAAAAAAAAAAACATTGTAATATCTTATACAGGGCCTGAAAAAAAATTATTGAAAATGTTGTAGTTTTTAGCTTTTCAAGGTGGTCAAGTACCTTAATAGGGTGATCTGCATAGTGTGATGTTTAAGAGTTAATACTTATTACTTAAACATCCGGATATGCATTAATTAAGGTTGTTGTTCACTAAAATCGGTCACTACAGAATTTGTTAAAATTTTAATATTGTGTTAAGTAAGCTAGTTCGCATTTGTAAAAAAAAATTCAGGTCAGTTTATCATTTCGTTTATTAATTATAAACGTGCAAAGTTGGCCTCTTATACATTGCAAGCATAGGGATCCACTTGGAATTTGATATTCGTTTAATTCGTGTATTAAAACTAAACGTCAGATTTTAACCAAAAACGGATATGTTATAGATTGGTAATTAAGGAATGTGTATATAAAATTTTAGAATGATTTACCATCTACTTAAATAATTATTAATTTTTAACTTAGATAAATTCCCGAACACATGACGTAAATATACGATATGGCAACAGCGCATTCGGCACGCTCTTCGAAATATAAAAACGTGGTTTGACAACTGACGCGCGTTGTAAATAGCAAGTGATTATTGATTACATTTAATGTTTTTATTTATAATAATAATAGTTAATATTGTTATTATAATTATTACTATTGTCAGCAACAGTAATAATTATAATATTGTTAAAAATTAATCTTCTATTCTTGTCTAATATTATAAATTGTTGCCAGATCTATTTGTTCTTTTTTACCGACATATCAAAACCCTGTAGTTTATGCTAAATTCCACTAGATGCCACGACTTTCAGTGAACAACAACCTTAATGCATTGTTTCTTTACTAGTGCTAAAAGTCCTGCAATGCATTAATTAATTATCGCCAGACTTTTACGCACAGTTGCAAGATAAAAGGCCGAACATTTAAGTGTTAATACACATATACATTATATCATATATTAAACTACTAGTAGATTAATATATGATTATATTATATGGTTTTTCATAATTTCTATTTATAGTATTCGGACTTTGGTGATCTTGAAAGAGATTTCATGCAGCTGTGTCAGAATGCACAGACGTACAATGAAGAAGCATCATTGATCCACAAGGACAGTATTCTATTGGAATCGATATTTTCAAGTGCGAAACAGAGAATAGATTCTACAGAACTGCCTGACTCTGATCCAGATGATGACAAATCACGTGAGTTTATTTTTTAATGTCTTTTTCAATATCAAATATTATGTTTAAAATTTTTATTCCGTATTACTATGTTTTTCTTGTACACTCTTAATGTATACATACAGTTAAACTTACAAAATGCCCTTCCTTAAATCAAAGATACAGGACCAACATAACTTTTAATATGTATTATCTACAAACAAAATTTCTAAAGGTCGCCCAAGAATTAAAATTTTTTTGATTCATCATTGTTATGTCTGATATTATCAACCAATTTAATGCTCTTTTAGCACTAAATGCTCCTTTAAAGTAAATTTGGTGTATTACCAACGTGATTTAAATCAATATTTAGACTCTCAATGAAAAGTTTACATAAAATTTGTTGTAAAAACAATATAGAAAATTAAAAATCACTTTAAATAAATGTATTATGCTTGGTTCTGTTGGCAGCGTCATAACTACAACCTGCCGGTTGTAGTTATGCCCCCCATGGGCATGGGGGGCCCCTATAACAGTGTAAAAAGGTTAAAATTAATAAGATGCCAACAAAAAAAGGTCATTATAATCAATACCACTGAAAGTACTAAGGTAACAACAACAAAAAAATGTCTTCAGTTTTTAGCGGGACCCCCTTACACACATTCTGCCCCGGGGTCCCCCGAGCTTCTAGTTACGGCACTGTCTGTTGGTAATATGAAAGTTAGTTAATGAAGCATTTAATGACGTGGTCAGAAAAAAATTCTTAAGTGACTCACTAGAAACCTTTTGAGATATTTGATAGTTTGGTGAAACTTAGATTTTTATTTATCATGAGTAGTATGATTACAAAATATTCAACACTGAATCTAGTGTAGGTAATTGGAAAACGTTCAGTATTTATTTATCAATATACAGTAATATAAACATTAGATATTAAAGCAAATTTTCAAGTTGTACATTTTTTATAAACAGTCAGATATCAAAAAAAGTACTGGAATATTATATAATGAATCTAACCACAGCAGTTTATATTGTTAAAGTACACTATCAAAAGTTTTATAGGGGAAACGGTATAATTATTGGCCACTTAACAAAAAAACTCGAAAGAAACAAACGTTATTCCTTTAATATAAGTGATAAATGGAATATAAATACAGTAATATGTTCATTATATAGTCCTTTATTATTGGTATATGTATTACAACTATAAGGAAAAATGAAAACCAGCTTAAAATAGAAAATATCTCAAAAAAGCATAATGATTGACCATTTTTTTTAATGATTGGCATAGTATTTTTTCACAATTATTGGCGATAGTAATAGATGGTAAATTTTATAAAACTTCTACAAAGGTAATAATTAGTCAGCAAATTTTGCATTTATTTGTAATTGCCAATTTCTGTTACGTAAGAGATTTGGGTTTTTACCCAAATCTGTTACTCAAAAGAGAAGCAGTTCATTTGATTTTATTTCAGTTATTTTTCTATTACTCATTTTTTTTATTTTATGAAAAAACTGATTTTCAGTAATTCATATTCATTTATCCAGCTTTCATATTTTTACGGTTTTATTTTGTTTTAAAATTCTAAAATTGAATATCAAAATCTCGAAAACTTTAAAATTTGTCATGTTATTAACTGTTTTTTATTTTAGTATTGTATCATCAAAAAAAATTATTTTTCATAAAACAGTATCAAAATTCTAAGCAATAAATATTATTCTGGGTGGGCAGGGGACTGAAATAATGTAAAAAATTGTCTGGGGCGCCCATTTCATAAATTTTATCAATCTTCTCTTCTGATTTTTTTTCTATATCTAAATTTGTTTGTTCATGAGCTACGTTTTCATCATTTATGTTTTTAGTAACATTATTTTTATTATTTTTGTTTTTTAGGCATATTTTTTACCTATAAATAATAACTAACCCACCAGTGGCCAATCGTTAGAAAAACTTATTTGTGTTAACACAATGATTGCCCAGTAGAGTTTGAAAATTATATTTTAAAAATAATTAACAATTACTATCTAAAACATTTATATTTAATAATTAGCTTCAATATAAACTAACAGCTGTTTTTATATATTTCAAATTATTAACACAAATTTTATTTTTATTCACTCAATCATTCTTATGTATATCTTTAACAAAATGTCACAATTACAATACGTTAAAATTTAAAATCAAAGTAATGTAATTATTATTGAAAATATTAAGCGTATACTCAAAAATATGCTCTTAAAACAATCACAATAATGTAGGCTACCATTTTAGTAACCATTTCGATTTTATTAAGTTACTGTGTTTCTTATTTTAAAAAAATCTGAAAAGTGGCCAATAATTATACCGTTTCCCCTACGTTCTACACTTCTTAACGGTCAGATCTGTGCTTATCTCGTACAGCACACCCAAAGTGAACCTGCAATAGCTACTGAATAAACTACTTATTATTTTCCAGTAGGGCCATTATATTTAGAGCTACTTGTATATACATTTTTTAATTAATGGTTAGTTTTTATTTTTTCTATTACAATAAATTTAAAAATATGTGTAGATTTTTTATATTCTTATATGTTTGAATATTATTCATTAGGAGACGCAGGTGATGATGATAATCAATCTGATGCTGATTCATCAGTCAAAATGAAAATCAAGTTGTCGAAGAATTCAACTCCTTCAAATAAAAAAACTCCAGGTAGACGTAAGAGAAACACAGCTAAAAAGTATGTCTCAGATGATGATGATGATGATATGGACTGAATGAGTTATTTATGTTTTATTTAAAACAATATTAAATATTCAACCAATTATTTAAAACAAAATAATTATGTTTATTTGTTTTCTACAGATCACCAAAAATAAATAAGAAATAGCAAGGATTTAACAAGCATGAAAATATTCAAAATAAACATTTTGAATATTTTCATACTTGTTAAATCTTCTCTATTCATATGTATATAACTTTATAATAATTATCATACACCTCATTAGAATTTGAAATAAAAGTGCTCTAAAAGATATTATTACTAACATAGAGTGAAAAAAATAATAGTTATTTTGAAAATCAAGAATAGTGTTAGATTTAATATAAGAAATATTAATTTTATCGTATAACAAAATATCGATCGCCACTATTGGATTTTTTTCCCTCTATCTTAGTATTGGATCAATTCTGTTTTGAAAGAACTGTGGGGTATATGATGATATAATGACAATAATATTATTTTCAAAAATAAATAGTATATAAATGGCATATTTAATTTAATTATACATACATTAATTAAGCTTTAATTAAATTTGATTAAGCAATAGATTGAATATTTAATATATAACTGTAAATTTATCAGGGCGATCATAGATAATTAAAAATATTAAAATAATGTTCTTTTTCTTGGGTGTCATGTTATGTTGTTTTATGTAATTATTTATTTATATAAAAGTTTTGACATTAAACTGCATGTTGTAAAGTTAATCGTGAAATATTTATATAGAACAAAATACATGCAATTTCTAAAGGGAACATTGTTTTGTGTTATTTAGTATATATGTATTTAAGTAGGAACCATTTTTCAAACGAATATTTTTATGTATATTAAGAATAAAATAGAAATTAATTATTTTTAACCACTAACGTTTCCTATAAAGAATCAAACATTTTTCATGAAATTTTTTTTTAGTTTAGCAGTAACAGTAATATTTAGTTTATTGTAATTTATTTAAAATATTTATATATAGTATATATATTATGTAATTAGCATATTCTTCACTGTAGTTTTAATATAATACTCTAAACAGTAAAAAACGGTGGATAATACAAATTTTGGAGATCGAGAAGTTGTTGTTCAATACTATTGCTATTTCAAATGCCACTTTTTGATCTTCGGAATAACTATTTTTTTCGCTCTAATGGCAATGCATTTTAATTTTTTGTTTAATTACAATGATGTATATGATAATTAGTTAATGTATAATGGTAATGAATAATATTATAACGCATGCTCTTTAAAAAATAGTTACGGATATTAATAAAAATACTATTGTTTATATTTGTTAAAATCTATAGAAAAATGTCTGATTTTATTTTATGAGACATTTTATTATCTCTTAATATATTTAATGGAATAAGCAAGATAAAAAATCAAGATTGTATTATAGTAAAATTAAAATACATGCAGTTATTTTTACATTTGTAGAGCTCTGAGAAATGTATGTTTTTGAAGTATTAATTATTATAGGCATTTGTATTCTGTATATGCGTTAGAAAAAACAGTTTTTTGTGTATGTAATGTTCAATTGTAAGATTTACAGTTTATTTTGAAATATTTTCTCGTTTTAGTTTTTATATGAACTATATAAACTAGAATATATTAAATTATTTCAAGTTGATAGATGTATACAAAAATCAAATGGCAAAAAAAGTGAAAATGATAATTTAACAAATATTCACATATTGTTTTGCATATTCAAATTGAAAATCACATTAAATTCAACAATGCTTAATATATTTTTTGACATATGCATTTGTTTTAAAGCTGAAATTGGCTACTTGTCTATTATGCCAACATCGGTATGAATGAGTACGAACATAAATTATAAACATATAGCAGAGATTGTTTTAACGAAGAATAGTTAATTTACTACTTCTTTCTAATCTAATTTACGTTTGCATATATACTTACAGTCTATGTTCATAGTAAGTTCATATTTCTGTGATCGGTCTCAACATAATAATAAAATACTGATAAATGTAAAAAAAATCCCAACATGTATTGTGTTGTATTGAAGTATCTAAGATGTTAACACTTTTAAAAATAGTTGTGTTTCATCTGCATTTCTTGAAGTTGGAAAGAAAGAAAAATAGTGTAAAATAAATGTTAAGTTATCATTCTAATTTTTTGTTTAAATTTTTATGAGTTTGATTTCAATCAAATGCAGAAATAATATGAGTGTATATATTTTTAAAACATGGTAAATGTGTATTTACATGTTTGAAAGTTATATATATAATGTTTTTGTTTGTACTAGAAACAATTACTTAATTATGGTTTTTAAATAGGACTTCGTGATCGAGAGCTGTTTGTTAATCGTAAAGAAATATGAAATGACGATTTGAATGAAGCTTGTGTGTGTTATTTAATACAAATAAGTAGTTGTAGACTATTTAGATTATATTGATAACATTAAGCAGATTTATAATTGTAATGGAATTTTTATTTTATGTGGAAATATAAATTATACATAAAACATAAGTTATTCTTTTTCCTTTACATATTATAGTAATTTTATTTGGATTAGATTTTTTTTTTTAATCCAAAATTCTAAAAACTGTTTTGTTAAATGTGCTGAAAAATTGAAATCGAGCAAAAATTATTCCAGACAAAAGTTGTTTTTTTCAATAGATTAAGATAATACAATAAAAAATACTCTGCCTTGTAAATGCACGGTGCTTCCTCGTGCTAAATTCATCAAAGGTAGTTAATTATTGAACAATTTAAATAAAAACCGATAAAGTATTCAGATGAACTGCCTGTCATTGATTAACCATTTAATTTTCATACGATTTTAATAAAAAAAATTAATTTGACATTTTTCTTAATACGCGCCTGGTTATTATGTCGTATATTTTGAATTTTTTGATAATTTCAATCAAAATCATTATTTTTCTGCTATACGAATGTCAAAATGACATTTAAAACGTCAAAGTGACATTTAATATGTCAAAGTAAATAGCAGTTTTAAAAAAAACAAATGACGATTTTCTTAAGCAAAGAGTACGTGGGCAGAACCTCCTTATTAGTACCCCATTTAGTGAACACCTTCATGAAGATTTCTACTAAAAAAAGGATTTTTGCGGAAGTGAATAGTTGTGAAGTACTGGATGATTAATATACTTTTCATACTATTTGGCTTACCATGATTCTGGTTAATCATTACACGTCCTAGCCATATAGTAGCCTATAGTCCATAATACCCGCAACCACATGTATTTTTTAAAAAATTGTTATCGCCGAGGCAATAATTATTACATGGATTAAAACCACTGTTCATACGGCCAACCCCTATACATACATGTTTAAATAGCAATATAATTAATTTAAACAATTTAATACAATAAAAATTTAAACTAACTTAACTTAAGATTTCATTAAGTTGCCCTCAATGACATACCGGTACTCCAAACACTGTCATGTCAACTGACGCAGTTATTTAGAGGTGTAAGCTTATAATATTAATTTTGTCTTTATAAAATGTAAAATGGAGCAACAAAAGGAGGTGTTCATATTACCCGCTTGGTCCATATATACCGACTTTATCTACATTTAAAAATATATAAGTTGACCTTGATGAGATTTTTCAAGATTAAATATATACGATTATTGAAGACATTTTTTAGTCCTTGCCAGAATCTCAATCTGTTTGAGGTATTTGATTGTTTCCAAATTGAAGTGACCAATATACAGTAGGGATGGCCTGTTAAATATATGGTGCAATCTACCATGATCCAATAATACAAGGTCTGTTTGACAGTTCATTTATCTTTACTGTGACGTCATCGGCACTAAATTTTTCTTTGTGAAAAACGAAATGTAAATAAATAAACGTTTTATTTCTTATGTATATTTTATTATTAAAGTTAATTAATTTTTTATTTATTTATCACATTTCAAACGACATTATTACAAAAACCACTGATTTTAGAGCTGTGGTATGTTGTACAAAAAGTGTTTAGAATTTACCGTACACTTCAAAAATGGCATAATATACAGGAAGTTTCAATTTAAAAAATCAATTATGACTGCATATATTCATCTTGAGACACATTTCAAACGTCATTATTCCATAAACCGCTGATTTCAGTGATATGGTATGCTGTACAAAAAGTGTTCAGAATTCAAAAATTGTATAAAATATACTTAGGGTGTTCCATTAAAAAAAATCAATTATGACTGCGTATGTTCTTCTTGAGACACCCTGTATACAATTTTCTTATGTCAAAAAATCCGCAACTAAAAATACTAATCGACGGGTCCGAGCGTTTTTCCACAAAATCATTACCTGAATTTTAAACGAATTTGTTCCTTTCATCATGAACGCACTGTATAATAGTTTTTTTTTTTAATTTTTTAGTAAGTATGTACTATGTATTTTGAAGCATAACACACATATGTAAATTTCTAGTTGATGTAAAGGTGCTTTTTCATGTGACGCTGGACGCTGCTGCAAATCTAGTCACGTGATCGATTTTAAATTTTTGAATTTTAGCTGTCACTACTGTTTGACGTTTATGTGTGAAAAAACAACCAATAATTTACGTTCAGTTATTAAAAATTGATTTATATTTCATTATACTATTCGTAAAGACGTATAAACTCACAAAACAAACAAGAATACACATAATATCAAAACTACTGACATTAGGTGTCACATGATTTCTAGCGTCAAGCAGTATGAGCTCAACCATGTTGAGCTTTTTCACTTGACGCTGACCAATAGCAAGCATTCAAAATTCAAAATCGTAGCGTCCAGCGTCAATGACGCTCCATGAAAAGGCACCTATACGGCGGTATTATGTAAAATGGCGGCTGTCAAAATAATCACAACAGACCTTGTGTTATTGGATCATGGCAATCTACCATCTACTGAATAAGAAAGACATGTACCTACAAAAACTCTATTATCTTAAAAATTTAGATTTCAATACAACCCAGGAAAAAGCGATCAGAGCAGATCTGAAATTTGATCCAATTAGATCTGATCAGATCTGATCCAATTGGATCCAATCTGATCTGATCAGATCCAATCATATCAGATTGGATCCAGTTGGATCAGATTGGATCCAATTGGATCAGAGCAGATCTGAAATTTTATCCAATCAGATCTAATCTGATCCAATTAGATCTGATCGCTTTTTCCTGGGAATCTAAGAAATTAAAACAACAGCGGACTACTTGTTGGCCACCCCTCACCCCATTACAGTTTTTTTCGAGAATTTTCAATTTCTATTCTAAAAATTAACTTACAGCACCACACTGGGATACTCTTCTTTCCGCCCGTTTTATTTTTAAACCTCTGGCCTCGAAATTTCGTAGTACGGCTCTGCAAATAGGTAGATAAAGTAGGTAGGTATTTATCCGAAATCTTAATTAATTTAAAAAATAATAATAAATGATGTATTCTAACTTCCAGCAAAAAAAAAAAAAAACAATTTATAGTAAAAATTGTAATTTGTATTTATATCCGGTAAAATCAGAGGTAGAAGTAAAACAAGTTTACTACAACTAAATAAAGTTTATGGGTAAGTAGGTACTTGTATAAAATTTGTATATTTATTTATTTATTTTAATTTTATAAAGAACATGAAAACTTTGTTACTAACGTCACGTGTCGTGACAAATATTACGATACATATTACGAAGTACGATTCCAAAAAAAAAAACATATTTATGATTATTTTTGTCTGTAGTGATTTACATATACAAAATTCAAAAATATTCTTAGTTTTGATAAGCGCCGTATCTTCTAATTTCGAGCCCACGTATATGAACTAAGGATGGGACACTATGACACTAGTAGGCAAGGCTCAATTAGCACTTGATTTATGTTATGAAAATGCTTATAAAATAAAAAAATCGAACTTCAGTGATAAGTTCTATATTTTTGAAATTGAAATCATGATATAAGTATATTAAAAAAATAAATAAAAAATTATATCACGCATGGGCGCCGGCAGGCAGGGCCGCCGAGAGCCAAACCGGGCCCCGATGCAACATGTAAAAAAAAATTTTTTGGGCCCCCTTTCCATATACTGAAAAGTGTACTCAATTTTTTTTTCACTTACCCCATCAAGTGGGGTGTCTTTAGATAGGTCTCCTAAAATGCAACAAAAAAGTTCTAGAAATTTTTGATTTTAACCCTTCAGTCCCAAGAAGAAATATAACTTGAGCATTAATAATATACTTAAACCCTACACTTGCCTCAATAAAAACACAACCGTTTGAAAAATAACGTAAAGATCAGATGATTTGGTTCGTCAGTTAAATAGTTTGTGTATTTCAATTTATGACAAAATAAATTAGATTTTCTAATGGGAGGCCTCTCGCTTTTTTCTATATGATGGAATACCTAGTATTTTTCCAGAAGGATTTCAATATAATGATCTAAACTTCTTTGATTCAAAATTTACTCAAATTTAAATCATTTTGGTCAATTTTTTTACCAAAATGCAAAGGGTCGGGCCCCTGGAGCGCGAATGTTAAATCTTTCTCCATACGGTGTGTTCTATATTTATATTTATTTTCTTTGGTTTAGCTAAAATTTTCTATATCTTTTGCTTCTTTTGTAAAAATTAAATTATTCTCTAACAAGAGGCCTGTTATGTTAAATTTATATCGACCTTTAATTATGATGAAGATTTTTATAGCTGTCATCAACTGGGCTATTTTAAAATTTCATCATGCAAATAATTTTCAATAGTATTATTTACTTTTTTTAAGAATAGATTCGATCCGGGCCCCTTCGGATCTCGGGCCCCGATGATTTGCATCGCCTGCATCGCCCTCTTGTCGGCCCTGCCGGCAGGAGGGTACAAGGTTGCACCCCCCCCTTGTCAAAAAGATATTATAAAATGTACTGAATTATACTTAATCCTTAGTAGGACAAGCAATGAAGGTTTTTAATTAACTGGAATAAATATAAATTATAGATATACATCCCTAGTGAAAAGAACTCATAGAATCTCATAGAATTTTATAGTAAATACTATAGATTTCTATGAGATTTTATGAGCATGTCATTTTTCTATGAGTATTACAATATTGGCTTTTGAAATTTCTATGAGATTTTATCAGTAAAATCTGTGCTCATAAAATCTTATAAATATCCATTATTTTTGTTTATCAGAATTTATGAGCATTCTATAAAATTTCTAAACTGTATAAGATTCTTTGAGCATCATGTTTATGAGATTTTATAAGAAAAATCTCATATTGTTAAACTTATAGAAGATCATAAGTATTTATAAGTAATTATTGGGTATAATTTTTATGAGATTTTATCAGTATTTCCCACGTCTTTTTTGGACAAATACACATCAATATCCCATAAAATACCTATGAGAATACCTATCAGTTTCCCTAAAATAATCTATATGAGATAGATCTGATAAAAACTCAGATCAAAATAAATTCTTCAACTTAAAAAAATTAAATTTCATTGGCTATATAGCGAGAAATGAGTTTTGTGACATTTAATTAATAATAAATTCTAATAAAATTATGTAAAAAAAATGAATTAACTATTTGTTAATCGTAGTTGTGATATAGATGTAATTAATCAAATAATATTAATTAGGACAGGCCCGCATTTAAAAATATTTCGTGTTTCTATTTTCTATTAAAATTATATAAAAATGAAAATACTTGTTAATCGTAGTTGTGATATAGATGTAATTAATCAAATAATATTAGTTAGGACAGGCCCGTATTTAAAAATATTTCGTATTTCTGTTTTCTAATACAATTATATAAAAATGAAAAAAACTTGTTAATCGTAGTTGTGGTATAGATGTAATTAATCAAATAATATTAATTAGGACAGGCCCGTATTTAAAAATATTTCGTATTTCTATTTTCTATTAAAATTATATAAAAATGAAAATACTTGTTAATCGTAGTTGTGATAGTAATTAATCAAACAATAATTATTAGGACAGGCCCGTATTTAAAAATATTTCGTATTTCTGTTTTCTATTAAAATTATATAAAAAAGAAAAAACTTGTTAATCGTAGTTGTGATATAGATGTAATTAATCAAATAATATTAATTAGGACAGGCCCGTTTTTTAAAATATTTCGTATTTCTATTTTCTATTAAAATTATATAAAAATGAAAATACTTGTTAATCGTAGTTGAGATAGTAATTAATCAAACAATAATTATTAGGACAGGCCCGTATTTAAAAATATTTCGTATTTCTGTTTTCTATTAAAATTATATAAAAATGAAAAAACTTGTTAATCGTAGTTGTGATATAGATGTAATTAATCAAACAATAATAATTCGGACAGGCCCGTATTTAAGAATATTTCGTATTTCTATTTTCTATTAAAATTATATAAAAATGAAAATACTTGTTAATCGTAGTTGTGATATAGATGTAATTAATCAAACAATAATAATTAGGACAGGCCCGTATTTAAAATTTATATTTTCTAATAATATTATATAAAAATACAAAATGTTAATCGCAGTTGTTATATAGTAGAAGTAATTATTCAACCAATAAAAATAAGGTCAGGCGTGTATTTAAAAATTTACATTTTGCAATAAAATTATATAAAAAGAAAATGTTAATTACTCGTAGTTGTGATATTTTATTGTAATTACTAATAAAAACATATATTTAATAATTAGGTGAGGGTCGTACTTAATACTAATTCGAATTTATTTTTTACTTTAGGCGAGAGACGCCCGAGTGCCCGCATCAAAATGACTATTTTTCGCGTGCCTTAATAATTAAAATATTCACAAAAAAAGAACGGAATGCCATGTGTCATCAAAAACGAATACTGAATTTTTTAACGTTGATTAGAATCTTTTTTATGCATTATTCGATTTCTTATGAACGAAAATGTAAACATTTGGACAAGGTTTAAACCTTGTTAAAGTTTTACAAAGTAACGCAGTGTCATAAATCACCGTTTACTGCGTGGCTACCGTGTATGCTTTAAAATGGGATTTAGGCGAGGAGCCGGTGACAGTAATACTGCACTTATATGGATTTTCAAATTTTGTATATAAATCAATAGTGTATATTCATAGATACAACCTAGTCCTGGTGTGTCAGGATTTATCCTGACCAGAATATTTTTTATATTATTAATAAGTATTAGCATGTTGCCCTTTGACGGAAATTAATTTAGAAAATACCATTTTATTGCAAATTTGATGTGTTTTCATAAAAATTTTGTGTGACAGCTACCATCGTGGCAGAAAAGTCTGGCACACCGATTTTAAATACATACATGCAATGGAATGTTACCCTCATCGCGGAATTACTTTTTTGGCTAATACGGAGTGTATGGGTGGCCGCTGTCAGAATTGTCAAAAATCACGTGTATAATTATTCAGAATAGAGTTGATGCGCAAGCGCGACTACATATACCTAATAAACAATTTTTTTAATAATATACAAGATAATTGTCCTTGGTTGAGGCAATCTTTTGGGGCGAAATCGAGTTGTTTATTTAGGGTAGGTTATTAATAGGTTAGGTTAGGTAATATAATTACAACGTAAAAATTATAAATATATATAACATATACATAATGCGCATTCTAGTGTAAGAACTCTATTCTGAATAACTATACACGTGATTTTTGACAATTCTGACAGTGGCCACCCGTACACTCCGTATTAACCTTCTGATCAGGATAAATCCTGACACACCAGGCCTATGTTGTACCTATGATTATACACTATTGATTTACATGCAAAATTTGAAAATCCATATAAGTGCAGTTTTTAGTCTCCGGCTCCCGGACTAACATAACATGCATAAATGTTAAACGTTCTGCTGCGCAGTATAAAAATTAAAAATACTGCTGTCTCTTTTCGTCTTCAAGATACATATATTCCCATCGGCACTATGTACTTACTGGCACGTCCAACCCCGTAACCCCGCGCTCCTCGAAACATTGGATGTTTGCAGCGACTTGACTGAACGTATTTATCGTGTTTATATTCTTTGGTGTTTATATACTTATGTTTTCACCGTTAATAGAACTATTGAAACTTGAAACTAAAATAGTTAATGTGAATTGTTTCAATTTTAACTCAATAACCCAATGAATGAAGAAAATAATTTAAAATAACAAGTAGAGAAACAATTTGAAGTATTCTATATATTTTATATTGTGTGTTTTCACAGAAGGTAAGTCAAATAATGTGTATTGAGGTTTCATTTTTAATTTAATTTAATTTTATAAGTCAGTATAGAATAGTGAATTTTGTTTTTATTAACTTGTGTGTTAATTATTAAAAAATATAATGTTTTTTCATATAATCTTGACATAAATTATCGTTGACAAAATTCTTTTTTTTTTCAGTATCAGATCATTAAGTGAACAAAACTGTGCCTGTGGAATGATTAGAATCAGATACCTAGTTAAGATATTATTTAACAGAGAAAGTCAACTATAAAAAAGGTAATTTTTTTTGTTTATAGACGATATTATTGATTTAAAAAAATCCATTTTGTAGTAATTATACTGATCATGTTGCCTAATTATCAAATTCATGAACATACAGTGGCGCAGATAGCTTTTTTGCGATGGGGGGGGGGGGATTTCGACTGAAGACTTTTTATTTTATTTTGAAAGCAAATTTTTTTGAGTCATTGCCAATTTTGAAGACCTTTTTTTTTCGTCCTTCATTTTTTTTTGCAACGCAGAACCCCTTGTATTAGTCTCATGGAGGGGGGGGGGGATATGACAGTTTTTTGACATCTTTTATATGGTGAAAAGTATAAAAATTGGACTCATGGGGGGGGGATTGATCCCCTTCATCCCCCTCCCTATCCACGCCACTGTGATCATATAGTGTGTTAAATCACATTGATTTTTTGCTTAATTTTTCATTAAGGTAAAAACTGCATTGTCCCATTGTCCGATGCAAGCGCAACAGACGTTGAACATCAGGATCTGTAGCAGTTGAAAGTTTTAACGAAGACGAGAATTGTACGATGCAAGTGCAACAGACGAAGAAATTCAGGATCTGTAGCAAGTGACCTAGTTATAACGAAGACCAGAATATAAGGATTGTACATAAAATCATTTTTAGTTTATTTTTATTTTCTATTATCAGTGTTAAAATAAGTATTGGAATTAGTTGAAAAATGACCTTGCTTAATTTTAATAGTTTTAGAAAATTTTCAGTACAGCCAAAAGTAAAAATTATAATAAAATTAACTTAACCCTGAATTTTATTGTACAATACATGTCGTTCCCAAAACCCAGTTACTACACCACTGACTCATAATTTATATTACTATTTTTATCATGAGTTATAGAAAAAATCATACTTATTTCAGACTAACTTAGTTACCCAAAATTGGTTAACAATACAAAAAATATTAGATATTTAATAATTAAATGTTCACAATTCTAAATGATCTATATTTTTATTAAAAAATATCAATTGTAAATTTTATACGAGCCTGGTCAAATTATTCAATTATAATTTCTTGATTAATTACACCAATATCAAGATAATTATTAATTAATTAGATAATATTAATTGTAAATTTGACTAAATACGAACCTGGTCTAGTTATTAAAATGATTTTTTTGATTAATTACACCAATATCATGACTGATATGTGTTAACTTTTTCACTGTTATAGAATTTTATTAGATAATATTAATTGTAAATTTGACTAAATACGGGTCTGGTCTAACTATTCAAATGCAATTTTTTGATTAATTACACCAATATCATACCTAACTAATATGTTATACAATTTTATTAGAAAGTATTAATTGTAAATTTGACTAAATACGGACCTGGTCTAGTTATTAAAATGAAATTTTTGATTAATTACACCAATATCGTGACTGATATGTATTAACTTTTTCAGTGTTATACAATTTTATTAGATAATATTAATTGTAAATTTGACTAAATACGGACCTGGCCTAGTTATTAAAATGAATTTTTTGATTAATTACACCAATATCAAGACAAACATGTGTTAACTTTTTCAGTGTTATACAATTTTATTAGATATAATTAATTGTAAATTTGACTAAATACGGACCTGGTCTAGTTATTAAAATGAAATTTTTGATTAATTACACCAATATCGTGACTGATATGTGTTAACTTTTTCAGTGTTATACAATTTTATTAGATAATATTAATTGTAAATTTGACTAAATACGGACCTGGTCTAGTTATTAAAATGAAATTTTTGATTAATTACACCAATATCGTGACTGATATGTGTTAACTTTTTCAGTGTTATACAATTTTATTAGATAATATTAATTGTAAATTTGACTAAATACGGACCTGGCCTAGTTATTAAAATGAATTTTTTGATTAATTACACCAATATCAAGACAAACATGTGTTAACTTTTTCATTGTTATACAATTTTATTAGATAATATTAATTGTAAATTTGATTAAATACGGATCTGGTCTAGTTATTAAAATGAATTTTTTTGATTAATTACACCAATATCAAGACAAACATGTGTTAACTTTTTCAGTGTTATACAATTTTATTAGATATAATTAATTGTAAATTTGACTAAATACGGACCTGGTCTTATTATTTAATATAAATTTCTGGATTAACAACTATCATATGTTAATTATTTAATTTTTAAACAACTATTTAAAAAAATGTAAAATTGTACTTTTTTCCTATCCCGTCCCTGACCTAATTGAATATAAATTTGTAAATCACATTATGTTGTATAGGTACAATTTAATCACAACACATAATATATAGGTACATACATATAAGGTAAGTACTGTACTTGCTCGTACATTCTGATAAAATATTGTGTCTCATAAATTCTCATAAACTATGCATTTTTGAAGGATTACTCATAAGAAAACAGCAACTTTATCAGCAACACCACAAAATTTTATCAATAAATTTGACTCTTATAAAGTCTGATAGATTCTCATAGGTTTCATAATTCTGGATACTCATAAATACTTATAAGTATTTATGAGTATTTGCATGGACAAATACACATCACATTCTGATAGACTCCCAACTTTGTATAAGCTCAATGAGATCTTTTCACTAGGGATGCATGAATAATTTTTAAGCCGATTTTTTTTTCGAATTCGATTTTGATAGAATTATCCATTTTGTTTATAAGTTAATGTAGTCAATATTTTTGATCAGTGATTTTAGTCAAGTACATTTTTATTTGAAGTAATATATGTGATTTTTAATAAACAGAATTGTTAAATCAGAAGTTACTGCCAATACCTATAAAAGCACGCGGTGTATAAAATAGACGCAAGATTTGTTTAAAATAAATTATAATTTAATACATTTAGGTTTAATAATGGTAAGCGGCATTCAAAATGTATATATTACTAGCTGGTACCCGCGACTTCGTTCGCGTGGAGTTTAGGTTAGTGAAAATACATTAAGTTCAGTTGGGTAAATAATACAGATTTTTGTATGATAATCAATAAAACAGGTCAAATGTTACACACCCATTTTTTTATCTAATACATTTTTCGGGATACAAAGTCCTATGTCTTTCCTCAGGATGCAAGTTATCTCCCTGACAAATTTTATCAAAATCGGTTCAACGTTTTAGCCGTGAAAAAATAGCAAACAGAGGACAGATCCACTTTCGCATTTATAATATTATTAAAATCTTAAATATCTCGGCTCCTAAGTAAGATAGGTTGTTGTTTTTTCCTTATAACCATCACCCTCATGGTATTTTTCTCGCCAGATCAAATGAAACTTATTACAAACCTTCATATTAGTACGTCTGGTACGTGACAAATAAAGCCAAGACGCTGCACTTTTTGATTAGGGTTTGCCACTTTCTGTGGTCATACATATGGTCAAAAGGAATAGAAGCAGAGATAAAGCTAATTTTAAAACACTGGTGGGCGTTATCATAGGTGGGCATTAACTCGTTAATCCGTTAATCGTTAATTAACTAAGTTAACAAAATGCTTAACGGATTAACTTTTAAGTTAACTCAAAAAAATATTAACGCATTTGTTAACTTCCATTAAATTCAACTTCCGTTAACTTTAGTCCGTTACATTCGTTGTTTGATGAAAAGTACATAGCAATGGTATCAAAATAGCTAAAAAAAGGTCTACAAACATTTTGGATGGTTAACTTTTTAACGGATTAACTTTAACTTTCGTTAAATTTTCGAATTTACGATTAACTTTCACTTCCGTTACATTTTCGGAATTTTAACGCTTTAACGGTTAACGAAGTTAACTTTTTTATTAACGGATTAACGATTAACGAAGTTAACTATTCGATTAACTGTGCCCACCTATGCCCATGTTACAGTGTACTACACGGATTTTAAAGTGGCTCCCTATCTGAAAATCTTTCTTTTGACCTTTTGTGTGACCACAGAAAGTGGCATACCTTAATCAAAAAGTGCAGCGTTTTTTTATGTACCAGACTTACTATATGTGAAAGTGGGTTTCTTTTGTTTTGGTTTACATTCATTATACAAAATCGTAAATATTGCGGTTCCTATGGGAGATAAGAAGTTATTTCCCCCTCCCCCCCTCTAAAATTCTCACCGGGGTAGTATTTTTCCCGCCAGATTGAATGAAAATAATTACAACCCTTCATATGTGACAGGGGGTGAAATATTTATAACCAAAAATTTTTCCCCATACAAACATTTCCACCCTATTCCAATTCCTTAGGGGATGAATTTTTAGAATTCAAAGTCGCCTATGTTCTTTCTCACGATGCTAGCTTTCTTCCTACCAAATTTCATCAAGATCGGTTCAGCGGTTTAGCCGTGAAAAATTTTAACGCGCTGATTTCGAATATGACATTCGATTTGCCCTACAGCTCTAGTTTATTAGATATTTTGGGACTACCGTCACTAATGCGATAGGTATAGGTGGGCACAGTTAATCGAAAAGTTAACTTCGTTAATCGTTAAAGCCTTAAAGCGTTAAAAATCCGAAAATTTAACGAAAGTTGAAGTTAACCATCCAAAATGTTTGAAGACCCTTTTTTTGCTATTTTGACAACTTTCTTATATACTAAGTTAATCCGTTTAGCATTTTGTTAACTTCGTTAACGATTAACGGATTAACGAGTTAATGCCCACCTATGGCGATAGGATATACCTTGAAACATTTATTAGATTACATTAACAAGTTGTGTAATATTTATTAATTAAAAATTTGAATTATTGTTTTTTTTTATTGAATAATTTTTTCTTCTAAATTTTATTTTGCACAAACATAATACTCGGCCCCTCGCAGTTGCGGACAGTATATTACTACTCTGGTTTTGTTGATCACTAGATTTTTGATTTTATAAGACGCACGGGTAAATTCCTGGTCATTCTACGCATTTGGATTTAATTTAAAATGTTTCTCTGAAACGTGTTGAAACGATGCCAAGCGTCTTTGGGATTACTAAGAATTTATGGTAAATGTCTGAAAAACGTTTCGTTCCTTTCTTTCTACTGTATATATCCCTAATAAGACTATTTCTTTTTATTGCGCATGGATGTAAGTAATCCGAAATCCAAAACAAAACAGTAAATTTCCAGACTATTTTCGTAACATTTCGTCTACAGATGGCCTTAAAGTTGAAAATAAAATGTAAACCACCGTTCACATACGCCTTTGTCTGCGTCTGAAATTCTTTGTGCCTTTGTAGAAATGTTAATACGGAAAATAAATTATATATTTGATATTACAGTAGAAACCGTTTATAACGACATTGCCTTGGTCGCAAAAAGCGGATAGTCGTAATAACCGGTAAAAATTATATGGGATTCAATTGAACTTTTATTTTGAGTCGTTAAAACCGATACGTCGTATTAACCGATGTCGTTATAACCGGTTTCTACTGCATTTAGTATCATAACGAACGGCAAACATTCTTAAAGCTTTTAAATTCCAAACATATTTTTCTGCCTCATCTGAGCATTAGGTAGATTCATGGAAAAACGTTTATTCGTGTGTTTTACATCATGGAAAAAATAGTCTCCATCCCACAAATAGGGATAAAAGGAGTATAAGATGACAATTAAAGAAAAAAAATCTATCTTCTTATCTTCGATGTTAACTTTTGCATAGATGATATCAAATATGTTTTGGAATCCTCTCAATATTACGAAAATATTATCTCACTTGGGAGTTTTTTTATAGTAATTTAAGTGTACCTACTTTAAATAAAAATATATATCGGTATAATAAATCTCGCCGAAATTTTAGCGCCTGCTTTCTTACACAATTTTATTTTCTGAAACTTAAATTGTATTTTTTCTTAAAAAAAGCTAATTTAAATGGGACACAATGTATTTCTTATTATTTAAACATTATCTAATTTTTTGTCTTCACAATGCAAGGGTTCGAGACGAAAGAAAAATCCTATTTTCCATTTATTTTAAGGTTTTACATTTTGACTTGAATACTAATGATATGAACTTAAGCTTTTATAAACAGAAATGAAGTAATCATCAAGAAGATAAGAAATTAATAAACATGCATTGATAAATAACACCCAAATCTAGTCTGTTTTTTGTTCTCAATTACTGTGTTTAAAAGATTGAGATATGTTTGCAAAACTTACTATAATTATAATGTGCCTCTTCTTAACACCATCATCAATATTTACTTATTTTTAAAAGCGAAATAATACGATTTATTTCAGTGTTCATTTACTTAACTTTCAAAAATATAAATATACACACTTAGAAAATTTTATACCGGGTGTCCCAGATAACTTTTCCAACATGGGGATCTCAGTATCTATAAGAGATACAGGTTTGGTTAAATCAGATGAATTATTTGTATGAAAGGGGTGAGTATTATTACACAAAAAAATATTCATAATTCTATGTGGTTTAGGCGGTATAGCCAAAAAACTGAAAATTCGGAATTTCTTTAAATGGCTATAACTTTTTTGTTAAAATAGATAGGAACTTTTTGTTTGCGGTTTCTTAAAGCACTTTTTTGTGTAGAATTGATTGGTGTGTTTAGAATTTTTATATCACTTTTAGTTTCCGAGATACAAGCCTAACTTCAGTTTTTCTTATAGGCCGCTATGTTGGCTATGGCATATTTGAACGTGTTTTTTACTCTACTTTACAACGATATGTCACTTGCCATATTTATTATCGAAAAAAAGTCGAAATACTAAATATCAGTGATATTTATGAAGTATTTTATTACAAAGTTTTAAGTGAGCTATGAAAAACAAAAATTGTAAACAAAAATCACAATAACAACAATCAAAATAATAAATGAATATTTGAAACAATGAACTATTTGAAAAAATATATTACATTTTTTTTTCGACAATAAATATGGCAAGTGACACATCGTTGTAAAGTAGAGTAAAAAACACGTTCAAATATGCCATAGCCAACTTAGCGGCCCATAAGAAAAACTGAAGTTAGGTTTGTATCTCGGAAACTAAAAGTGATATAAAAATTCTAAATACACCAATCAATTCTACACAAAAAAGTGCTTTAAGAAACCGCAAACAAAAAGTACCTATCTATTTTAACAAAAAAGTTATAGCCATTTAAAGAAATTCCGAATTTTCAGTTTTTTGGCTATACCGCCTAAACCACATAGAATTATGAATATTTTTTTGTGTAATAATACTCACCCCTTTCATACAAATAATTCATCTGATTTAACCAAACCTGTATCTCTTATAGATACTGAGATCCCCATGCTGGAAAAGTTATCTGGGACACCCGGTATAACAAAAACATTGATTAATTAAATCCATACGTTGATGTTTTATGTTAAAATCAAATTACAGAAACACCACGTACCTATACATAAATAAAATTATATTGAATGTGTATTTTTAAATATTTTAAATTAATGTACTTGTACCTGAAATGAAAAAAGGGGCAATGATCTAAACTTAAGCATCACGCGGTCTACTAACAAAGAGCTTTTTGTTTGCACTTTGAACTACAGCTGTTGCTTTTTACCAACATGTAGCCAGTTTTAAAAATAACATCATGAACGTAGGAAAAGACACTAATATTAACAGGACCGGTATAATGCACTAATTGATTTTACGTTGCCTATTTTTTTTAGTCACACAGTTAATAAGTTTTTATGTTAAAAATCAATGCGTAATTGCAATTAACTCCAATTTGAATTAAAAAATTATCTTTAGGAAAAATTATTACCTAATGATACGCAACACTGTACTGTAGTTATCATATTTGCAATTAAAAATTGTGATAAAATGTATTGTAGAAGAAACCGTTAATGCCTTGGTAATTAAGACACCGTGTCAGCGGCCGTCAAAGTGGTCACTGAGACTGACTTGATTGCAAAGGCTTAGAAACCATATTATAAAATAAAACGGGCAAGTACGTGTTGGGCACGCACATGATAGGGTTCCGTAGTCATTCTCACTACGATTTATAAAAAGTATTTTTCAAAATTTTCGTGACTGAAGGGTTAAAATCAAAAAGTTATTTGACTTTTATTATTGCATTTTAGGAGACCTATCAAATGACACCCCACTCAATGGGGTAAATGAAAAAAATGTGAGTTCACTTTTCAATCTATGAAAAGGGGGTCCAAAATATTTTTGACAATGTTCGTTATAATTTTCAGTGAAAGTACTAATTAAAAGCTACATTCTGAATTTTTTTCAGATTTTTTGAATCGATAGTTTAGAAAATAAAGGGGGGGGGACGCTCTGACAGCGACATTAAAAAGCAAATATATCGCGACTGAAGGGTTAAAAACAAAAAGTTATTTGACGTTTTTTATTGCATTTTAGGAGACCTATTAAATGACACCCCACTCAATAGGGTAAGTGGGGAAAAATGTATGTTCAATTTTCAGTCTATGAAAGGGGGGTCCAAAATATTTTTTTTAATGACTTTGGAGAGAAAATACATCGTGATCGAAGGGTTAAAATTAAAAATTTCTGTTATATTTTTTGTTGCATTTTAGGAGACCTTTCTAACGACACACCACTCAATGGTGTAGGTGAATTTTTTTTTTTGAAAACAATTTTCATTTTATGAAAGGGGGGGGGGTCTAAAAAAATTTTATTTTCAAAAACCTTATCATTTCTGTTTTTGGGTCATCAAACTACGACCGTATACCAAATTTCATCTTATTATGACAAAATTTTTCAGGACGGACGGACGGACGGACATGGAGAAACTATAAGGGTTCCTAGTTTTCTACGGAACCCTAATAACTTACAATTAGGTTTTCTCAAAAAATTCGAACTTAAAAAAAGCTAGGTAATAATACAGTAGTGTTTCTATATAAAACTAACCACGTTTTAGGTTTTCTTAATAGATTTTTTAGTGCATTTTTCCTTTTTATGAGCATTTTCAACAATTATAGTCGATCTTTAATTAATATCACACTATAATATAAACCCAGCGTATATATATATATATATTTGGGTCTGACCGATGACTATAAATTTATGGATTTATAAACGTTTCACTAGATTTTTTTCACAATAGTTAGATTCATCTTTGATACAGTGCTTAGGCTAATTATTTTATTCAAAATTTTAATAGTTTTTGGGATATGATTTTTTTCGTGTGACGAAACGAAAAAATTCACTAAAATTTATCCGTAAAACTGATTTTACGATTTAGAACCATAGTGTTTTGTTTCGAAATTTCTAGCATTTCGGCGTGCTCTGGTTGATTAAAATGACGTTAGACCTGTCATTTTTCTTAAAAACACGTGCTTTTTGACGTTTGAGCTGTCATATTTTTTGTGACGTTTATAAAAATATTACATTTTTATTGAAATAGTTCACAAAGTTTCAAATTTGTTCAAAAAAAGTTGTAGAATTGATGTAGTCTATCTAAAAATTTATAATTAATAATAATTAAGCCAGGGACGGCGTTTTAAAAGTATTTAAATTTGCATTTTCGAATAAAATTGAATTAAATATAATTTTTAATCGTTTTGGTGTAGGGGGATTAAGTCGGGGGGTGGTGTCGTTTTAAATATATGAAATTTTTGGGAACTGTCACATTTCGTAACGTTTGTAAAGATATGAGAGATTTTTTTACTGTTCAAAAATTATAAATTTCAAAAAAAACATGAAAATTATAATATAGATCAGTAGCGCCTAAAAAAATTATTTAATGATTTGATATTTTTTTTAAGATTTGAGATTAATATAAATTTATCTAAAAAAAAAAAAACATAATAATTAAGCCAGGGGCGTCGAATAAGAAAAATTATAAATAGCTATTTTTTAAAACTGACGTAAAAAAATTAATTTTGATTGAAATTGAATAAAAATTAAAAACATCAGGAATACATAAAAATAAAAAGTCAAAAAGTTTACATTAACAATTTTCTTATACAATTTTATAAAAAAATAGTTGTTAATCATTCGACTGTTGTGAAATTGATGTAATTTACCAAAATATTCATATTTAATAATAATTATGTCAGAGGTTTGGTCATGAAAATTTTTAAATAAGCCTTTTTCTCATATGATTATAAAAACGAAAATTAAGCTAATTAATAACATTGAAAATATTTCAACATATTCTTTGAATATGAAAAACATAAGAAATGTTTGAGATTGGGTAATTTGTACCTACATGTAATATTATTGAAAATTGTAATAATGGTTATAATTATCACCGCTAATTTAAAAAAAAAATTAGTATCAGCAAAAAGAATGGTAGATTATTACAATATACACATACGAGGGTCGCAGCCGAAGGCTGAGACCCGAGTAAGTTTGTGATACGGTAATTTGTAATAGATAACTGAAAATTGTTATGTAAATGACAATCACCGCCAAAATAAAAAATTAACTATAAAAAATAGTGGTAGGGGTATATCATATACACATACGAGGGTCGTAGACCCGAGTAAATTTGTGTATAAAAATATGGCATCAAAGGGGGTTGGGGCGCGAAGCGCCCAGGGGCACAGCCCCTAGTAAAAAATAATAATAAGATAGAAAATGATTAAAGCTTGAAGCTTTTTTTTCAACACCTCTCCATATCTGCTCATATACCATTATCGAATTAATCAGTCAATTAAATCGAGTCCTTATTGTACTTCGATAAACAAAGTTTAGCAGTAATATCCATTTATGTTTACGAATATTAATTAAATTTATTTTTGACCCCACAATTATTAGCTCTGCCCTGGCTATAGATGTTACCAACTGACGATAGACTGAATGAATTTTCTTTCTTTTCCCAGAGAAAGAAAGCTAAATGAAATTTAAGACATGAGACAGAAACAGAAACATTTGTTTACGTACATGTTTTTATTTTTCCTTGTTTTCATGTGATCCAAATACGTTTTTACTTTTTTATGGCATTGTGTATTTATTTTTGATTATTTTGTTTTGTAAAGTAATATAGATATATGTATGCCCGATTAATTTAAGTCTAATTTAATTTTCATTTTCAAGGTAGTGAAATAAATAAGATTATTCTTAATTGTGATTTATGTATTATCAAACTAATTTTGAAATTTCGGTTAGTATACCTTATATAACGGTGGTTTTACAACAAAAATATATAATGCTAACGCGGTGCTTTTTGTTGAAAACCCCAATACATTTCAAAATGCAAATGATTTTAAAAACACGTGTTTGTGTTTTGTAAATAAACAAAATAAAAAAAATCTACCGTACATATAATAAATAACTAGGGGCTGTGCCCCTGGGCGCTTCGCGCCCCAACCCCCTTTAACGCCATATTTTTATACACAAATTTACTCGGGTCTGCGATCCTCGTATGGGTATATTTCATACACCTACCACTATTTTTTGATAGTTAATTTCTGAATTTGGCGGTGATAGTCATTTACATAACAATTCCCAGTAATCTTACATGTAAAAATTACCATATCACAAACTTATATTATAATAACCTACCATTTTTTTTTGCTGATACTCAATTTTTTTTAAATTGGTGGTGATAATCATTTTTACAATTTTCAGTAATATTGCATGTAGGTACAAATTACCCAACTTTAAACATTTTTTATGTTTTTCATATTAAATTAAATATTAGCTTAGATTATTTTTTACCGATTATGTTTTTATAATCATATGAGAAAAAATCTTATTTAAAATTTTTCATGACCAAACCCCTGCCATAATTATTTGGGTAAATTACATCAATGTCAAAACAGCCGAATGATTAAAAATTATTATTTTTTTATAAAATTGTATAACAAAATGGTTAATGTAAACTTTTTGACATTTTATTTTTATATATTAGTTTTTAATTTTTATTCAATTTCAATCAAATTTAATTTTTAACGTTACTTTTAAAAAATAGCAATTAACATTTATTTTTATGCGACGCCCCTGACTTATTTATTATTAATTTTTTTAGATAAATTTATATCAATCTCAAAATAAAAAAAAATAAAAAATTATTAAATAAGTTTTTTTGACGCTACTGATGTATATTATAATTTTCATGTTTTTCTGAAATTTATAAGTTTTGAACAATTTTAAAAAAAATCTAATATTCTTACAAACGTTATGAAATGTGACAGTTTCCAAAAATTTTATATATTTAAAATGACACCAGCCCCTGACTTAATCTCCCTACAACAAAACGATTAAAAATTATATTTAATACAATTTTATTAAAAATGTTAACTTAAATACTTTTAAAACGCCGTCCCTGGTTTAATTATTATTAACTATAAATATTTAGTTAAACTGCATCAATTCTACAACTTTTTTGAACAAATTTGTCAACAATTTCAATAAAAATCTAATATTTTTATAAACGTCACAAAAAATATGACAGCTCAGACGTCAAAAAGCACGTGGTTTTAAGAAAAATGACAGGTCTTACGTCATTTTAATCAAACATAGCACGCCTGAATGTTTGGAATTTCAAAACAAAACACTATGGTCCAAACACCTAAATTCAGTCCAGTCAGCCAGACAAATAAATTTGAGCAACTTATAATACATATTTTCCGTTTTTTTCACAAAAAAAATCACAGCTTGGAAACTATAAATAAATTAAAGATGAAATATACCCTAAGCACTGTATCAAGAACGAATCTAAAAACAGTGAAAAACAGAAAAAAATCTAGTGAAACGTTTATGAATCCATAAATTTATAGTGAAAAACACAAAATTACTATAGTCATCTCTCTTGCTCTAGTTTAATGACCGTTATCTCTTATTCACCGTGACCATCGGTTCACTGTCTTTTTTTGTAAAAATTTCATGTGGTATGTGAGGAAAAAAATCAGAACTCGGAAACTACTCATCATGAAGATATAAAAATATGCCTATACACTGCGGTCAGAATGTATCTATACGACAGTGAAAACCAAACAAAAATCAAACCAGCCGTTTCCGAGCCTATAAAGATATAGCAGGCGACAGACATACAAATAAATAAATAAATAAATAAATAAATATACGCAATGTTTATATTATAGTGTGATACATACATACATACTTATATGACAAAACCGGTAAATCACGAAAAATGACAGCAATTCACAATTAACTTATCTGTAATTTGGTGAATTATAAATAGCGATATATTAATTGCTTTTTGCTCTATATAAATGAAAAAACTTCCCACGCTGTGAGGAGCAAAAAAAGGTCGCGTCTAATACTTTTTATGATATTTTTTTAACAAAAATATAATTTTTTACTCAAATTCCGCAGTTTCAAAAAGAAAAACTTATAAAGGTTTTGCGATTTATCAAAAAGATGAATATATTAATAAATATTGGTGACTAGCTGCGCTCGTGTGGATTTCCAAATGAATTACAACTCTCCATACGTGTCAGGGCGTGGAATACTAAAAAAATTGTTTTGCTTTTTATTCATTATACAAAATCGCAAATAGGGATTCAGTTGGACTTTTGTTTTGAGTCGTTATTAACGTCGTATTAACCGGAGTCGTTATAACCGGTTTCTACTGTAGTCACAAAAATATAATAAAATATTTTGAAGAAGAAATTTTAAGCATTGATAAGATATCACACATAGTCACTGGCGCCGACTACGGGGGGGAAGGGGGCGATCGCCCCCCTAGATGTTATACCAGGGGGGCTTCGCCCCCCTGTGAAGCTGTACTTTAGTTGTTTTTTTTAATTAAAGACATTTGTCAATAAGATTTTTTCTTTAAAAAGGTGCAATATTCAAATACTTGTCACTTGAGTAAAAATGATCACTAAAAATGTCTTCAAAAAGGAAATTAATACTGAAACATTTCTTTGTTTTCTTTACAAAGCTTAGTTCGACTATCAGCTTTAAAAAAAATGTACGATTTTTCTGCACCAAGTAACTGAAGTTTTCAACTAAAATCGTCGTTTGCGTTTCGTGAGCCTCTGTAAATTAATAAAAAAAAACTACTGTACAGATGAAAAAAAAAAGATACAAAAGACCACTTTTCAATTATTTCAAATAATTAAAGTTCGATTTTTACCGAAACTACACTACAAATAATGAATGTTGTATCGTCGGCAGCGTTATCCAAGTGGATGTTGCGTGGTCAGTTTTACGATGATTTTAGCTGCTAACTTCAATAAATTGATGAAAAAAAAAAGATTTTTTACACTCAACGCACGATTAGTTGTATTTCTGAAATTTTTTGTAGCAAAAAAATATTTAAAATTAAGTAACTTTTTAAAATGCAAATAAAAATATATTTTTTAAGAATCTTAAGGTAGACTTTAAGCTTTATTTGATCTTTTTAAATTTCATTGTGATCATTTGGTCGTTATTACGTAAATGAGATATTGCACATTTTTAAAGAAATCTTTACAAAAAGAAACGGGTATATAATAGTTTTATAAAGTGATACCCGTTTCTTTTTGTATTGAGTGAATCCTGTATATCTTTCTCTTACTAAATCACAAATTTGCGATTCGCAAATTTCTTTATAATACCGGGCATTAGAGCTACAAAATGCTTTTTCTGTTTCATTTATTAATATGTCCATCAACTTAGCGAAACAACTTCGGAAAATAGAACTTCCATTATACCAGGAATTTGCCGCTTTTTTGCCGCTAATTAGTTGTGAAATTAAAAAATTTGCCGCTTTTCTAATTTTTTTTAATAAGTGTTTCGCTAACTTGACGTCAAGTTAGCGAGACACATGTTTTTTTTTCAAACACATTCTTTTGCAAAAAAAAGCGCGGCAAATTATTTTCTTCCACAACTAATTAGCGGCAAAAAAACGCCAAATTCTCACTCATTCAATTTTTTGCTACCGTCATTTTTAGTAAAGTTGTCTCGATAACTTGACGTCAAGTTAGCGAAATACGTAATTAAAAAAAAAAATAGAAAAGCGGCAAAATGTTTAATTTCACAACTAATTAGCGGCAAAAAAGCGCCAAATTCCTTGTATAATTGAAGTTCTATTTTCCGAAGTTGTTTCGCTATTAAGTTGATGGACATGTTAATTTTGACCGAAAGTAAAAAGGTTTGAATATTACCATTTTTGAAGGAAAAATACCTGATCCCTGTTTTCCAAGGCGGGCAGAATATAATAGTTTCGCTAGCCGGGGCGGGGGTTGATGCAAAATAATTCTCGATTGTTAATCAGTTGTTTTCAAAGCATTATTACGTCAATTCTAAAAAATAATCACGGTTATGATACATATTATAAAGTAAAAAATTGTCATATTTAGTGAATTGTTTATTTACAAATTGAGAATAAGTTTAGAATAAACATTAATCATGGATTGAAAACAACTGATTAACTAATCGTCAATTATTTTGCTTTGTGCAACCCGAGGTTATAATACGAATAAATAGTAGGTATGTCACTGATATTTAAAATGGATATTGATAGTTACTGCGACTTATTGTAATTTATGTATGAAAGTACATCCGATTGTGTGCTTATATCGACCATGTAACTTAATTGTATAATTAAAATTATGTGTTCAATTTATACGAGAAATGTAAGAGAACGATATGTACTTATGTATATATTAATGCTGTTAATTCCGGATTTAAAAAATGTATACCTTTAGTTTATTAATTATATTAAATACTTTCATTTTTACTAACAGGAAAGATCCCGAGGTGTCAGACTCGGATTTTAATGAAACTTGGTAAAAATGTTCTTTGGGTAAAAATTAAGGACACCTATTTTTTTATACGTGCCCGTTTTAATATTTAGGGGGTTAAATCGGCCCTTGAAAATGAGGGTAAAATTTTTAATTTGTAAATAGCTCGTAAACCACTTGGAATAGTGACTTGTGTATAATGTAACATTTGTTTGGTATTACAAGAGCTATAAAATAGCATTAATGTGGTACCCCCTAAATATTTTATTTGGGGGGTATAATTGACACCCCTCAATTTTTTTCAAAAATTATTATTTTTTCTTTCATAAATCAATAGAGTGTAGTATTCTGAATACAATGATATCAAATTTCAAAATAACGTGTCTTCAAACTTCGGAGATATCGGCAGTTTTGTAGTTCGCCATATACTTTATACACTGTATAAAGATACTGCATGCCGCGCCGCGCACTGGTCAAAGCTAGTGGAACATTTTTCAAAGTAGTGTGGATCTATTATAAGGTGTGATATTAATTTGAAAATTCACAAATATCATCAATATGGGATTATTTTAAATTGTTCATTGCATCCTTAAGGTACCAGCTAATTTATAAATTAACATTTTACGTCATACTCGCTCTCGCATCACTTCCAAGTCAAAGAAAATATGAGAAAATGTTAATAGTTTTTTAAATAGTTGGTATTGGTTGATAGAATCAAACAAAGTGTTTATTAATATGGTTAAAAGAATTCAAAAATATTTTCAACCATAAAATTTACCTTTAATATTTAACTTCTACTGTATTTAATTTGGGTAAGTGTAACTAATTTATATAATTTATATTAATACTTTTAAAACCAATTTTTCAATACTTGAAATCGCTACATTCCATTGTTTCTCAATTTAAGGGTTGCATAGCCTGTAGCGAGAAAATGCAAAATTTGTACTCTTTATAATTTAAAATAAACCCATATTGATGATATTTGTGAATTTTCAAATTAATATCACACCTTATAATAGATCCACACTACTTTGAAAAATGTTCCACTAGCTTTGACCAGTGCGCGGCGCGGCATGCAGTATCTTTATACAGTGTATAAAGTATATGGCGAACTACAAAACTGCCGATATCTCCGAAGTTTGAAGACACGTTATTTTGAAATTTGATATCATTGTATTCAGAATACTACACTCTATTGATTTATGAAAGAAAAAATAATAATTTTTGAAAAAAATTGAGGGGTGTCAATTATACCCCCCAAATAAAATATTTAGGGGGTACCACATTAATGCTATTTTATAGCTCTTGTAATACCAAACAAATGTTACATTATACACAAGTCACTATTCCAAGTGGTTTACGAGCTATTTACAAATTAAAAATTTTACCCTCATTTTCAAGAGCCGATTTCACCCCCTAAATATTAAAACGGGCACGTATAAAAAAATAGGTGTCCTTAATTTTTACCCAAAGAACATTTTTACCAAGTTTCATTAAAATCCGAGTCTGACACCTCGGGATCTTTCCTGTTAGTAAATATCAATAAAATCATTCCTCTGTATTTTTTTTTGAGTAACACTTCCAGTAGCTTTTAAGGTCCTCAACTTTCATAACGCGCCACTGTATGTACGTACTACGTACGTATATTAACGAAAAACTGGACGGACTTAACAGTGGTGGACTAAAAGGGGGGCGGTACAAGTACAGAGGCGTACCAAAATAAAGTAGAAAAGCTTTATGAGGATTAAAAAGTGTTATGAATTATGAAGACTAAAAAGATCTTCATATACTGAAGGAGGTTGTAAAATAAATTTTTAAGGGGTTCCAAAATTAAACTAGCAATGAAAAAAAGTCATTTAACAATTTATCTTCATATTTGTTCATGATATTAAAGTAAATTCGGACAAATTAATATTCAATTAAAAATGTAAGTTCGATATTCAAGCCCTAATAGCATGGGGCATGGGACGGGGACGAGGATGGATTAAGATATGTTTATCTGCATACCTGATTTATTTATAAAGGTAAATTCGGGCAAAATAGTCATTTATTAAAATACAAATTTCGACATTCAACCCCTAATGGCGGAGGTAGACAGGGTCTGTGTTTTTGATATATTTATATCTGCATAGCTGCTTACGTTATAATTGTTGAGTCAGGAAAAATAATATGCAATAAAAAAATCGATATTCAACCCTTAATGGCAAGGGTAGACAGGGTAGTTAGTTTTTACAATTTTTGACTAAGATCCGAGATAACTACCTATAAAAGGTAATTAATAAAAATCAATATAAAATAAACTGCCTTGGCAGGCACGAGACTTTTTTATACATCATGACACCGAAGTATTAATATGTGATTACTTTTATAATTTAATATTTGATTTTAAAATTTTTTACTTACAAAAATGATTTTCAATGAATGAAATTGATACATTGTATTTAATATTGACATTAAATATTAAATGAAATCAATTAAGATTAGTGATTATTGTATTAACAAGTATTTATTTTGCTAGATTTCAATTTTGACAGTTCTAAAAATAAATTCCAAATTTTTCATAGATAACTAGATTTTTTGTATTATGATATCATTTTTAACTTAAAACTAAAATTATTCTTTTTTTGGTCAATTCATAAGATACAAATAATCTGCCGTGTGCCACAGGACTTTCTTATACGTAATAATGACAGTGAACAGTGTACGTGATTTTTATTTTAGTGAAGGATATTTCTAACAAACTAATGAAAGATAGAGTAAAATGAATGAGACATAAACTATAGAAATATTATTTTATACATTATGTATCGAACGAATTTTGTTTAACATAATTACTAACAATAAAATGGAAACGGATGTTTACTCATGTAATTTTTTGAATTTTTTGAAATAAGACAAAAATGTTTTAGATAAAAAATGTCGAGTATGTTATTATCTATAATTTATTCCCCATACATTTTTTTCCAACACTTATGATTTAGCCAGAAATATTTTTTTTAAAATCATTATTTAGAATAATCTATACTGGTTGCTGGGTGCTTTGACCGTACGGATCACGACTAATACCGTCAAGTCGCACGACGACCACTGCAAACTAAATGAATTAGAGTATACAGTGTTTATTCTCAGTATTACGTATAAGAAAGGCCCATGGTACCTATGGCAAACACGTACAGTCTCTGTAATACGTATAAGAAAGTCCCATGACACTCATGGCAGATATTTCTTCTCTATTATGAACCATTTGAAATGTACTTAAAAACAAATACTTGGTAAAAAAAAAAAAATTAAATTTGTTTTTTCGAAAAAAATGAATAGAACATAAATTATAGATAATAATATTACCTACAATTTTCAACTTGGCCATTTTTCTCTAATTCGCACTGTTTCAGTGTAATTCGAAAAATTCAAAAATCGATGTAGGTAAACATCCGTTTCCGGTTGAATGATCGTTTTCAAAAATAGGAGGTTTTCTTCCCAGGCAAAAATCAATCTTAAGTATAAAATTCCACCTTTCTACGATTTGTCGTATTTGAGTTACAGCGTCTACAGACAGACAGACCGACCGACCGACAGACAGACCGACCGACAGACAGACAGACACACAGACATCATGGCGAAAATAGTCAGAATGGATTCAGGGAAGGTCAAAATTGATAATTCCATCAAAATCCGGATTTCGAAAAAAATCGCGATTACAATACTTACTTATACTATATGTATATTTCATATACATTGGTATAAGAAAGTAAAAATACCCATAACTCCTAAACGACTGATGATGGAAGGGTGTAATTTTATATTTATAATAATCTTTCATCTGGGAAGACAACCACCTTATTTTTAAAATGATCACTAAACCGGAAACGGATGGTTACTCTTGTAATTTTTTGAATTTTTTGAAATAAGACAAAAATGTTTTAGATAAAAAATGTCGAGTATGTTATTATCTATAATTTATTCCCCATACATTTTTTTCCAACACTTATGATTTAGCCAGAAATATTTTTTTTAAAATCATTATTTAGAATAATCTATACTGGTTGCTGGGTGCTTTGACCGTACGGATCACGACTAATACCGTCAAGTCGCACGACGACCACTGCAAACTAAATGAATTAGAGTATACAGTGTTTATTCTCAGTATTACGTATAAGAAAGGCCCATGGTACCTATGGCAAACACGTACAGTCTCTGTAATACGTATAAGAAAGTCCCATGACACTCATGGCAGATATTTCTTCTCTATTATGAACCATTTGAAATGTACTTAAAAACAAATACTTGGTAAAAAAAAAAAATTAAATTTGTTTTTTCGAAAAAAATGAATAGAACATAAATTATAGATAATAATATTACCTACAACTTTCAACTTGGCCATTTTTCTCTAATTCGCACTGTTTCAGTGTAATTCGAAAAATTCAAAAATCGACGTAGGTAAACATCCGTTTCCGGTTGAATGATCGTTTTCAAAAATAGGAGGTTTTCTTCCCAGGCAAAAATCAATCTTAAGTATAAAATTCCACCTTTCTACGATTTGTCGTATTTGAGTTACAGCGTCTACAGACAGACAGACCGACCGACCGACAGACAGACCGACCGACAGACAGACAGACACACAGACATCATGGCGAAAATAGTCAGAATGGATTCAGGGAAGGTCAAAATTGATAATTCCATCAAAATCCGGATTTCGAAAAAAATCGCGATTACAATACTTATACTATATGTATATTTCATATACATTGGTATAAGAAAGTAAAAAAAAGAATAGAACATAAATTATAGAAAATAGTATTCTCTACAACTTGTATCTCAAACATTTTTTTCTAATACCTACCGTTTAAAAAATAAATCGAAAAATTTAAATTTTTTAGAAAATCGATTATTTCCTAAAAAAAATTTTGGGGGGGAAAAAGAATAGAACATAAATTATAGATAAAAGTCCCCTCTACAACTTTAATCTGAAATATTTTTTTCTACTGCGCACCGTTTCAAAAATAATTCGAGAAGTTCAAAAATTGACACCAGTAAACATCCGTTTCCGGTTTAGTGATGGTTTTCAAAAATAGGAGGTGCACATCTAGAGTATACAAGAACCTTAAGTTTAAAATTCCACGTTCGTAAGTATTACAGTTTTGGCTGTAGAGCGTTCACAGACACACACACACACACACACACATACAGAGACAGACAGACACACAGACGTCATTGAGTTAATGGTGGTATATGATTCAGGGACGCTCAAAACGTGTAATTCCGTTAAAATCTCGAGTTCGAATTTTTTCGTGATCACTATACTTTATTTATACATTACATTTCATGTATGTATAAAAAAGTAAAAATGTAATATATCATCTCCTATCACGTATGGAGGGTTCTAATTAGTTTCGAAGTTTACGCGAGCGAAGCCGCGGGACTCCGCTAGTTTATACTTATAAAGGATTTCAGATTATATCTGATTACGTAACTTTTATTTCAGATACAGTACTGCACATCAAATAAATCCCTACTATTTTAGTCCTTCCTAAAACTAAATGATCACAAGTTCAACAATCTCTCACTTTCTGTTTGTGATTTATAAATAAGTTCCTATTTTTTGTAGAAACAATATTCAACGCACTCTTTTCCTGTTTTTTATAAACACAAAGAAAAACACGAGCATAGTTGTGGGTAGTCTCTTTCTTAGCCACGGCACTTGGCTACTATCTGTCTTTGTTACGCGGATGGTACTAATTGGTACTGATTAGTGCATGTACGCGAGGTACTCACTCAAGCGTTAGTTTATTCTTGAACGAAAGTTAGTTTATAAGTTTTCATAAGTAAGTAAAACAGGGTTAGATTAAGAATTTTGGAGCATAAAATACCATCATATCATTTATTTTAATAGAAACCTCTCAGATACCCAATAAAGTAAAGTTAACTGTTATATATTCTAAAATGTGTTTTCCTCAGGTACCAAAGGGTTCGTTAGATTTTTATTAAAATACTGTAAAATCTTTTTTTGTTTTTACTAATTTTTTTCTTATTTTTGTAAATAAATTAGTGTTTATTTTCATAAAACTATACATTTCATTTATTCTAACAATAATTTTGTTGTAAAATTGAAGAGTATGCACATGTAATGTAATGACTTTAACCCATTACTGCAGTATCCTATTTATAGAACATCATATTTTCTCATTTTTCTCTGATATAATAACTAGTGTCCGACCGAACATTCGGCTTCGGCTTCGGCTTCGGCCACCTTCGGCCAAAACTTCACCTTCGGCTTCGGCCAAATTTGGGCCGAAGGTTTGGCCGAAGCCGAAGGTTGAACTATATAGTATAATATTGTACAGTAAAGTATTTTTATATGCGGTAGGTACGTTCCACAGAAAACCGTATATAAAAAATTACACAAAAAAGACATAGCGCACATTATAAAGTTAGAGTTAGATACATAAATACACTAAAATGCAAAATTAACGGATCAATAAATTTTTCAAATATTTTTAGGTGTTTTTAAATAGCTCGATCTCCGCGAAAAATGGTCGTAGAAGAGTTTAAAAAAAACTATTTTATAGCTTGAACGTTATAGTTTTTGAATCATTTATTGAAAATTTTATTATCCTTCAGGATAACCTACTTTTTTAAGATGAAACACCAAAAAAAAAATTTTTTTTTTTTTTCAAAAAATTATATTAATTTTGAGAGGCTCTACAGGACATGCAAATTTTTTTTAGTCAAATCAAATAAAGAACTGTTGTAAATCATACTTTTTTCTTTAATTTAATTAATATCAAAGATATTGGCAAGGACAAAATATTTTTACGATTTTTTAAAAATTTTAATGACAAAACGTTTACATATTTGAATTCCTTTAACTGACAGCTTTTATTTGATAACCCATTTGAATTTGGAAAAATATCGTACCACATAAAAAGATACGCTTAAAAAGAGACTCGACTGTATACTCGTATTCTTGTATAGATATTTATATTTTTAAGAAGTGAAGAGTAAAAAATAATCATTCATTATCCATTTAAAAACAATTTGTGAAAAAAAATTATAATTAAAGACAAAAAAAAACCTTCGGCTTCGGCTTCGGCTTCGGCCGAAGGTTTCAAGAAAAGCCGAAGTTCGGCTTCGGCTTCGGTTTCGGCCAAAAACTGACCTTCGGTCGGACACTAATAATAACGTTGTTAATTTGATTACAATTACTGATACGTTTTTAAGTCTCTCTATATCTTAATATATATAAAGTACGTGTCACATTGTTTGTCCGCGATGGACTCCTAAACTACTTAACCGATTTTAATCAAATTTGTACACCGTGTGCAGTTTGATCCAACTTGAAAGATAGGATAGCTTACATCTCAATTTATGATCGCAATATTATTTTATTGCAAATTATTTGTCTTTATCTGTTAGCTCCAAACGATTCTAACAGATGGTGACATCTGTTGACTGGATTGAGTAAGTATTCAATAGATGGCGCTATGTCAAACTTCCAAACGTTTCATATAACCTACAATTTAATAGCATAACCACCACATATTGCTAAAGTATAGGTTAACCACAGCAACGCGTGGCCGGGTCAGCTAGTACTAAATATAATTTTTTGAATGAACTCTAGACTTCATCCAGTGACATACTAGTATATAACTTTTAAAGTAATCGTGTAATTATTCCAACTAGCCGATATTTATAATTACATTTTTTATCAATAATTTCAACAAAAAAATGCAGGTACAGACTATCGTCGATAAAAAAAGGGCTGTCCTATAAATACGACATTGAGTTCTCATGATAATAATCTAGTCTGCATCTGATAATTATTATGTCTTGTACTGAATTTATCTTTTTGATAATATTTTCAACAAGAATTGAGAACTTGACCAAAAAATTCGAAGAAATAAAAAATCAGGAAGTAATGGGTTAACAATAATTTTTATTCTGAAGACAACTCTGCATACACACAATGTACTATAGGTTCTGAATGACTTACATACATACACATACTCTTACCTGTTTAGAAAACTAGGTTTTAAAACTTTAATGCATAATGTAGGTACTTTTGTCATAATTCATGAATTTGTATCGAAAGTGAATTATTGTGACATCATTTCCACGCTGTTCGATTCGATTATACTTAAAATTATTTAATTATTGCTTTCGAATCTGTCTGTCGCGCTACAGTGTGTTATTAATGTTAATGCATGTCGGCGAAACAAATGGATTTTCATTTTAAATAGAAATTATGATATTATATCTAAATCAGAACACTGCATTAGGTCGATTCAGCTCACAATCAGGTATCGAAATAAAATCTGTATTTGAAAGATAAAAATTTTAAAATAAGTGCAGGTCGCACAATTTAATGTATTCAAGTTGAATAACTTATTGACAACCAGTCAAAAATAGAAAATAATTATTTTGAGAGAAATCGATAAAGTTTGAAATAAAAATGTAGGTACATTTTGAGCTAGAAAACGCTTGTTTTTAGTTGTTTTTGTTCATAACTTATTATATCACATGGTTACATGATGAGTAAATAAAAGGTTCTCACTTAGGTATAACAAAAAATAAAAATAAAATTGGAGGCGCCATAGACTTAGAGACATGAACTGCGCATTCTGTATTACAGTAATATATAAAATTTGGTTCGTAAGTGAATACAAAGATATAGGTAACCCAAACAATACACTATCTTTTTACACTCATGTTTAAATAAAGACAAGTGTAGACCCATTATCTATTTTTGTGAAGATGCACAATTTATGCTCTATATGTCTATGAAGGACAGTGGCGACTTTAGGGGGGGGGGCGACCCTGGACAACCGCCCGGGGCGCCAAGCTAGCAGGAGCGGCAAGAAGTGAAAAACATTAAAAAAAAAATAAGAAAGGAAAGATGCAACAACGAAAAAAAAAGCTCATCAGATTTTTTTGCGGTAGAAATTAACTATATATTCGAGTCAACCAAAAAAAAAGGTCGAGAGGGCGGCAAAAAAATATTTCGCCCGGGGCGCCGAGCTTGCAGAGGCCGGCTCTGATGAAGGAGCGTTTATTTCAGAGGCGCAGCAACCTCTGTATATCATACAAATTATTGAATATGAAATATGCATAGGAAAAGAAAATAAAGATAAATACAGTAGAAACCGGTTATAACGACATCGGTTAAACGGTTAATACGACTATCCGCTTTTTACGACCAATATGACCAGTCCCTTCGATGTCGTTATAACCGGATTCTACTGTATTTATTACTATTTTTTATAATATAATTTTATTTATTTATTATAATTACATATGTTATATGTATACACTATTTTAAAATAATTCAGGGTATAAGACGTAAGATACCCTCAATTCTGATCCTCTATTTTATTTTCCTCGAGACAGTAATGTTAAAATTGAAAATGGGCTATTTAATAGGAAGTCAGAAGAGAAATTCGCTTAAAATTTTATAATAGAGTAATTAAAACACCAAGAAACATTTCCCTATTACGACACCATAAGTTTTACTAATGGGGTATAAAATAAATAGCATTGGTGTAAGCTAGAGATATGTACAACATTTTATAAAATATGTATATCGAAAATTGCGCGCAAAAATAAACTCGAAAGTTTTAATGACATGTTCTTTCAAATTGATTGATGCAATAAAGTAAAGTCCTGTTAACAGGAAACATCAAGGCTTTTTAAGAAATATTATAAGTGAGTTTCAGCATGAAAACAATTTGACTTAATTATATCCATGAATTAATATTGAAATGTATGTTTATAGTTGAATACTAATTTTATTTAAAAGGTTTCAAAAGAATAATAATAATAATAAAACATAATACTTTTGATTATAGTAAGATAATGGAGGAGGGGAAGGGATTGTATTTCAATTTTATTTTTGTGAAAAAAACCGTAAGAATAATGAATATAGAATTGGTCCTTACATTATGACCAGCGAGCCGGATTCAGTCCGCGTTAATTTTTTGTCTCATCAAAATTGATTTATGTCTTTATTTTGTATTATTGTTAAAAACGCCAGAATTATTAATGAATAATTATACAGGATGTTTGGTTCGGCGATACGAATATTTTGAAGGAAGGTAGAATGAATCATTTGGATGTGATTTAAGCAAATATACCTATATACAAAGTGCTACAGTTTTTTTATATCGGCCTTTTTAGTAAATTTTTGAGAAAACCCAGATTTATACATATTAATGGCGAAAGTTCAAAAGTTAAAGAGCCCATATTTTTCAAACAAGATTTTTATATTACTTAAATGTCTATGCTACACTTTCAGATCAAAATAAAATTTATTAATAACAAAAACAAAGAATGGCTGCAGATTAACATTTGAAAATTTATAAAACTTTAATAAAATTATTTCTTTAAAAAATTATTTTATAAAATCTAGCACACTTACAGATGTTCAAATGGTCTTAAAAACTGCTCTATTTCATACCTTTTCGAGAAACCTACCGTATTACCTACATGAACGGGCTACTTTTGTGAAAAAAACTTACATTTATCTGAGAATACGTAAGATTTTTACATTTTTCCAGTGAGTTGATCCTAGTGTGCTTAATTTACCAAAATTTACCAAAAACCGAAAAAAAATCGTCATTAGTCTGAAGGGTCATCATTTTCAAGCATTTGTACAGGAGTAAGTGTTACTCTGTCTAATGAGTATAAAAAAAATGTTTGAAAAGTACCCGCATCATGTTTTTTTACGATTTATTAAGATTAGCATATTTGGATCAGGGGCGCGCCAACCCGAGGGTGCAGGGAGTGCACCGCACACGGGCGGCAAATTTTAGGGGCGGCAAAAAACCGCCTCGTCAGTCATTGTTTAATAATAATAATAATAATCATAAAAAACGTTTATCATGTTACTTAATTAAATAATTGTGGATTGTAAAAAAAAATATTTTTGTTTAAATGACGAAAATAAATAATGTAGGTAATGTTAGATAATTACACTGGCCGACAGCCATTTTGCTGCAGGGCATACAACAACTTTTTAAGGGTAATTTGGACACGCTGAATCCAAAAATGACAACTATTTTGCCCAATCAGCTCTTGTTTTTGCGATATTGCAAAAAAAATGTTTTTTTCGATATGTAAACATTCAAATTTGTATATATATTTTATAAATCAATGACTTCAAACAAGTATCATTCAGAATGAAGCTATGGGTCCTAATTGAACTAAAAAGCCTTAAATTATATACAATCATAAAGTTATTCATTTCGAAAATCATGTTTTAAACGAAAAAAAATTCAGCAATTTTTAAAATTCAAAACGCTGTAACACAAACAATTTTTGTCTAATTTTAATGTTATTCATTAAATTTGTAGCTTTATCTATCTTCTTTATTGTGTTAAAATTTCAACGTAATCGAATGAAAATTGGCGAAATGGTACTAAATTAACTGCGCGTGTAAAAATTTAGTAGTTCGGTAATATATTTTTTAAATTAAATGTTTCAACCAAAGATCATTCGGAATGTAATTATGGGTCCTAATTAAACTATAAAGCCTCAAATTATACACATTTTTAAAGTTAGTCCCTTCGAAATTCATGTTTTAAATGAAGAAAATTCGATTTTTTAGCCAAAATTCGGCGATTTTTAAATTTCAAAGCACTATTACACAAACAATTTTTGTCCAATTTTAATGCAATTTACTAAATATATAGCTTTATCTATCTTCTTTATTGAGTTAAAATTTTAACGTAATCGAATGAAAATTGGCAAAAAGGTATTAAAATCAACCGCCCGTGTCAGAATTTAGTAGTTCGGTCATAACCACTCCTGGCGTTAAATAAATGCAGGTAGTATTTTAGAACGAGTACCTACAGTAAATTAAACATATCTAAACTCCAATTTTGTGCGTAAATTTTAATAACAAATGAACTGTATAAAACATGGGTCTTTCCCGATTATGCCATGAAATTGGATCTTTCCGACGATTCGGTCGTTTCATTTTATTTTTATTTTTTGCAGTCAAATAATAATTTTCAAATGGGTTTAAAAATATGAGATTATTTAGATACATTAAAAATTGTATTGTGTTTTATTGTCGACATATACATATAGGGGCGGCAAATAAAGTCTTGCACCCGGGCGGCAAATTTCGTTGGCGCGCCACTGACTTGGATCAACAAAAATGTAAAAATCTTACTTATTTTCACATAAATGTATGTTTTTTTCACAAAAATAGCCCGTTCATGTAGGTAATACGGTAGGTTTTTCGAAAGGGTATTAAATAGAGCAGTTCTTAAAATCATTTGAAGATCTGTAAGTGTGCTAGATTTTATAAAATAATTTTTTAAAGAATTAATTTTATCCAAGTTTTAAAAGTTTTCAAATGTTAACCTGCAGCCATTTTTTGTTTTTGTTATTCATCAATTGTATTTTGATCTGATAGTGTAGCATAGACATTTAAGTATTGTAAAAATCATGTTTGAAAAATATGGGCACTCCAACATTTGAAGTATTGCCGTTAACATGTATAAATCTGGGTTTTCTCAAAAATTTACTAAAAAGGCCGATATAAAAAAAACTGTAGCACTTTGTATATAGGTATATTTGCTTAAATCACATCCAAATGATTAATTCTACCTTCCTTCAAAATATTCGTATCGCCGAACCAAACACCCTGTATAAAGCAAAATTTAATAAATTCAGCAATGACTTCTATCTAACCTAAACCAAGCTTATTTTTCCTATTGCTTATCCTACATAAAATCATAAATAAAAGTAAGCTAAAAAAAAGTTTATTACTCGTAGGTGCATTAGCACCTTGCAATAACGGCGTAATTGGGACTGGACCCTTGCCGTTAAGTGAAAAACGCCGGTAAGTAAATTAAGTTTTTTTTTCTCGCGAGTGTCTGCAAGCAAAACTATACGTACTATGTACTAATACAGTGATGCCTCGCACAACGAACGCCTCGCGTACACGAACGCTGCGCACAACGAATTTTCTATTCGTTTTTTACGCGACTCATACAACGAACTTCGCTCACACAACAAACTGCATCGTATTTCATTTTGCCGCCCGAACGCTCCTACGTATCACGAAGTCGCCCGAATTTTCAATGTCGCACGCAGTTGATGCTCAAACTTGCACGAACATGCATCAACGCGCGTCAGTCGTTCTTTTCTGCACTTAACCCACACACATGTTTGTTTTAATAAATGTAATTTTGTGTGCGAGGATTTGACCCTGCAAGCCTCGGTAGATTCTCTTAAATCTGAATCTGACTAAAAAATAAAAAAACGTGTGTACAATCTTTTTTATGTTACAGTACCATATTTTATGCTACAGAACGTATTACAAATTTTAACATGTATTGTTACGGGAAAACACGTTTCACATAACGAACTTGCTCCTGGAACGAATTATGTTCGTTATGCGAGGCATCACTGTATATATTAAGTATGTAATAAAATAACACTATAACTGAGATACTGGTTTTACTTAATAGATACTTTTACTGAAGACAAACATAAATACCTACAATAGATGGCTTTAATAAAAATAAAAATAAACTTTATTCGCGGATTTTGGTAATTGATTTTTTAAAGAGTTTTTTGTTTTATTAATAACATGAGTTTATTAAAAATTACAAAAAGAAATCCACAAATCCCAAAAAACAGTTTACCTGCTCTTAAAGGATACAAGATTAGTGCCAGGCAGGGCTGTCGAGAGAGGGGGGGAGACGGGAGGAATCCCCCCGGGCCCGACCTTCCTAAAGGGGCCCGTAAGTCTTATTCATCAATAAAATGTACAATTATAATTAATATGAAATTTCTTAATTTAACATAACAATAAAACTCTCAATTCAAGAAAGTGGACTTCTTACTTTTTACATTTCTATTCAATACCTTGATATACAAACTTATATTTATATAGCTTGTTATTAAAACCAGTGCCGGATTTACCAATAAGCAAAAGAAGCAATTGGTTAGGGCACCCGACCATAGGGGGCACCATGATGGGGCATCATCGTAAAATTGTGAAAAATTTTGGTGAGGAGCTAAAAAAAAAGGTCTTCAGAATTTAAACGACTAAAAAAAAAAGGTTGTCAAAATTACAAAAGGGGCCTTTTTATAATTAGTGCTTAGGGCACCACATAGGGTAAATCCGGCACTGGTTAAAACAATTTGTTTCAAAACATTTCTCAACCCTTTCCTTCATAGAGTCAGAATATACATATTTCATTCAGCAGTTTCTGTAGTTGTTTTTCATGGGTGGGGGGGGGGGCATAATTTTTGTCCCCCGGGCCCGGATTTTCTCTCGACGGCCCTGGTGCCAGGGCTCCTATTCTCAAGCTCACTTGAGAATATGTCGATTCGAGTTTTTCGTTCTATATTTTAAATCTCGCATGCTCAGGAGCAGTCGAGCTTTTTCATTCGATATTTTTAGAAAAAAAGTCGCATCGAGATTCGAGAATACGGTATAATTAACACAATCGAAATTCTAGTAAATTTAGTAATTTCGAATGAGAAAAAGTCGAACGAACTCGAGAATAGGGGCTCATTACCTTATAAAAAATTGTTAGAAAGGGAAATTCTCACAATGTTTACCCTTAAATACATATATCTAGTACATAAGTATAGTATGTATGCAGGCCCGGATTTACCATGCAGGCAGTGTAGGCACGTGCCTAGAGCGGCAAAAATTTAAGGGCGGCAAATTTTAACGAAAAAAGAATTGATAATTAATATAATTGATACAATTTTAACATGAAAACCTTAAAAAAGGTCATTGATATGAAAAACCTTTACTATTTTATTTTTATACGATCAAAAGAGGGCGGCAATTTTCGCAACTGCCTAGGGGCGGCAAATTTCAAAATCCGGCCCTGTATGTATGTATGTATATGATTTACAATCTCATTACTCGACGCGTTAGAAGGAAATACATCATTTGAGGTGCCAAAATCAGGAGAGGGAGAATGATGTCTCCAATCATAACAAATGTAGCCTCGTAACACGTCATCTGGGGTGCCCAAGCTGATTGGTCGAAAGCTAATGAGGCAACCTGTGTACTTAGTATTTACTTGATTTATAACTGAAAAAAAGACGGAGATTTAAGAGCGCCGTTATTGCGAGGTGCAAATGCACAACATGTGCATGAGTGATACGCCACTGGATTTATTTAATTACTATATGTATTATGTTAATTAAATAGTAAATTTTATAAAAGCATTCGTGTTGGATTGAATTATAAATATGAAATATTAAAAATAAATAACAAACAACAGACAAAAACTATGGTTATGACTTATCAAATACAAATCCCCTAACCATAAAAATTGTAAGAGTTTAGACTTACACGTGTTTCAATAGCAATGCTATCTTCATCAGAGTCCTAAAGACACTGAGTCTTTAGGACTCTGATGATGATAGCATTGCTATTGAAACACGTGTAAGTCTAAACTCTTACAATTTTTATGGTTAGGGGATTTGTATTTGATTAAAAATAAACGTATAATATGTACCTAGTATACCTATACTATATACATTTGAAGATTATTCAATGTAGGAATAGGTAAATATAAAAATGGATATAAATATATAAAATTGTTTAAAATTAAAACTGTCGAGGTTACATTAAATTTAGATATCGCTTCTAATATCATTTATAAAAATACCATCTTTGTGATTTAAATAGAGGGTACTAAAAATAACTTTATATAAGTATTTAACATAAAACCATATCGTACTATGGCAAACATATTATAAAATGAACTTGTAATATTAATAATAATAAAATTAGAAAAAAAAACTTTTTTAAAAAACAAGCTTTTACATATAATAAACCTACATATGCACTAAAAAGTAAAAAATAAGCTTTTTTTTCACAAAGTCTTCCAGAATTCGTATGACTAAAAAAGCTTGTGGCGTTCATTTAATATTTAATGTAATATTTAGAACTATAAAAAATGTCGAAAATATCAATATAGGAAAAACTACATTTTCTACTATAAATTAATATTTTCAAATCTTCCATTAAATTGCATTAATATTATGTTAAAATGCATATATGTATAATATTGTATAATGTATATATATACATTATACATATATGTATACATTAATATTTGGAAATCTAGATTCAAATAGGACAAAGAACCTTTTGCTAGTTTAATTTAGTATTTTAAATTCCTGGTTAATTTATCGCACATGAAAGAAATATTTAGTAATCTAGATTCAACATAGGAAAAAAGTCTTAACAGTATTTGGCCCGGATCCTGGTATCAGGGGCCTCGGCGTCCTGAAAATTATTTATATTTTACATTTTTACATTTTTTGATACTAATACTATTTTTAATAGATTATTTAAAAAACATAAATATACTACAAAAAAAAAAAACACACCTTGTAGAAAAAGTACTTAAAAAAACCTCACGGTTTTTAATACTAAATAATATCAGGAAGACATAAGAATTTTACTAGTACGAAAGTTGTTTGGAATGTCCTTACGCTCGGGCGAAGGGGGGGAGGGGTCCCTCAAAATGTGGGCTGGCCCAAACCCCGTTGAAGCTCTTTCAGGGTCTGCATAAGACTAAAAACCCTTTTTACTTCCATGTTCGAAGAAATGGAAGTATTTTAATACCGTCAAAAAATTATGTCCGAGATAAGAGCAGATTCTGATTGTACTAACTTCAAAACGCAACTATTGATTTTGGTGCTAATCGAATTAGGGGTTTCCGAAATATTCGAAATTTTGTACCAATTATCGTCTGAAAAGTGATTAGTATCTCACCAATTTTGATAAGACTTGGTACACTTGTAGTTCAATACAATCTAAGGAGCCCTTAATTCATAATCGTATCGAAAAAGCCACTAAAGGGGTGAAAATCACCCTCAAAATTTTAATTTTAAATACTATTAAATTCATGTTGCCATGGAAACAAACGCAGTTAAATTCAAATGTCACATAATTATTATTCTACAAAAATGTGTATTATCCAACTGACATTAGAATATTAGAAAACTAATATCTATAATACAAAGGTGAGTTTTATATTAAAAATTATTGTAAAATATATTACAGAACATGGAAGACATGTATGGTTCTCCATACCGATATTTTTTAAATCTGATCGAAATATATTGATTGAAATACCTACATAGAATGAGCATTACACTTTTATGAAAATTAATATACGAAACTGTCTCTGAATACATAAAAATATTACCTCACAATCAGTGTCCAATGTTTAATTAGTCTCGTATATGAAGGAAGAAGGCATTTATAACATCAAACGTGACTCGCAGTTTAGTTGGTCATTTATTTATAATAATCAAACGTCTTACTTCAATCTTTAGTTTTTATTTTAAAATAAACACTAACGTTTTGATTGTATTTAGCTTCTTTAGAAATGAGGCGCATATCCAGGGGAGGAGGCATGGTGAAATGACACCCCACACAAACCTAAAAAGTAAAGCAAATTAAATAGAAAGATGCTTGTAAATATACTAAAGTAACTTTTTTTGTCTATTTCACAGACCATGACCCCCTCCCCCGTTTTAAATTTAGACTCGCGTCTCTTAGAAAAACAATACCTATTTAGATCTACAAAATTACACTAACATAAATTAATTTATATTTAATATTTTTCAATAATGCCATAACAATATAATACATATACATATACATTAGGGTGGGCCAATTTTTTAACCTACCTCGGCTACCCCCTATGTGAAAGTACTATCAATTCTAAGAAAAAACGCCAATGGAACTATACCTCTACATTCAACTTTAGTTCGGCGCATTTTTGATTGAAATTTTTTAATTTGAGTACCTTGAATTCAAATAGGTTAAACTAGGAAAAAAATCCCACCAAGCTTAATTTTGGTGGAGACTTTTATTTTGATTTTCTAAGCATACCCTAAAAAGTACCCTTAGTTTGGGCCATCGGTTTGTGTTTTTTAGGGGGTTAAGGAGGGAAAATTCTATTTTTTGCAATTATCTCAAAAAGTATCAATTTTTCGAGGACAATGGTTATGAAGAAAATTGTAGCAAATAAAATTCTACACAAAAAAGATTAGTATACTTTTTTCGTATAATCAATACTTTTCAAGTAAAACGTTTGGAAACGAGGTTTTCATCCTTCAACCCCTTTTTTAAGGGTGTTGCACCACTTTTCGCCAGTCTGGGTTATTTTTTTCAAATTCTACGCCTAAAAATCTATAATAATCAACCATAAAATTGATTGCCCCTAAAAGTTCGGATTTTGGCACTTTTCACGGAACTGGACACTTAAAAAGTTTGTTTACTTAAAAAGTATTGATTATACGAAAAAAGTATAGTTATCTTTTTTATGTAGAATTTTATAAGCTACAATTTTCTTCAAAACTATTGTCCTCGAAAAGTTTATATTTTTTGAGATATTTGCAAAAAATAGAATTTGCCCCCCTTTACCCCCTAAAAAAACCCTTGGCCCAAACTGAGGATACTTTTTAAGGTATGCTTAGAAAATCTAAATAAAAGTATCCACCAAAATTCAGCTTGATGGGAATTTTTTCCTAGTTCGACTTTTTTGAATTCAAAGGACTCAAATTAAAAATTTTCAATCAAAAATGCGCCGAACTAAAGTTGAATGTAGAGGTATAGTTCTATGGGATTTTTTTCTTAGAATTGAGAGTACTTTCACATAGGGGGGTAGCCGAGGTCGGTTAAATTTTGTCAATACAATTCGGCCCACCCTAATATACATGTATGCATATAGGATGATATAATAATAATAAAATGAGATACTATAATACATATTTATATATACATACATTTAACTTTTCTATATGTCAATATAATCACTACAAATAAAATTTATAATACATACCTGATATTTATATAAAATTCGATAATTTTTCAATAATTTTCTTCAATTTATAATTTATAATCTTCACTCAGCAGTTTACATTTGTATTATTATAAATTATTTGTATTCGATTATTTTATTATTTTGACAAGACATAATAAATGTTATTGTCGAAGCAAACCATGGTTACGAAATAATTTGAATTATGAAATAATACTTGATCACGAAGGCAAGTTATTTTATTATATTAGATACATCAAAAAAGACCTTATAATAAAATAACGTAGCTATAAAAATGATAAAAAAGTGCATTGTCACGGAGAATACACCATATTTGAAAATTTGACGAAAATCGTACGACGGGAAGTTTGTTAAAAATCGGTCGTAAGATTTGTGTTCCGGCTCATACATAGTTACATAGCATTTGAGTTAAGTAAAAGCTTGTAATAATAATATAAAAAAAATAATATTTTAATATAGTATAAATTATCCCACATTTTTTTTATACTTACACTGTTAAATCGGAAGGTAAACTTAAGATGTAATTTTTCCATAAAATACAGTTTATGTATGTATAATATGTATATATTATATATAGGTATGTATATCCACTTGTTAGCCTAAATTGTAGATCAGAGGTTCCCAATGAAGTCCAGGAGAACCCCTCAGGGCCGCCGAGAGCCAAACCGGGCCCCGATGTAACATGTCAAACTTTTTTTTAACCCCCTTCCATAGGCTGAAAAATGTTCTAACTTACTTACCCCATTGAGTGGGGTGTCTTTAGATAGGTCTCTTAAAATGCAACAAAAAATGTTCTAGAAACTTTTGATTTTAACCCTTCAGTCACGAGAATTTATCTTTTACATATAAACTAAAAGTTTGATTCGTAATTTGAATCATTTTAGTCGATTTTTTACCAAAATACTCTATATTTATAATTATTTACTTTGGTTTAAAAAAATCCCGCTTCTTTTGTGAAAACTATATTGTTTCTAACGAGGGATCTCCGGGGCCTGTCTTGTTAAATTTCTATCCATGTTTAATCATGATGAAGATTTTTATAGCTGTCATCAACAGAACTATTTTAATATTTCATCATTGAAATAATTTTCAATATTATTATTTAAGTACATTTTTTTTTAATAATAGATTCGGCCCGGGCCCCTTCGTGTTTCGAGCCCCGTTATTTGCATCGCTCTCTTGTCGGCCCTGGAACCCCTTGTGGGTCGATGGAAGTTTAAAAAAAGTCTATAGTATTCCAGGAGCCTAATAAGGGTCGATGATAATTTTTCTGTTTTTAAAATTTTATTTAATTTTTAAGGAATGTAATTATTAGATAATAATAAAACATATCTACACTGGTAGAAAGGATTTCTCAAACCAAGTAAACTTTGTTTTATATTTTGTATATAACGAAAACAATATTTTCTTAAGATAAGCAATAATCTCTTAAACCAACTATAGTATTCTTGAACGAAGAAATAACGTAGTTGGATTTAGAGTATGTTTCTTATATTAAGAAAATATTGTTTTCGTTATACTTATACAAAACAAAGTTTTCTTGGTCCAATACAGTTTTTTTCTGTGTAATAAACCATTTTTTCTAACTTTTTGTTCATATTCTTAGTCAAATTGTTATGTTTAATTTTTTATGTGCGATTATTAGTATTATTATGATTATGTTGTATGCTTTATATTAAAGAGAAAAGTGTAGGGGGTTCATATGTAGAAAATCAATTTTTTAAAGCGGTCGATGTAGGACAAAAAATTGAGAATCACTGATGTATATATAAAATTATTCTTATATTTTTAATTAATGTACTGATATTTAAATAAAGTATCTATTTCTAAAATAAAACTGGACAAAATATGAAAAACAAAAAACATTATTTCTTTTTTTATATATTAATTAATGAAGATTTTATTAAATAAAGTATGCTTGAATCACATATATACATATAGGAAATAACACTTCATTATGTAATTTTTTAATCACACTGTTAATTTCACTCATTAATGTATTAATTTCAACCCAGTTATTTTATTTCATATTACATATACTTGTACATTTGTTCTTATATACATATGTACAGGTACATGTACCTTATTTAAACATTTTTCTTTATTGAAATAAATATTTGTAATGAATATATAAGAATGAACGAATGACTTAAAACCCGTAACTACATCTAGTTCCGTAAATTATTTATTTGCATGTAGAAAACAGTTTAAGAAATAATTAAATACCTAACTACAAACTATAACTGAACTGTGAATGCACTAATGTATCAAATCAACCCACATAAAGCTCATTTTGAGATATAAACGTTATAGCTGCGCACAAAAAACTTATTTGTGATTTTGTTACTTTTTTTTTAAATAGTCATTTGTTTGGTTGGTTAATTAAATCTTAAAACATTTTTTTAAAGTAGGTAATTCTTCTCTTCTCAACCAAAACGAAAGAATGTTTTGCAGTTAGTGTCTGTTAAATTATAATTTAATAAAAAAAATTATATCTATAAGCTATTTTATGTAACGTTGTAAAATATATTCTGAATTATTAACAGATTAAAGATTGATACATTAGTGCATAACACACAGTTCACAAAAGTAACCGATAATTTTTTTTCTTGAGTATACAGAATGTATAAGTAAAAATGTCTCCTGTTTGGCGAAAATGTACTCCGAAAGTCAGCGGCGTATCATTTGGATCTTATAGAGATGGAAAAATGTATCTACTTAATTAATTAATAAAATGTGCACTAGTAGGTACTTTCTTCAGACCGTGGCCTATTTGGCATGGTTAAGATTCCATATTTCAAATTTTTTTGGCAAAATGAAATTATAACATTTTTATACGAGGCGTTTCTTTATGAAAATATAGACGCATGTATATCTATTTTAAGGTATAAGTACATACATAAAACAATAACATTGTTCTTTCATATTATAACCACAATATAATTATTAGAAAAGAAAATCGGACATTCTATGAATGTGTACAGTCAATGCGTATGTAAAGGAAAACAACTGTACTCTCATTTTCTATAACGTCACTGTCGAAAACACTGTATTTAACAGGGTCGGATTAAAGGAAAATCAAAATAGGTTACAATTTATTTTCTGATCCAAGTACACAATGCATTTATATACATCCAGTAACCATCCTACTTTATATTATATAAGCGACCAACTAGGAACCTACTTAACTAGGATGCCAAAATAATATTTTTTAAAGCAAAATGATGTAGATACATACATATGTATTATACATATGATTTATCGTTTTCTCGGATTGATCTGTGTTTATTTATTGTTTTCGTACAACGTTTCGGATTGTTCTTACAATCCATCATCAGGTACAAATATAAATACAAAAAAATAATTTTGTATTTATATTGTCTGTGGAAACATAAATGATACATACATATATCTATAGATTAAGTATACAATTATACAGCTATAGTCAAAAAATACACATTTCTCATGACTCATATCTGACAATGAGTGTAAATTAATCGTTTCAATAAGTTTTTCGACTGATAAATTACTTACTATATAATTTGTGTGACCAGATTTTCACCCGGAGTCTGAGGGTTTGTATACTGTTTGTCCGGGCTCCAAGTTTCGTTACAATTTCTCTGGGTTTGGTAAAAATGAAGAGAAATATATAAACCTAAAGTAGGGTTGAAACTTTTTTCTATAGGTACTAGAGCAGTAGAACTATTTTACTTATTTTTTATGTATTCTTTCAAAAAATGGTACCAGCAAGAGGCTCGAAAAGTAATTTTAAGTATTCCTTCTCCCCTTATATATAGTCAGTACCGGCTCAAAACTATAATAAAACATTCATTGTAGCAAAGAATTGGTGTTACCATCAACGACCAGAATACTAAAACCAATAATAATATAAAATCAAATTTTGGAGGAATTGATGAAAAACATTTTTTAAAGTAAAATTAATAAATGGTACCCTCGGAACCCTAAATATAACATACACCTCATTTTTACAAGCTTTTATGCAACTTCACTTGTTAGTTCGTTAGTATGTTAAGATCAAATATTGCAATAAAAATTTCAACTAGTTCTAATTAAGCTAGAGCTTTGAAATTTTTATATATGTGCTTGCGAGTCCGGTAACAATACAATGTAGTATATTATCTAACATCGATCTAAATCCAATATGGCGGACGCCCCAAGATGGCGGATTATCTTTTTCTTTATAACCATCTTGATATGGGTATCAAATGAAAGAGTTTTGTCGAGCTTTACCTGTTACTGTTAGTATATTAGTTAGTTAGTCAATCAGTAACTAAAAACTTGAAAATATAATAATATAAAAAAACTTTTTAATAACAAGCTTTTATTATAAATGCACTAAAAAGTAAAAAAAAATACATTTTCAGCTATCACAAAAATTTCAGGTTTTTATGACTAAAACCAATAAAAGCGCGGGGCACTATAAAGACAAATGTATGAATAAAAATTCTTATGCAAAATATGAAATGAAGTACCTATACATTGATATAAGATAAGAGTAGATTTGGACATTAATGCCCAGTATTATCAACCAATTTAAAGCTCATTTAGCACTAAATGCTCCTTTAAAGTAAATTTGCTGTATTACAAACGTGATTTAAATCAATATTTAAACTTTCAATGAAAAATGGACATAATATATGTTGTAAAGAAATACTGCAGATATTTTAAAATCTATTTAATTAAATGTAATATGCTTGGATCTGTTGATAATATGACAGTTAGTTAAAGGAGCATTTAGTTAAAGTTGATAATATTGGGCGTAAATCAAATAAATATATAGCATTTTTGATAAACTGCTTAACAATTTTATAAATACAATAATGAAATAATTAATTAATTATACATTTGCCTTCGTGAGCGCCCCGTGCTTTTATTGGTTTTAGTCATAAAAACCTGCATTTTTTGTGATAGCTGAAAATTTATTTTTGACTTTTTAGTGCATTTATAATAAAAGCTTGTTTTTAAAAAGTTGTTTTTTATATAATTTTATTATTAAATCATTTTTGTCTTCAAAACATAACATAAAGTGACTCAAAACAAAGTTTTAATATGGAACATTAATATGGATAGAAATGAAGAGCTATGTTAAATCCACCTCTGTTGATTAGTCAGATGTACATGAACGCATTACAGTAACGTGGCGGTGGGGGTATAAACAAAGCAACGTGCGCGACGTTCTCAGATATAAAACGTGCAAGCGCGCAATTCAACTAACTCTTTGACGTTTCAACCGTTTCAAACGACCCCCAAACAGCAGAAATTTTGCAATACAAGTTTATTGTTAGTTTTTTGATTGTTGGGTGCTCGGTGGGTGATTGTTTTTTGTTGGTGTGTTGTTTTTGTTTGTTATTGTGCAAGGATGAGGCCGCCAGCGCAATTCGAGGAAGGCATCGGCGTCCAGGAAGCCCAAGACGCTGAGACCAACATGGTACCTATGATGATATGCACCAGGCTAGCAGGAAGGGCAATTATCAGGGTTGTAGACAGATGCAATGAAGCTCTAGAGAATAATAATCTTGGTTAGTACTTATTACTTATCAATATAACTGTCTGTAAAGAATATATACAATACATTAATATTTAATATAATATGTGTTCATTAAAAATATTAATACAATATTTTAACTTAATGATCTTCACTTTTTTATTAAAATGTGCATAAATTTTTTTTTACAATCTTGTTAAAGATAATTTTTTTAACTAACATAAATACATAAAAAAATGTATTTTTATTCTGGTGTTATTTAAATTTGGTGATATTTTCTAAACTAAAAAATATTATTTACCTAAATTAAGTATTTAGATTGCGTTCAACATTTTCAAATAAATATATTTCATTTAGGAGCAATAACTTACTAATTTTCGAACTAACTTAATTTATAAAATTCAATAAGTAATAATAATTATCTCCACTAATAATGATAGAATAATTATTTCTACATAATATTATAACCACATAATTATTATTAATATTATTTATCCATACTTCTAAGTAAATAAATAAATGTATAGGTAACTGATTAAAAGATAGGTACTAAATTGCATATTACTTTAATTAAATATAAATAATCAATTTTATTTTTATACTATCATTTCTTTGTCTGATGATTACTAGGTATATAAATAACATAACTACTGTCATGTGTGTTGTTATAAATATTTATAGTTTCGGAGTTTCCTTTGTTTATCATCACATTAGAAATTTCCATAATGAAATATCAAATACAAAAATCAGCTGTGCAGTTTGTTTATAATTTTTAAATCAAGCAAAATTACTGTTATTAAAAAAATGTCTGTTTGTAAAAAATTTCATACCCATCAAAGCAATCAGAGCGAAACGTTTAATTTGTGGCAAAATAAACCAGTAGTTCCAAATCAGTGAGACAATTTTCTGTTCGCAAATCTTTAGAGTGAAAGTTTTCGTACTAATAGGGGTGGACTAGGTACCAAGTGCCAAAATGAGATAAACTAGTTTGATGAGGATTAAAAAGTGACATGAGAACTAAAAAAAATGTCATTCAATTACACTAACAAAAATTTTAAGTAAATAAATAAAATATTTTTCTTACTACAAAAACGGAGAAACTGGATTCTTAGTCACCTTAACCACAATAAAAAATAAAACAATGTCACTCGACACGTGTTTCGAAAACTGGAACTGTTAGGCTCCTGATGAGGACTTTTTGTGAAGTCGAAACACGTGTTGAGTGAAATTACTTTATTGTGGTTAAGGTGTATATATTTTTAGTTTAAGAAAATATTTTTTAATGTTAAATTTTTAATTTAATTTTTTTTTGGTGGGGGGGGGGGTGCATAACCAGCCTTCCTAAGTTCGCCACTGTGTACTTAATTTTAAACTATAGCCATGTGTTTAAACTTAAAGCTCACACTGATTATTTATATTTTCATACCTACATGCAGATATCCTAATTTTGTTTACTATAATAATTATAGGTCCGCGAAAATATTGATACTATAATGACTACGCGTTATATACGAGTTAATACAAAATATATGATAAAAACCTTTATTTTTTTACAAAAGCATTGTATCATGATTTAAGAAATATAAAAATGTTTGAAACCACTAGCTTTCACAATCTGGTCTTCTAAGGCGCAAGAAAAAACTTTAAAATGATTTTGTGAAGCGATGCATATAATGTCTGTATTTCCACGGCTTTCATTTATATATTTAATATAAAAACAAAATATCTGGGAAGTAAATTCTTTTTTATTCTAGGCTACCCCTCTCCACCCCTGTCTTTCAATTATCAAGAACGTGTGCCAATTTCTTCTTATGCAGTGTTTACACCGAGAAAACAAAACAGAAACACAGTGTTTTTTTTGACAAAAAAGCAATAAATCCTATACATTTTTAAATACGAAGTATTTTAAAGACACACAATGCTTCTGTTTTGTTTTTTCGGTGTAAACACCGCATTACAACTTAAAATTTTAATTTAAACTATGGCCTATTTGTTTCCAATGCAATTTTTTTAACCTTTAAATCATAAAATACAATTTTATACCCTTTGATATTTTAGAGCTAGAAATTTGTCTGTTATGAACACTTACTAAATATAAATTTGGATTTTATTTATTTGAAAAAAATAAAATATATATTGTGCATGTATTTGTATATTCAGCTAAAGTATGTTTGGTTAATTTTAATATTTCTTCTACGTTCTACACGAATCTTTGTTTAAATTTCATCAGAGGAAATTTTGTTGGCAATAGATTTAAGTACCAAGTTGGTTTTAACGATTGCTCAGTTGTCCTAATAATAGACACAACTCTTACACTGAACTATTTTAGAGTAATTCGAACACGTGTATGATTTCTTGTGTACATTGGCTATGTTCTAAAATTAATTTATTTTATGTGGAATATAATTGAGAAATTGTTTAATAAATTTAATTATTAATTTTTGCTCTCAATTGACTTGTAATCATTGCAGATTTTTTTGCTTATTTTTGTTAAATAACGATTATCCAATTTAACAACAACAGGGTTGAATACTTCTGATATACCTATAATTTATCGTTAGAAATTTAGAAAATAATAAATATGTATTGCAACTACTAAACAACCTTAACAATATAATTCCGACCCGCGAACTACCTGCTCGATGCGTCATGAAATGGTTTATCTTGAGAAGGTTTTTGATCGAACGGTGTTTTCCTGTTTAATCCAAACATAGTATTATAACAAAACAACAACGATTGTATAAAATAGTGCGAAAGAAAGCGAAATACTCAAACAATACAAAATATCTAACGGCAGACAAAGATGTACAAGCAACATCTCGGCCAATGCGACCTTAACTTAACCATATAAGTACTTAGTAAGGCTGACCACTAGCAATTCTATAAAAATATTTATGTATTTAAAAAAATCGTATTTTTGAAATTTGCGTTTACAACAATAACCTTTTATTAAAGCTATTTTCTTATCTAATTGTAGCTGTGATTATACTTTCATTCACAGTGAAAGTGTTGTAAACTATATTAATTCTTGGTTGTGTGCAAGAAAAATACTGTAAAATCTTACATTACGTTCATAAATGACACATATACAGGGCACGCGATCAGCAGGTGCGTTTCTAAGGTACAGGGTGCTGCTACTAACAATAAGTACTTTTTAAGATATTTCTCATATTGTCACCTTATAGTATTGACACATTCATTCAATAAATTACTGAGTTTTGAATATCAGTATACGTATATACAGGCCCGGATTTACCATGCAGGCAATGTAGGCAGCTGCCTATAGCGGCAAATTTTTGGGTGCGGCAAATTTTGGTATGAGAAAGAAATAGTAACAAAGAGACATGAATTTTACCTGGAAGAGCTAAAAAAAGGTCTTCAGAATAATTGGTAACATTTTTTTACTAAAAAAGCTAAAAAAAGGTCTTCAGATTTTTTTTGATAACAAAATCTTAACTTTTTAATCGAAAAGGGCGGCAATTTTCGTAACTGCCTACGGGCGGCAAATTTTTAAATCCGGCCCTGCGTATATATTAACATATTATGTATATCTATATTATCTATAACCGTTTTTATCACGTAAATATTTTTGATTTTCAAACTTTCCCATTCATAGGGTACGTCATTACCTACGTATATAGAGAAAAAATAAATACATTTCTAGTTTTTTTGACTTTGTTGTGTATAAGGACACATGCAATGTTCCATATGTTTTTTTTAAATATAATTTTTAATTTTTTCGCTCAAATTAAGCAGTTTTCAAATTTCCTTAAAATAACCCATATTCCCCTTATATCAAGCAATCGTCATATAAAAACAGAAAAAGTAATGTACTATATATTTAATAAACTTAATTTTAAATATTTGATCCAAATTTAAGATATAATATTAAAACAGCAGCAAATTTATTTTGAAAATATATAAAATTAAAAATAGGTTCAATGCAAAATGAAACCCTTTTTACTATGAATGAATGACACAACCTTTACATGAAATACAATAGTTAACAGATAGAAGATATGTACATCGTAAATATACCTACATGTAACTATTCTATCAGATATCTATGTATGGATTTATCTAACTATCAATTACCTTGAATGACAATCTATCTGCATGTATTGTTATTGGCCAGACATTTTATTTTAGCCCATTTCCGGATCCAAGCTTTACAATTATTAATGGTATGGATGCTCGGTATTATAAATAAATTTGCTCAGGAGTTAACTCTATCTACGAGGTGTTAAATCGTTATGAATTTGCTCGGGATTCTAGAGTTATGGTAATAAATGTATAATAAAGTATTTGCTATGCATTTTATAAAGTATACTTTGTCATCATGCTTCTCATATTCAACACGCATGTGTCAAGGTCACTCATATATACCATTTTATTCACTACATCTGTCAGTGGGTTGTCATTTATATTTAATACCCTGCAGATAGCGTTAGCTTCCGAGCAAATTTCTATATAACACAAAGAACACTTCAAGAGAACACAGTTTTCATTTTATTTAACAAAAACGAAAAATACATACATTTTAAAAAAAAAAATAAAACAAAATGATCAGAAGTTGTCACGAACGAACGAAAATCATACAAACATATTTTTTAACATTTGAAAGTAAATAATCAGAAACAATACTACAATACCTAACAATAAGTAGGTATTCCATTTACAACATGGAAGTACCTAATAACTTTTTTATAATATCTAATATATGTATTTATAGTAATTAATTATTTAGAGTTATATATAAATCTTATGAAAATTGATACAATTATAAATATTTTATTGTTTATTGTTAGTATAAGTACATATGTATCACTTTTACAATAGGTATATGTTAGCATAGGAGTTTTAATTTTTATTCCTAAAATATGTTATCAATTATGCTATGATTCTCATTACAACATAAGTAAGAATGGAAACAATACAAAATACAGCGAACTACTTGCTATACAATAGTACTGAAGGTTCGCGAAGAAAGTAAGTGTTTCATAATAATTAACATGATGTTATAACAGTCTTACGTTAAGATATTGGTAAATTTTACAATAATTAGTGCAGGAAATTTACGATTCACGTATTCTTTAATTATTGTGAATTTTAAATTAAGTTTCGTAAAGGTTTTAGAGATTCGTTTCATTTTTGTTAATTAATAATAATATTGAATTAATACTTTCGTACGAATTCAAAGTTACTAAATATATACCCGATTTTGCAAAAAATATAACTAAAAATATGCGATTTTAATTAAAATCTGATGAAATTCATTAAGGACGAACGACAATTTGACAGCTGATAACCCAAAAAACCTTTAATAGGGTATTTTACTGCCAGGGTTAAAAGTTGATATTCATATTTTCAAAATATCTTTTTTTCATAAATATTTCTGTCAAATTGTTATTAACACTATCTATTTTTGCAAAATCAAACCTGACAGATCCATAGTAAATTTAATTGCAATTTCGACAAAAAAAATACTCAAAAATTTCAGCCTATACATTTATTTGAAACACAAAAGTCACGTGAGTCTCACTGACAGACGGCCGTACGGAAAAAAACTTAGCAATTATTCTTGTAAAAATTATCAATTTTTAAGAAATTATTGTTGAGTACTTTAAAAGTTTAAAGTATGCACAAAAAATTAACAAATATTTAGTTATTCGTTTTTTTTAAGATCCATTTGTTGAATGTTGTTTTTGGGTGTTATTTTTTTAATTTTAATTTAAAAAAATATTCGAGTAGGTATAGTTATTTGTGTAACTATAGGGTGTAAAATTACTATTTTTCCCACGATAATGAATGTTTGTTCGTCGTGGCGGGAGGAGTAATAGTAAATATATTTTTTATAAAATATAAACCTGTTCATATTTTTAATAAACTAAAAAAATGTTCATATACATATATTTAATTTATTCAAAGAAATTCATTTTTAGGTTTTACTATTGCAGACGAAATTGCATGGAATACAATAATGTATGTACAGTATTGTACAGTACATATTAAAAAATACAGTAAATATAAACAACCAAACCTAAAATACGACATTTAAGTGCCTCGATAAAGGTAATCGGGATAGTGGGACAAAATGTTAAAAAAGAGACATGTCCCATAAATACAGGTCGTCTGGTGACTGGTCACTTTAGTTATAAGGGTCATTATACCCCACTGACGGTGAAATTGGAAAATGGAGTGCTTTTTTGGCAAATGAAAATTAAAACGTTTTAGTGTGTTTTTTTATGGAAACTCCTGATAACCTAATACAATATCTCTTGAGTCCGCCACTGACTTTGTCACCGTGAAAGTTAACTTGAAATATAATTTTAACAGCACTTCCTGCCCTGCACAGATGACAAAAATATGTTAGTATTTGTAGACTAGTTGATAGTACATAATGTCAAGCAATTACTATTTTTACACTATTTATAATTTTCCTATTCCTCCAAAAAATTCAAATTGATTTTCAACGAAGATTTAGGTAATAGTATCATAAACTATTAAAACAGAGATCTATTTATTGATAAATCAATAAGTTAGAATAAGACAATGTTATAAAAAGCCAAGGTATATAAAGACAAGGCAAGGTTAGAAGACAAAGTAGTAGCCTCAGTAGCTCCTTGATCAATCAGCGTTTGCGCGGGAATTACGTCACCACGGGGATATATTCAAATGTTATAAATATATAATCATATATTAAACTATACATTAGTAGTTTAATATATGGTATAATTAATTTCAATACAGTAAAAATAGTTTTTTCGAACACAATTATTCCTTTCTCAACGAAAATTGATACAGAGTTAGTATGGTACCTACATACACTTTAAGAAACCAATGAGTGTAGTCGACCAAGGGATACAGGAGGTGAAAAGAATAAAAAACTATCTCTGTACCAATTTTCGACGATAAAAGAATTATTGTGTTCGAAAAGTTTATTTTTACTGTATTAGTTATACATTTATAACATTTGAATATATCCCCGTGGTGACGTATTCCCGCGCAAACGCCGATTGGTCGAGGAGCTACTGAGGCTACCTTGTCTTTAATAAAGACAAGTATATTAATACTCTGGTACATTGAACTAGTGTAGATGAACAATACATATACATATTTATTTATACATAAGTATGTATGTATAATTTTCTATTTTTAATTAGTAGAAAATGGCTTCCGGCGTAAGTAGAGTGATTTTGAGATGTGAGGATGCAATGGAAAATCAAATTCTAGGTAGTAAAAATATTTAAACATAATAATTATTTCAAAAACTATATTGATCAGAATATTATTGGTTATATTTATATACATACATATTCCATTTTACACAGATTTAACACTTACCCATATTTGGATTGTTGTCTATATTTAGATTTGCCGCCATTAAATAATTGAAATTTGACCAATCAAATTATATATTTTTAAATCAGTTTTCAAAAATTGTTTTGAACTTAATTTATATACCTATACTTATATGTATATAAATTAACACATCTGCTACTTAGGAAATTACAAGTTTCTATTTTTTTATTAATATGAATATGTACATATTTATGTAGATCTATTTTTTAAATATAGTTATATTGTTATATGTACCTGTATTATTTTTAATTTCAGATCTCTCGGAGTGTCAATTAATGCAAGTTCCTGATGCAGTGTACCATTTAATGCGCAATACAGAATTAAAATCATGCGATTTAAGTGGAAATGTAATTACCAAAATTCCACCCAAGTTTGCAGTTAAATTCAGTCTCATCACAGATTTAAATTTGTCGCACAATCAAATGTCAAAATTGCCCGAGGAAATTGCAGATCTCGGTAATTTGGAAAGGCTGGACATCTCACATAACTCTTACGTAGGACTTCCTAATGCTGTCTTTCGGGTACCAAAACTGACACAACTTATTGCCAATAATAATTATATTATAGGTAAATATATACTCAATAAATAATCAAATAATAATTTTAAAAATTAAATTATGATAATTTTTAATACTTACAATTTCTTTCAGATGTTGAAGTAACCAAAGTCGAAGCTGCACCTTCGCTGGAAATCGTTGATTTAAGTAAAAACCCACTTTCAATTCAAACACATGAAAGACTCAGTAACCTTACTAAAGTTCGTGTAACGATAACACCACGAGAAAAAGAAGATTGGGAAGATGATGATCTATGAAACTCTTTATTTGTGTAATATGTAACATATCAGGTGCTATCTATTATATATAAAGTGTCCTATGTAGTTATTGATATATGAAAATTTTAAATTTACTTATTTCTCAACTGTACTCCGATTACATTATTTTTTTCATTTTGTAATAATTTCTTGTTATTGTTTATCTTTACAAGTAAAGCAACCAATTAGTAAATATCTCCCCAAAATTATTGATTATTTTTCGAATGGTTATAATTTGCATTTAGACTATTGTTAATACAGTCGAACCCAGTTATAATGACATTGGTTAATACAACATATTGGTTTTAACGACTCGAAATAATAGTCCGACTGAATCCTATATAATTGCCTTTTTATCGGCTTTTACGACCTAATATGACTGGTCCCCTCAATGTCGTTATAAATGATTTCGACTGTATTATCAATATTTATATCAATAACTACATTTCTAAGGGTATTATCTGTGATCCAATCATTGAAATATTTTGTTTATATTTATTGTGTGACAAGTAGATTATTGACTTGAGATGAGAATTAATTTTTGTACTTTCTTATACATACATATATATATTTATGTAGTTTGTGTATATATATACATTAAAACTCTATTACTTTGACGATTGATAAATAGTAAATAGACCAATTATAGAGTTCATAACAATATACAGTAAAACTTCAATTATTTGTTATACACATGACCGAAAACCAAATATCTTAAAAAAATATATGATACAATCGATAATATTATATGCATAATAGTTAAAAATTGTTTTTACTTGATGTATAGAAATATGTAATGACATCTAGTACAGATATGGTATCAATAACAACATTATTATTTATAAATAATAAGACCCTCTATAGACCTACAATATAATTGTGCAATGTTATTATTGCACAATTTTATTGAAACATTACCCTATGCCTACACATTCAATTATATTGAATCTTGAACTATTTGCGTCAATATTTTCGTGGGAGCTATGCCATTGATTTTGCTAGCGAAACGTAAAAAAAAATATGGGTCAAAGAATAGTTAAAAAGTAGACCAGTGTACACTCACGAACATCTTTTAGAACCTAGTCTCAACTCTCTGAACAGTAGACTAAAAAAATATTGTACAATAAACCCTACATACGACACAATATGGAGCAATACAATTTGAACTCGCTCAAACTTTTGTAAAATCATTGCGCAATTTTCAATATGATTCCTAAACGGTCAATAATATTGGGCAATCCGTAATATTGCACAATAAAATTGAACGTCTATGGGGCGCCTAAGAAATATGTAAAGTTCCGGCTGTTAACAGAGACTGATATTTAAAAAGTTGAAAACTAAAGGGTAATCGAAGTTTTACTGTATTATGAAGAGTTAATTTTAATAAATATTCTTTTTAATTTCGAATAGGAAATACATTTTTTTCCTGTTTTTATATATTATTCAAAGTTTCAAATAAACAGAGTTTTGTGTTTGTAATATTCAATATTTGTAGTACCCTTTTAATTTTAATGTAAAAATAATATTTATAATAGTAGAATTTTTATTAATAACACCTCAAATGTAAAATGTTTTACAAATTAATATTAGGTAGTGAAATCTTATCTTCAAACATATAAAGCGAATTATAAACTTTTAGTATTGAACAGAGTAAAATTAGGATATAACAGCCTGCTCAAAGCGAGGTAATTAAAGTATATAAAAATTACTTTTTTATTTTACTGCAAGAGCTGTATTTCTTTTTGATATAATATAATATTGTAATTTGTAAAAGTTTTAGAATAATGGTCAAAACAGGGAGTATATGTATATTAATATAATTCTCAAACCATATATTAAAAATTATAATACTCGCTTCTATGGAATTTTTTTATTGAATAATGTTGGAAGTATTATTTCTTATAAATAATTATGTTACTATTTTGTAACAATATTTTATAATTGTACAATAGATTTTGTATTATATTTAAATATTTTTTTTGTTACTGGCAAAACAGAATTTATGCTAAACTAGTTCTGTGTAGGCAACAATAATATATCCTACGACAATCTTTGCAGACTCGATCAATAGAGGCGAAGTGGGGTGATATTTTAGTTTAAAACAGTAACTTAATCTCTGCTGTAATTAACTGTTTTTAATTCTAGTTGTCTAGTTTTGCCGGTAACATATAATACATATATTTATATATACATATATCGTCGCCTTGGAACAAGAGTGGCACAGATCAAAAAATATCGAATTAGTAAGATGGTATAGATTTTTATGCCAGAGTTTCACAACTATTAATTCCATGTGTGGCCACCAGGGAGCAAAATTTGATAAAAAAATTTTATGAAAACTGTCACAACTCAAAGCCTTTAAGAACTTTAAAGGGCGGTAGGATGGTGAAACATATATAGGAAAAATTTGTTCAAACGTTAGTACTATTAAACATGTAAAAGTTGGATTCACTAGCGCTTTTCTAAATCATGAAAATAAAGTAGCATTCAATTACATATGTAAGTTTAAAAACGTGATTTCCAAAACTCAGAATTTTTTAGTTGTGCCACTCTTGTTCTGAGGCGACGATATATGTTCTTCAGTTTCTCAGTTTTTACTAATTGTATAATCCACATATTTATAAGATTAAGTTTAAAATTTTAAAATGTAATTAAAAGTAATAATAACTTATTTTTTAAATTATTTACCAAATTAAAGTTTAATACCATGTTTGCAATAAACAGATTGGACAATTTTAAAAGGAACTAATTTTTTCATAAACTTATATATTAATTATTCGTTGTCCTTTACAAATGTAATTATAAAACTGAGAATGTAGAAGACTTGTGGCTACATATATACATAATTACAGTTTATAATTGACACAATACAACAAATTATACTCATTGAAATATGATTATAGACTAGAACATAGTAGCGCAGTCGTTCGGGAAATTATTCCGATTGAATTTTTTGTTTTTATCTTAATGTTTTTTTCATTCTGAAGGGCCTTTTTGCAATTTGAACAATATCCGACCAAGGTTCCGACCAGCACCTTGCATTTTTATAATCAGGGCAACCTCCCCAATAAGATAAAAACAAAAAATTCAATTGAAATAATTTCCCGAATGACTGCGCTGTTATGTTCTAGTCTATTAATTAGGGAATGCAAAAGTAGAGTTGCAAATTCTAAATAGTTACACTGATTTGATCATATATTGCAAAAAAAATGAACAGTTACTTTTCTATTAATTTATTTTTGATTAGTACACTCACCTACAAAATTATGAGATCCGTGTTGTATATTTGTCAATATAAATTTATACTATAGCATTTAATTTTTTAAAGGAGGTTGTAAGGCTAATTTCTAAAATGACTAATTTTTCTAGTCAATGTAATTAAAGGTATGAATTGCCTTTTTCATAGCAATATTTTATAAATGTCTTAACCGTGTGTCTTCCACAAATATATAAAAATAAATATATAATTTTTACCTGAAATGTGTTTTATTATTTACTAGCGCATTTACTCGGGCATATAGATTTAATCTGTAATAAACCTATTAAACACTATTATCACTTATTGCCAACTATAATACCCCCAAAGATTTTGCCTAAAATATGAATAGGTACCTACTATTAAATCTCAGTAATACGTATAAGAAAGTCTCATGGCAAAAATTTCTTCTCTGAAATAGGGTTGCCATCCGACCTCTTTTCCCGGGCACTGTCCTCTTTTTAAGTGCGTCCGGGGGGGATTTCTAAATGTGTCCGGGGTTTTAAGAAAATAGTCGTCAAAATTACTTACAGTAAAATTTCGGGTTGGAAGTAATAAAAAAAAGGTTTCCAATTTATTTTTATAATTCAAAATAAAACTTTTTTATTTTTGAAGTTATACTTCTTTAGGTACGTTGAGGGTAAAAATTTAGTAATGTAACGGAAATGAAATTTAGTAATGTAACGAAAATGAAAAGCTATGTAACGAAGCGTTATGCGGTGGACTAGGTAAGCATGGTAAACTGGTACATAAATTGTAAATATTGTGTCTTTTACTTAAATAACACAACTGTAAAGAGTATTGTCTATATAAAAAAATAACTATTTTTAAACTCGTTTTAATACTGGTGCTGCCATCTAGCACTAGTTGAATCAACTAAAAGCGACATTTACATTGATTATTACATTATAATAGTCATAATAGTATTCAAATTTCATGATTTATAAATATAGACTTTGAAATAATATACAAATAAATTGTAATTTGATTAAATAGTATAGTGAAATAATGTTACGAATTATTAAATAAAATATTAATATTCTTTATAAATTTATATGCATTACATTATTTTATTCATTTAATCAAGTTAAAATTGAGATCATTCGTAGTTGACTTGCGGTATTAATCAGTTAAAAAGTTTTAAAGGCGAGCGGCGGGGTGAGCGGGGTTATCTTAACTTTTTAGTATACAATTTTGCCAATAGATGGATGATAAACGTCAAAATAATTAATTTGACAAATAGTAGAAGATATTGTAAATTCATACATAATAATTTTAAAATACATACTAAAATTGAAATCAGTTACACATTCAAAATGAGTAGTGGATGCAGTAAGACTTAAAGTAAAATTAAGATATTAATTTTGATTAATAAAAACTAAAAAATATTCCAGTCAGTTTAGGTTAATTGTTTACTATGTTCAAATTATCAGATGAAGATGATGACTCATTTTTCACCCCTTCATCAAGGTATATAATATAAAAAAGCTACTATTGATTAATTTACTTTTTCTGAACGTATTTTTTTACGCACAGTTCAAATTTGGCATCTTTATTCGGAACAAATATGGTTTTGGGCGAATCACAAAATGTCAATCTGACTTACACTGCTCCAAAGCAACCCCAAGTTAATGATGAAAAGAAAAAGGAACCATCAGTAAAAAACTCTCTAATAATAGCTAAAGCTGTACATACTTTTAAGCTGTAAGTAGATAATATTATTCAGCTTGTAAGATATTGAAAAATTATTTTTTGTTTTGTATTGAAAATAAAAATATACTTATAGACAGGCGCGGATCCAGCCCTCAAGAAAGGTTGTGGGCACGGCCACCCGAAAATCAGCCAATAGTCCAGTGCATTTAGTAACTGACAACTGACACAATTATTTCGGGTACATTTTTTCCTTTGTGTATAGCTCATTTCCAGCGCATTTGAGACCCCCCTCGACAGTTTACTATTTGAAGTAGACTCAATTTCCGCAATATTAGAAAAAATTATCCCGATTGGTTGATTTTTCGCCCGCCAAACCACGTTCGAAGTTGCTAATACTCGCGGTTCGCGCTGTATTTCTCGCTTTTGCGACTAATAAAACAATAATTAATTAATAATAACCACATATTTGTTTAAACTACGTTAAGAACACGTGTTTTACTTACATTTAAGGTATTCTATATGCATTTTAAACATGTATGAAGTTAGCCCCCCTTTTTGTTGAATTTCAAAATTTTGAAAGTTGTGCCAAATTATGCTAGTTGTTCTTAACATCATTCCAAAACATCAATACTCTATGAAAATTTATCGGGCCCCCAAAACAAAAAATACATTTTTTACCAGCCACCTGAGCGAATTATGTTTTATTAGTGTAGTTTTTGTTTGATGGGTGTAATATTTTGGGTCATTGTTAAAAACAACTAGGACAATTTAGCACAACAATCAAAAATTTTAAATTCAACGAAAGGAGGGCTACTGAAAAAAGTCGTTTTTTGAGTTTTTCTAGTGTTGTTTTTAATCTAGGGGGGCAATATTTTGAGACAATATAGCACCATTTAGCATAACTTTCAAAAATTTTAATTTCAACAAAAGGGAGACTAACATCACACTTAGGGGGTTCATTTAAAATAACTTTTTTCTAATTTTTAATAAACCTCTTCGAATAAAATGAGAGAGACTTATACAATCCAGTACATCTATCGCTTCTTATGTTTATTTCTATTACGTTGTGTTGCTAAAAGGAACGGTGTCCTCAATTAGGTTGTGGGCATGCCCACCGTGCCCATATGGGTGGATCCGCCACTGCTTATAGACAGAGTGTCATTTCCGTGAAACAAACTTAAAGTTGTTTGAGAAAAATATTCAAGCAAAAAAGTGTGTCTAAAAACTCTTTGTGAGGGAGCTACAGTATAAACTTAGTTTTTATTTGATATCTGGATTTAGGTGTCTCTAGCTCCCTCACAAGAGTTTCCGGATGCATGTTCATATGAACTTTTTTGCTTTAAATATTTTTCTCAATCAACTTTTCAGGTTTGTTCCACCTGATATGACTCACTCTGTATAACAATTTTATTTTAAACGTTGCCGATATCTGTGATTACATGGCCATTATATAAACCAGTAGTTCTTAATGTTATGTGGTTCAGAGATTCCCTATTGAACAATTATTTTTCAGATACTCCTTCACAAAAAAACAAATAAGGCCAATAGATACTAATTTATTACTGGTAAATAGAAACGAAAAGCACTAGAAACGTAATTTATGCCAAAAATGTTTCACGGAACCCCGGCAAAAGTTCAGCGGTTCTTAAACTTAATAAATTGTAGCTTCAAACCATATTAAAGAACATATCGTTATCATTCAATGAATAAGTCACTAAGTCCAGTCATTTTTTTCAGTACGTAGATTATTGTTGTTTGGTCAATAACATGTTGATGCAAAAAAACGCAAATGATTTTTGATTGAAAAAAAATAGATCTTGTAATTTTTTAGTATTAAGTATTATGGTAGGTACTTGTTAATTATCCATTTGCAAATAAGAATATACTCATAGAATATGAAATTGCATATTATACACATCAATATTAATACAACTGTCCTTGACAGTCCTTTGTTAGGGCAATCTGCAGGACCAATCTTTGGGGGCAAAGTTGGATGCTATTTTAGTTTAAAACTGGGACACAATCTTCACCATCACAAACTATTTTTAAATACTGTATACACTAGGGTGTGCCAAAAAAAGGCGATATTTTTTTTTTCGCTCTCAGCCCAAAATATCTCAGGAAATGCCCAAACAAAGCTCCTGTTAAAAGCGGAGCTCAAAATTCCAATTTTAAGAGGTCCTCCACGGAAGTTGAAGTTTTCCCATTTAAATAACATGGGAAACGGGGTTTTTTAACAGTTTTTTGTCCTACAAACTGTGAAAAAATTATTTTTGAAAAAAATGAATGAATGGATCTTTTTGAGTATTAAATTTAGTACAAAAAGTCCCGTTGAGTCAAATTTCTATATTCAATATTTGATTTTTGACAGAGCTTTGAAGTTCAAATTTTCGCATTTTTTCGCGTTTTTTGCATTTTTCAGCTAAACTATCCGAGTTAGGGCAAAATATTAACTAGCAAAATTGTAGTACGGTTGACATTCTATAAAAAAGTCTCCATCGACTTTTTTGTATTATGAATAACAACAAAGTTATATAAATTATTGGAACCAGCCTAAAAGGGATAAAGGCTACGACATTGTGCTTTTTATATTTTAATAAAATGTCATGTTTATTGTTAATATATTTCATAATTTTGTGGAAAAATCATAAAAATATGATTAAATAAGTCTGTAACTTTGAACTACTGATAATACAAAAAATCTTATCCAATTTTGTTCCAAATTTGATGTACTAACAAATTTGCATAAAATTCTTTGTTCAATTATCGATATTTTAGTTCATAAAAGCGAAAATTTAAAAAAATAAATGTTTATGGGTCTATAACTTTGTTGTTATTCATAATACAAAAAAGTCGATGGAGACTTTTTTATAGAATGTCAACCGTACTACAATTTTGCTAGTTAACATTTTGCCCTAACTCTGATAGTTTAGCTGAAAAATGCAAAAAACGCGAAAAAATGCGAAAATTTGAACTTCAAAGCTCTGTCAAAAATCAAATATTGAATATAGAAATTTGACTCAACGGGAATTTTTGTACTAAATTTAATACTCAAAAAGATCCATTCATTCATTTTTTTCAAAAATAATTTTTTCACAGTTTGCAGGACAAAAAACTGTTAAAAAACCCCGTTTCCCATGTTATTTAGATGGGAAAACTTCAACTTCCGTGGAGGACCTCTTAAAATTGGAATTTTGAGCTCCGCTTTTAACAGGAGCTTTGTTTGGGGATTTCCTGAGATATTTTGGGTTGAGAGCGAAGAAAAAAAAATATCGCCTTTTTTTGGCACACCCTAGTATACACACTTATAGTCTATGATCATTTGTGGGATGATAATTAACAAGTACCATTATTTTATATTTCATTTATAAATTTTATATTTCAGTATCAATGGAGAATATATATCACAAGGAAAACTTGGTTGTGCAATCGTTGGAAATGCAACTATCAGTAGCTACCAATTAATTTTATACAAGGATAAGATCAACCATATATTGAATGTAAAAATAATATCTCAATTTGAATTTACTATTCAAGAAAAAAATTATGTTTCTTTTAATGACAATCTAAAACAAAACTGGTGCATCCTATTTAATGATGATAAAGACAAAATTGAATTTCTACATGAACTTGAACTGATTGGTGCAAAATTAGTAACTTTAAAGCCGCAAATAGAAACTGCAAAACCTGACAAACCAAAAGAAGTTATTAACTCATCATCCAATTCTGAGGAATCTTCAAAACCAACTGATGATGTAAAACCAATTAGAGAAGAATCTACTTTATCAGACACAAATGATAAAAAAGCAGGCATTTTATCGCGCATGGCTAAAATGGGACGTCCGATTTTACTCCCAAAAGTATCTAACTCATCTGATATTTCGGATTCGGATTCGGAAAGAGAGAAAAAAATACTAAGAAAACATAACAAACGTTTAAATTTAACAACAAATCCAGTGAATCCTCAAATAGCAGCACCAATATCTGGTGTACAAACACCTTTACAGCAGTACACATGTGTGGAAGGACAATATGTCCCGTTGGTTCCTCTACCACAACAAATGCCTACTCAGCAGTTATTACCATTAATGCAACAGATTCAAACGTGGCAAAACATGAATTCTGGTGATAATTTAAATGTATTTTTATCAGAAAATAGAACACATAATAGTGAAATAAGAATGCGAATGTTGAGATTTGATGATAAATTAGATAAAATTCTTGAGAAAATTGAAACTTCGTCTTCTCGTGTTGTCAATAATGGTACAATTAGTGATACAATCAAAGAGTATGAAGATAAAATAAGAAACTTAGAAGAAAAATTAAATGGTTATAGCTCAGTATTACATAGTAAACAAGAAAGTGAAATGAAAATTGCAACCTTAGAAGAAAAATTATTGAGATTTGAAGAAGTGTTAAAGGAAAATGATAAAAATCAATGTGCTTTAAGCGATGCTTTAGTGAAACTTACAATATATGAACAAGAAATTACAAGTTTGGGAAGTACTGTAGAAGATTTAAGAACCACAAATGAAAATTTAAAAGAGTCAGATTGTTTAGAGTTGGAGAAAGCACTTAAAAGAATAAGTGAATATGAAAATCAGATAACAAATTTAGAAATTCAATTGAAAAAATGTGTATCTGATGATGAAATATTAAAAACAAAAATTAAAGAATATGAAAATAGTATTGATTACTTAGAAATCAAATTAGAAGAATGTAATATTGAAAATATTGAATTACAAAAATCTAAACGTGCCATAGAAGAAAGTCTAGTCAAACCAAATGAATATGAAAATAGAATATCTGAATTAGAAGTAAAATTAGCACATTCTTCAAAAGAAAATGAAAATACAAAAATAATGGAACATTCAAATGACGAGTATGAAAGAAAAATTAATGAATATGTAAACAAAATAGCAGACTTACAGAAAAAAATCAGTGAAAGCGATAATGAAAAATCAATAATTAGGAGTCAAAGTATTGAAAATTTAGAACCTCAAATAAAACTAATAATGAATAATTTATATGGGCACATGAAAGAATTCATTTCCGATGATGATAATAAAACTCAAATAACTTCTGCTATTGTTGATGCAACATATGCAATATTAGCAAAAGTTAAAGAACATTGATATTTTGCTTTTGATATAAATAATATACTTAATTTATTTTATTTATAACTTTACTGGAATATCGAAACAGATATGCTGTAGATAACATTAAACATTTAAAAATTATCATTAAATTATTCAGGGTCCAGCAATAGTGTGTCCGGCTTTCCAAGCGCTCTTCTCGTAGAAATAGAAAATAAAAGTTTGATAAATAAAATTATCGGTTTGAAAAGATCAATGTTGTAAAATAATTTTCAACAATATAGGGTGTCCCATTTTTGTGCTATAACAAATGTAAATCAAAACTAATCAATCAAAAAATGAACAGACGTTAATGGAGAGGTTAAAAAATGACATCACAAGACTTAAAACGTTATAAGGTTTTAAATTGAAAAAATCTTTTTTTTGTGAAAATGTGACACCCTGTATTATTGAAAATAATTATACAATGTTGATATTTTCAAACCAATAATTTTATGTATCAAACTATTTTTCTATCTCCTACGGAAAGTGCGCTAGAAAAACCAAACGCACTATTGCAGGACTCTGTACAACACATTTTATAATAAATATTCAATGCTAATCTGGTATTCAAAATATAAGTACACTTTTCAAGTTAACTAGTATTTATGAGACTTGTCCTGTTTTTTTAAGATTTTGTCACAATCCTCTGACAACTTTTGTCAGTACCATTAATAGTCCAGTCAGTAGACAATTTCGTATAGAGGTGGCGTTAGAAAAAAATGACGGAGTACGTTTTTTTTCAAGAAATTGGTAGATTTCAATGTATAGAACATGGTGATAACTTTTCCCCCCCTTCACAGGGGGGTGCATAACTTTCTAGGGGCTTACAAAGTTGTCTAAAATCGGTTATTTGGGTATACCACTGGGGCTGTCAGTTTTAGAAGAAAACAGGTTTAATAAATCTTAAAGCTGATAAAAATACGAATAAAATGGTGTTTTTAAAACTTATGTATCGTAAATAATTATTGAAATAGAGCCCACGAAAAAATCATTTAGCGACGTCGAATTTGGAGATCCCGCCTAAAATGTAGAGTTACGTTCGACCGCTGTGTTTAATATGTATTTAATTGAATTTCAAAATGAAATTTTAAATTACAATAGAGAAAAGAGTGCTCTAAATAATGCTTGAAACCTAATGTCGGAATCTCGAAAAATGTTTTGAGTTATAAGCATTCAAAGTTCTAGATATTACAAAAATTTAAGGAAAATTATTCATGTTTTTCGACGACCCCAAAGAAGACCTTCTACACCGAATAAATTAAATTCCAGCTAGGAATCTATAGAACATTTAATGCCCTAAATAATGGATAAATAAGTTTTAAAAACACCATTTTATTCGTATTTTTATCAGCTTTAAGATTTATTAAACCTGTTTTCTTCTAAAACTGACAGCCCCAGTGGTATACCCAAATAACCGATTTTAGACAGCTTTGTAAGCCCCTAGAAAGTTATGCACCCCCCTGTGAAGGGGGGGAAAAGTTATCACCATGTTCTATAAATTGAAATCTACCAATTTCTTGAAAAACGTACTCCGTCATTTTTTTCTAGCTCAAATATTATATTGACTGGACTATAACTGTTTTCTGTATTTTAGTAACATTTTTATTTATGTTATTTTTATAGTACATTTTATAACAAAACTACTTCTTGAAATAAAGGTATATCCAGGGCCATAACTACCATTGGGGCAGTGCCTCCGGCCCCGAGCATAGGGGCCACCGAACAAACAAAAGTGGGTAGATAAAGGGCCCCTTGATCACTTGCTGCTTTGGGCCCCCAAAGCCTCTAGTTACGACCCTAGGTATATCTGAAAAAAAATATATTAATGTTTTTTGCATATTTGCATTCATACATCTAAAAATTATTATATCAGAATTCCATTAAAAATAGATAAATGTACCTGCCCTGTATTTTCTATAGGGAAATTCGGTCACCTCAATTATTTTACACTTTGGAGCATTTTTGTTTTGATGTTTTTATTTTAAAGCTCAAATGATAATTATTATATGTAATTATGTTTACACAAAAGCACTGTGGCAAAACTGAAACTTTTATCTACTTGCTTGAAATATACTTTTTTTTTCCTGTTTAATTAATACAATATATGTATATGGGATAAGAGCATACCAAGAAAAGTGAACCTTCAGAACCTGTAATTGTAGGAATATCTGAGGTCCTTTGACTTAAATAAATAAATAATACAGTTATTGAAGTTATACTTCTTTAGGTACGTTGAGGATAAAAATTGAGTAATGTAACGGAAATGAAATTAGTAATGTAACGAAATTGTAACGAAATTTTATGCGGTGAAATATCTAGCCCGGGACTGAAAATACAAAATAAATAACACAACTGTAAAGAGTATTGCCTATATCAAAAAAATTATAGCGTATTGACAAAATTAGCAATAAAGATTTTTACTTAAATAACACAACTGTAAAGAGTATTGCCTATATTAATTAAATATAATTAAATTAAATTTTTAATTATATTTAAAGCAAACGGTAGATTATTGTTATTAAGATTATTCGTAGTTGTTTTTCAATCATTCCAAAGAAGTATAACTTCTAACGTGTGTACATAAGTACACACTCATTGTTTTTTAGTTAAATACAGTAGAAACCAGTTCTAACGACATCAAAGGGACGGTCATATTGGTCGTAAAAAGCGGATAGTCGTAATAACCGGTAAAAATGCAATTATATGGGATTCAGTTGGACTTTTATTTTGAGTCATTAAAACTGGTACGTTGTATTAACCGATGTCATTATAACCGGTTTCTACTGTATTTAATTATAAAGTATTAAAAACACAAATATGATACATTAAGAATTTTGAAAGGCCAAATCTGAGATTCTATTGACTCAAATTTAAAAATTCTGTACTTGCTAAAAATTATGGAATTATATAGTTTACTTCTATAAATAAGCTTACAAATAAGCAAGCAATGGAGCCAAACCAGATATTGCTGTATCAGTATAAATGTAGAATAATTGAATTGAATTTATTTAATACTTATTACAATGCTGTCCTTTCTAATAAACATATTTTTGTTGAATGTAAATTAGTGATTAATTTATTTATTTCTCTATTTCAAATTATTCCTTTCATTCATTTTTTTGGAGAGGGAGGGCCGAGAGGTTATATTCAATGGCATTGTTTTTGCAATTTGTATACAATAGTTGCCCTTACATGTAAGGGCCTTTCAATCTGAGCAAGATTTATATTATTATATGTATACTATATTAAAATATATATGCAGGGCTTTTTTTGTAATGTAACAGTAAAACGGCGTTCCAGCAGCTTTTTTTCATAATATTGGGAAAGCTACTTTAAATTTAATTTAAATGATATTTGAATATATTTTTTTTAGTTAAAAGCAGGGCAAGAAGTGAGTTCCGGTACCTTTTTTAAAAAAAAGCCCTGTATATATTAGTGAATTCAATCAAGTTTCCCTATTTATCAACAGTAACCAGCTGGAGGCCAGGGAGAGGGCAGGCCCCCCACAGTAATGTAAGCAGCAAGGGGCCAGTTGGTTAATTTTTTTATTTACGAAATATACATATTTATACATATTTTTTTTAATTTTGGTCTTGCCTAAATAAATGTATGGTTGTTAATTATCCTCTTGTAAATATAAACTACAGAACATATAATGTATAAATATAAACATATACATACTATACATAAATGTGTATATGTAATATGCACCGATATTAATCACAGAATATATTAATGCAACTGAGCTTGATTAAGACAATCCCAACAGGCCTAATCTCTGGGAGTGAAGCTTTCCATCATAATGAACTGTAAATACTAAATACTCTTACATTAGCACAATACCAGTGTGTATATACTGCATTTATAGTCTATGATCACTTGCGGAGCAAGTAATCTATAAAAAAATCATTTGTGAGAGGGTGAGGCACATGTATTATGTATGGGATTAATAATTATGTATTAATTAAAGAAATTATGCTTGGTATTCAAGGTCGTAACTAGAATTTCTGGGGCCCTGGGACAACAAGTGATTCAGGGACCCTTTATCTCCCAACTTTCGATTGTTCAGAGGCCCCCTACAATCAGGGGCCCCGGGTAGTTACGTCTCTATTGATATTGTTTAAAATGTTTTTAATAGGAAATATATTGTTTACATTAACATGTGTATTTTATATAATTTTACCTCGATTTTAAAATATACTAAGTCGAAATCGGTTATAATGACATCGAGGGGACTAGTCATATTAGGTCGTAAAAATCGGTATAATTGCCCGATATAAGGCAATTTAAATGAGATTCAGTTGAGACTTTTATTTTGAGTTATTAAAAGTGATCCCAGGAAAAAAATTATCAAATTCAATTGGATCAATTTTTTTTCAGATCTGTAAAATGGTTATATCCAATTGGATCTGATCGGATCCAACCAGATCTAATAATGACGGCCTATTTTCAGACATAATTTTTAACGATATCGTTATATTAATTTTCATTTTTGGACTCATTTTCTTCATACATAAATTGGTCACTTTTCATTTTAATTTAGTCATAAAAACCTGAATGTGATAGCTGAAAATTTATTTTTTACTTTTTAGTGCATTTTTAATAAAAGCTTGTTTTTAAAAAGTATTTTTTTATAAATTATATAATTTTATTTGCATTTCTTTCATTTCTCGCGCCCACAATATTTAAATGTAAAAATAATGAATGAATATAACAGATATGCGCAGTGCGCCTTAACAATGCGCAATACGTATTTGTCACCTATATTCATGTGTGAATACGAAAAAGTGACAAAATCTACACGTTTATTTAAAATTTTTCTAAATTCCAATTTTAATTCGAAAGATTTTCATTTTATATATTTGCCCATGTGAAGGTAAATAATAAACTATTTACTTAAGACACTAATTTAATGTTGAACAAATTATAGTTATGTTTTTATAATTTAAAAACTCTTAACCTAAAAATTTTAATAAGTAATATGATAATATCGACCAAATTTGTTAATACTTTGTTAACTTTATTTTAGTTTATGAAATGGTCCGACATAATAACCAATTACCAAATAATTTACCGCAGTTGCAAAATTTAATCAAACGTGACCCAACCTCGTACAAAGAAGAATTTTTACAACAAAAAAGGCATTTTGAGAGTACATTAGAAGTATTTTCTTTAAATCCTGGTCACTACAACAAATCTCTTGATGAATTGGTCATGTTTTTGGCCCAGGTAATTATTATTTATTTCTATATAAAGTTATACGGTTAAACGGAAGAATATGCGGGTACTACATCACAATTGTCAAAAATCATGTGTTGATGTGTTGGAATCATATATGTAATACTTCTATATTGCCAATCAGGGTCGGGAAAAAGGATAAGTCTGTACGGCGTGGACATATATTGTTGTCTCGCTATTTTCAAGTCAAATGGTCAGTAGTGGGCATGTGCAGTCGGTTACAAACTGACATATCGTCACTTATCTAACAACACCGCTCAAGTCATTTTGACCAACTTTACAGGAGAGCGGAAAAACCGTGTATGTTTTATATAGGCTACCGGCTTGCGCCATTTTTTTAATTCTGGTCTCTTATTATCCGAAACATCTAGAATGTGATTGATAGATCGACGCGCAATGAGTAGCTCTATCCAATGACATTAAAATGTAAAAACCGCTAATTTTCGACTTGAGCGGTGTTGTTAGATAAGCGACGATATTTGATTAAAAATGTTTTAACCGACCAAGGCCTCCTTCTATTATTGTTTAAATATGATTCTGCATCTGCGCAATGGAATCCATTTGACTCGACCCTCTCACTTTAACTTATCCAGTCCCACTTTTTTTTTTGCCAGCGATTGGCAATATAAGTGTATTACATATATGGTTAGAATACATGGACATAGGACAAGGTTATTAAACTATATAAGTTGTCTCATAGAGTAGTTTCATGTTATTAGTAAAAATCCATGGAAACTACAAGTTTGCAATTTAATTTAAACTTGAATTTGAATTTATATGCAAAATTTTGACATTAGACGGCCAGTGATGTCACACGTACTCTCCCCCTGCTCATTCCCCTCGTCCAAATGCTTAGTTATGAGACAACCTGTATAGTTTAATAACCTTGATAATAGAGTATAATATGCTGTATCTATTGTAACATGTTGACATTTTTATTTGACAGAATTATTTCAAAACAGTTTGTTGCGGCGGAGATTGAATCCCCGTTTCTATACTATATTAACCCCCTTTTGCCTCAATTAATAGAGTATCAACTTTATTCTGAATAACTATATACGTGACTTTTGACAATCATGATGTAGTGCCCGCACAGTCTTCAGTTTAACCGATTATATAGTAGAAGTTTGAATGTAAGAAGTGACAATGCCTTTTCATACTACCGTTATCTGTCTTGAAAAAACTTCACGTCAATGTTGTGATACATGATAAACTTCAACATCAATTAGGTACTTATTATTTTTATAAACTAGAAAACAGATAGTGTAAAAGCCTTTATCTTAATATATATAAATTACGTGTCACATGTTCCTCCGCAATGGACTCCTAAACTACTTAACCGATTTTAATCAAATTTGTACACCGTGTGCAGTTTGATCCAACTTGAAATATAGGATAGCTTACATCTCAATTTATGATCGCAATATTATTTTAATTATTTGTCTATTATTTGACGGTCTCAATTATCTGTTAGCTCCAAACGATTCTAACAGATGGTGACATATGTTGACTGGATTGAGTAAGTATTCAATAGATGGTGCTATGTCAAACTTCCAAACGTTTCATATAACCTACAATTTAAAGTTAACCACAGCAACGCGTGGCCGGGTCAGCTAGTAGTTTATATATTATTAGGGTTCTTTGAATTTGGTTCACTAAATCCAAGGTTATCTATATATATCAGTGGTTCCCAACCTTTTTTTGGCCAAGGACCACTTTGATTTCATTATTATTAACAGGTACCACAAGGTTAACAAATAAACTGTATCAATCTAAAAATAAACTTTAATTGAAACGTTTAATTAACATAAATAATCGTAAAATTCAAAAGTACATTAACAGTGTTATAATTGAAAACATATCATTTTTAGTAGATATTTCAGTTTGCATCAATGAGATTTTTGAGCTTGCATCTTCTATACAAGTTCTTGAATTCTTGAGGTAATATTTTTGCTCAAAGCTACACGCATATCATCACTTATCGTCAATCGTTTCCTGGACTTGTTTTTAATTATTAGTAAAGCAGAAAATCCTTGTTCGCATAAATAAGTTGTGGAGAAAAGCATAAGATAGCACAAAGCGATATCTCGAATTTTAGTGTATGAAATTGCTTTTTTACACCAAAACTACTCCAAAGAATCAGATTCATTCAAAGTTTGAAATCTTTTTCGAACCATATTTTAGCTCCTGCGGACCACAGGTGGTCTCCGGACCACTGGTTGGGAACCACTGATATATATAAAGGAGAGTTTCTGTAACTATCTATCAATCTGATTATTTATGTTTGCTTCTAGTAAGAGAAACACTGAAGCAATTTGAATAAGATTAAAAAATAATATTCGATATATTTCTGTAAGAAGTTATGTTAAATTTAATAAAAGTAAATAAAAATTTGTTTTGGTAATAATAAAAAAAAAAAAAATAGACGATGGCCGTGAGTGCAAATCAGTTACTTATTTTATTGAATGTCAATATTATGTCATGTTAACAAATGAGTGACAGTTGTTTTACTAAAATAATTTATTTAATTTTTATGTGGCATACACAATTTAAAATTATTTTAACGTATCACCAAAGGCCTGTGTGCACATGCAATTTTCTGTCGTAGTGAACTATGTGTTGTGGACATATTGGGTTGGGTGGGCATGTTGGGTGTACAATAAAAAATAATATAGATTTCATTATTGCCATACAAATAAAGTTTTGATAACTACTGTAACATTATTAACTAACGCTCTGGGTTATGCAAGAAAATTTTATAAAATTTGCAAACTTGCGGTAGATTGGGCCGATGGCAGTGCGCTGACGACAATCGTATCAACAGTATCAGTACTAATTTTGACTACAAAACGACGAAAAGAGAGGAGTCCTGTTTTCCTATTTTCCTCACCCATCGTTGTGATCTTGTGATAATGATAGTTACGAAGTAGTGTTCAATATTAGTTTTTTATACAATATATACGGGTAATTAGCGATCCGTGCGGTTAATTAGTTTTTTAAATTGTTTTTTTCTGTAACTCAAATTATTAACTATAATTTGTTTGTTTTTTAAGTTTGTTTTTATTGTGTTACGTTTGTAGATAGTGACGTTTATCTGAGTTAAATAACCTAAATCTATTTACTGTTTATATTATGTGTCGGTATGTACAAGTACATGTATAATTTTTTGTAAGAAATATAGTACCTTTTTACATTGTTAGCATTTATTGTTATACTACAAATAATTATAAACTATACAATAGCAATAACAAGAATAATTTGTCACTTTCCAAAATATCACTAACTCTCGAGCAATACACATGTTGGTTGACTGAAAATGATGTAATCAGTCTGCAGATAATTTTCAAATCACATGAAAATTTGTATGATCGACTGATAGCGGATCATTTTTTCTAAATGTTATTTTCAACTTTGTTTTAATATTTTTTTAAATTAGTACATTTTAAATACACCTGAAAATACTTGTCTACATGGAATTGTGTGGGGAATGGGGGTTAAAAAATTCTAGAAAAAAGCTTTACATAATTTATGGATAAAGTTTGACTATTTGTATAAGTTATGTTGTAAGCACGTTTTAAGTAGGTACTTGACAAAAATGTTTTGGTCAGCATTGCAAAATCAAGCAAAAGTAGTATAGTTTTGAACAACTTTATGAAAATTATTTAATTAAGTCTTTATTTTTCTTTAACCTAATCATAATTAAATACTTTGAACTACTTAAAAATTTGGTATGTCTTTCAGCATTGATTTAGTTTATGAATTTTTTGTTCTAGGCACAATAAAATATAACATTTTTAGTCAAGTACCATTGTGTGGTTTAGTGAAGTGTAAAAATGGAAGAAATATTGCAACGAATAGAGCGCAGCCTACCGTGTCGTAAAACACAACTAAGAACATTATATAATTTTTATGGCAATTTAGATGAACCATTACCAGAATGTGTGTTTATTTACGGTAACACAAGCACAGGAAAAACAACTGTTGTGAAAGAACTTCTTACTATTGTTGATATAAATTATGCCTTAATAAATTTAGTCGAATGTTATACAGATAAAGTACTTTTTGAAACTATAATAAATAAATTATCAGGGCATGTACTAATGCGCCAAGAAGAGTACAAGCCTTATGTGAAGTGTGATAATAGCATGGATTTTATTGACACTCTTCAAGATCTTTCATCTAAAAAGTTTTTTTTGCCAGCTGTTATAGTATTAGACAAAGCTGAATTTATGAAGAGTAACATGACATTGTTTTCTGTTTTCCTTCGTTTACAAGAATTGTCACAATTGAATATCTCAGTTATTTTTATTTCTGAAATATCATTTGATAAATTTTATCCTACATCATTAAAAATTCCAATTATTTTATTTTTTCCGCACTATACAAAAGAAGAATTGTTACAGATTTTATGTTTAGAATATAAAAAATCAAAGAACCTTATAGAATCACAACACTTGAACGTCTTTGATATGGAACCAGAGTTTTATAAGAATTATGTTAATATTTTTCTATTCTCATTCTATAGAACATGTAGAAATTTGTCTGAATTACAGTACATGGCAAAATTAAACTTTCCAAAATATTGTCAACCTATAATTAATGGAGATATTGAGAAAAATGATGTCAGTAAGTTATGGAGACACATGGCACCAATTTTAAAACATAGTTCTGAATCTATACACTTACGTGTGAACAATACGGAACATGAATCTTTACAAAATATTCCAATTGATAAGTTTAGAAAAACTCTGACATTTAATGAATCATGTTTAAAAACACAAAATGAAATTGGTTCCAATTTAGTACAAACTCTGGAATTGCCTTTCTATACCAAATATCTCTTGATTGCAGCATATTTAGCTAGTTATAATCCAGTAAAGGAAGATAAACGTCTTTTTATGAAATATCATGGAAAAAAACGAAAAAATAAACGAACTATTAATGCTAAACAAAAAATCGATGATAAGTCAAATATCAAACTTGGACCAAAAGAATTTACTCTTGATAGGTTGCTTGCAATTTTTTATGCTATTATTGAAGAACGTGTCGGGTTTACAAATAACTTATTGGTACAATTATCAAGTTTAGTAGAACTGAAATTTTTAGCTGCGATTGGAAATGAATCTGCTCTTGATGAACGAAAATATAAATGTTTAGTTGGTTTTGATTTTATACAAACAATAACAAAAATGGTCGGATTTAACATAAAAAAATATTTGTATGATTTAATTTAATGTGAATAATATGTTCTGTAAATTTATCTAGTTAAATAAAATGCTTATTTATAATATATAATAGTTATTAGATACAATGTATCCATTGCCTAAGTTAGCAATCGGCAATCTGGGGTTCCCAGCTGGCATGCATATTTCCAATTAGTATTGTTTTGAGTACTGGAAGAATTATTGAATTCTAGATTTTTAGAATTGTACGAATTTGAGGCATTTTAAATGTTTTTTTGTCAATATAATTATTAATTTTTACAATAAACATTAACTTAAAAAAAAAAATGATTAGGCATGTTTATGATTTGGTTTTAAAAAGAAATTCATTTGTTATTTATTAACACAAAATTATTGATTAATTTATTGTTAAATTATTAGTAGGTATCTAAAAATTTGTTAATACATATATGTATGAGGTAGATTTTAAATTCAACTGAATTAGTTTATAATTATTTGTGATTCATTCATTCACTTGAACTTGTTTGTTAATAGTTCATTAAATTGAAATTAAATTATTTAGTAAGAAGTATTAGGAGTAGTATATAATTTTAATGTATTCATTTTGAAATAAATTACGATTGACTATAGTTGATGTACTTTATGTAAAAAATTTTTATTTATTTAACTATTCTATATTGTTAAGTTATGTTTCTTATAAATATTTCTAAATAAATTTTTTTTAAAGAGAACATTTTTTTGTACCTAACAAAATGTCCTTAATTAGACTTTAAATCAGGGTTTCCCAACATGGATCCTCTAGGGGTCTATGGAAAAATTTGTATGTTTTGAAATTCAATGTTTTTTATGCAATGCAAGAGTTTAAAAAACAGTTCAAAGAGCAAAAAAGGTCGTTTGCAATTTTTAATTCACAAATAACTACAGGAGGGGTCTATGAACTTTTGTCTTACCTTCAAAAGAGGTCAACGTGCAAAAAAGGTTGGGAACCCCTGTGTTAAATAGATCTTAGATACAAAATACTTAATATTTACATGATCACAATTGCCGATATATGATCACAATAATTTTTTTAAATTACTGTAAATATGCCATTTAGTTTACAATTACAGTGTAACAATTTGTAAGTGTAAAGTCATGTATCAATCTGCAAGCATGGTTAAGTTATACCTGTTTGCTTAAATCGACTGTGCTCAAAGGGTGCTCAGTTTCAATTGTGCTTAGTGTAAGGACAGATATACATGCAAGACGACTGACTGAACAAGAATCATGACTTGTGTGCTCTTCTTGAGCCACATGCATATCAAATTTCCATTGCTCGGCTCAGAACAAACTGTGCTTGCAGATTGATATACGGCTTAACAAATACAACTTTGCATTTTACTGCAGTCTTGTTTGACTCTCGGCGTCATTCCATAAGTCAAAGCATGACTTGTAACGAACAAATCAAAGAGCTGCATTATTGAACAAATTCATTAATTTATTATTTATTCATTAATTAACATTAAATAAATGGTATGAATGAGTCTGCAGATCCGCAGCGCTCCAGTAATAACTCCCCAGGGTACTGCAGCGCACATTTTGGGAACCACTGCTTTAATGTCATTTCTACCATTGTTTAGTTATTTTGTTTTTCAGGTGGCCTATTGTTATCCTGAGGATCTATCTTCGTATCCACAACAACTGGTAGATTTATTACAGAAACACAATACCGTTTTGGACAATGACATGAGAATGACTTTTTGTCGGGCGCTCATTTTGCTCAGAAATAAAAATTTGTTAACACCAACAGATTTGCTTTCTTTATTTTTTAAACTTTTACAATGCCAAGATAAAAATTTAAGAAAGTTTCTTTCGACACACATTGTTACAGATATAAAAAGCGTCAATTCAAAAAATAAAAATGTTCGATTAAACACAGTGAGTATTTAAAATGTTATCATATTTGCAATTAAAACAGTAGTTTTAACTCTCACAAATTAAATTAAAACTTTGAAACACTCTATCATGAGAACTGTTAATTGTAGGGAAAAAGTAAAATAAAATATATTCAAAATATATAGATTTAAGCAGATTTACCAAGCATTTTCTTGGTCTGATTTAAATATTAAAAGTAATAAGGATTTTACCTATGAAATTCATGTTTCTTAAACTCTGCTGGTCATCTATTATTTTTATATTTTTAGATTACTTTGATTTCTTTTTAACCATTTAACTACAAGTGTTATCAATAAACGACAAAACAAATTCTATTAAACACAGCTCTCATTATAAAGTGAATTTAAAATACAGTAGACACCGGTTATAACGACATCGAAGGTACCGGTCATATTAGTCGTAAAAAGCGGATAGTCGTAATAACCGGTAAAGATGCAATTATATGGGATTCAGTTGGACTTTTATTTTGAGTTGTTAAAACCAATACGTAGTATTAACAGATATCGTTATAACCGGTTTCTACTGTATGAATAGATGCTTACTGACAATTTTATTGATAGCCGTAGTTAAATGGTTAATCTTTATAACATATATTTATTTTCAGACTTTACAGAATTTTATGTATTCCATGTTGAATAAAAGTAACAGGAAGGCTGCAAAAATGTCTGTTGATATCATGATTGAACTATACAAAAAGAATGTATGGAATGATACGAAAACAGTAAATGTCATATCAACAGGTTGTTTTTCAAAAAATATAAAGGTATTATGAATATAGTGTTTTAATTCCTAAATCAAAGATCCTAGCTTCTACCTAGAAATTTAGTTAAATCATTTCAAAAGAGTATTTATGTGACAATACTAAAACCTTGCAGTGTCAGCTCGATTTCTTATATTTTCTACTTAAAAGTTAACATGCACATTTTTTTAAGAAGAGTGTATCTCACCAATTTCAGGGATGCTAGCGGTCCTCTTTTTTCCTCTTTTCCTCTTTTTTTGGGAGGTCGGCCCTAAAGCACCCTTTTTTCAAAAAAACTCCTCTTTTTCCTCTTTTTTGACTAATTTCAAGTTGACTTTGTTATTTGTTAGCTTATAATTAGCTTATTATTTTGTAAAATTTAGTTTATTTTATTTTATTTTAGCTTATATATAGCTTATAATTTTATTTAAAAAATAAAATTGTTCGATGTAAGAGAGACAAAAGCAGAAATGTAAAAAACGAGTTAAATTTTGATAATATTATGTATTTCTTAAGCCTTGGCATCTTAAAACTTGCGCGCCGCGTTAGTTATTTATCTACTATACAATCATTAAAAAAATTAAAAGATAATTTTAAATAAACAAATTTTTTATCAATTTTCAAACAGTTATATTTCCGCGAAAAATGATTGGATTTGCATGATCTAAAGCTCATTCGAAAGCTTGTATTATCTAGTTTTTGAATCATGAGCCCAATTATTTTTATTATCTCCTGCTGCTCTGGGCCAAGGGTTAAAACAGTTCGAAAAATTTAAAAAAAAACCTTGATCCATTAAATTTTAATCATTTTTCGCAGAGATACAAAATAATATTAAAAAATAAGTTTTTGAAGGGAAAATAACACTTTTCTAAATGATGTTATGCATTTTTTTTTCAATAATTGTTTTTGTACTCTACAGACACTCTCAAAGTCCTTAAATCTTTTCAAAACAACTTTGTTTCACGCTTGGTGTGGAATAGTGGAGTATAATACATTTTTTGTTTGCTTATTTTCAAAAACGAGAAAGTATCAGCTTCAAAAAAGCCCTAGTTAATTAAAATTGAATCATTTTTGGCGGATTTACGGTAGTTTGAAAATGTTCTGTTTCTTATTGTTTTTCAACGATAAAGAAGATGGAAAAAATACCCTTTAATTAAATCATAAACATTTAACAGCTGTGAACATTAAGAAGAAATAAAACAGGCAAGTGCACGCAAATGATAGGGTTCCGTAGTCATTCTCACTACGATTTATAAAAAAAGAGTTATTTCAAAATTTTCGAGACTGAAGGGTTAAAATCATAAAGTCATTGGACTTTTATTATTAGATTTTAGGAGACCTATCAAATGACTCAATGGGGTAAATGAAAAAAAAATTTTTACGCTTTTCAGTCTATGAAAGAGGGGCCCAAAATATTTTTGACAATGTTCGTTATAATTTTCAGTGAAAGTACTAATTAAAATCTACATTCTTGAATTTTTTCAGATTTTTCGAATTGATAGTTTAGAAAATATAGCGGGGGGGGGGGCGCTTTTATAACGACTTTGGAGGGAAAATACATCGTGATTGGAGGGTTAAAATCTAAAGGTTCTGTTACATTTTTTGTTGCATTTTAGGAGACCTTTCTAACGACACCTCGCTCAATGGGGTACGTGAAAAAATTTTTTTGAAAACACTTCATTTTATGAAAGGGGGGTCAAAAATTTTTTTGTTTACAAAAATCTTATTATTTCTGTTGGGTCATTAATCTACGACTGTATACCAAATTTCATCTTATTATCTCAAAATTTTTGAAAACGGACTGACGGACATGGAGAAAGGGTTCCTAGTTTTCTACGGACCCCTAAAAATTGCGACAACTTGCTATTCTAAATAATTTTTTGGGACACTATTAACTTAAAAAAACACGTTTGCTTTTAAGGTTTCGTTATTTTTGACAAAATACCGTTTTTTAACATGTTTTAAAAAACGAAAATCATGGGAGTGCGATCATTATTTCAGGATATACAGGAGTTTAAAGTCAAAATTGTCGTTTTTACTTCGACAGTAAATAACGCTGTCAAAAAATCGTACAGGGACGATAAAAACAAATTTTCAAGATAAAAGAACAAGCTTCCAAATGTTATTATTGAATTTCTGGTTAAAAAAGTTTGCAAGAATTTTACGCTTTCAAAGTTTATAAAAAAATAAGAGATAACTTTTTCGAACTGTTTTAACCCTTGGCTCACAGCAGCAGGGGATGATAAAAATAATTGGGCTTTTGGTTTAAAAACTAGAAAACGCAAGCTTTCGAATGAGCTTTAGATCATGCAAATCCAATGATTTTTCGCGGAAATATAATTGTTTGAAATTGGTAAAAATTTTGCTTATTTAAAATTATCGTTTAATTTTTTTGATGAGTGTATGATATAAAATATGTAAAACGCCATGGCGTTCGACGAAGGTAAAATGCCACTTATATGAATCACATATACCTAATAGATTTGCAAAGTCGTAAAGCAAACGTTAGTTTTATGATGCCAAGGCTTTATGGTTTCATATATCGTACACCTAGATCTAAAGGGAGCTAACTCAAAAATTGAGATTTTTGAGTTATGCACACCATCGAATTCCTTATCTCAATACCTACCGAAAAAAAAAACAGATTTAAAAATTCCTACAATATCTTTCTTCTAGCTGCATATAAAAAGCATAAATCTATATAGTGCACAATGTAATTGTAATCAGTTTTTCGCCTGTACTGAAAAAAGTGTTTTTTGAGTTGATACCTGTTTAGATCTATAGGTGTGCTAGGACTTCTTTATATTTTCTGGAATGTTTTTTGTCCTTAATAATAAGAAATAATAGCGCAAAAACGTGAAAAAATATATTTATAGATAAACGTTAAAAATATATCTATAGATAACCTATTCAAGAGCTAGAAAATTCCTCTTTTGGGTCTCTTTTTTCAAGAAAAAATTCCTCTTTTCCTCTTTTTTGGAAAAAAAAGATACTTTCATCCCTGCAATTTTTAAAGTTTTTTATTTCAAAAATGCATAAATTTTATAAAATCAATAGAAAACCTAAAATGTGGCCATCCTGATTATAAATGTTTATAAATAATAATAATAATATTAATAAAGTTTATTGATATTCTGTGATAGGTAATGGTAGCATGTTTACAATTTTTTTTGGGATCTGATATTGAAGAGAAAAATTCAGATGATAGTGATTCAGACAATGAACCAAATGCAAAGGAAGTTATAATGGCCAATAAAGTAAATAAGAAGACTAGAAAACGTGAACACCAGCTGAAGAAAGTTAAAAAACTTGTTGTAAGTCATTTTTATTAGGACACCATTGTATGAATCTTATAAAAGCAAACTAAACAATATTGATATCTAAAAAACAAAAAAATCTATTTTAAACCAATTATAGCTCCGAAAATGTAATGGATCTAGAGTAAAACTTGGAGTAAAACAATATAAATACAATATCTTAATTGATATTCAAATTGTTTAAAATATTAATTTTAGATAATATAGTATTTGTATAATTTATTGAAAATAACATACTTTATTTAAAAAGAAGTAATAAGTTTTTAGTTTATAAAATCTATAAAATTTAAAAACAAGCATTATGTGGTTTTTAGGTGTTTTCTTAGAAGAACTTTTTTTCTTTTAATAATTTCAGTATGTGTCATGATTTTCACAAATACAAAATTAGGTCTGTGTTTCTAGATTTTCTGATGTTTGATATACACAACAATCTCATAATACACAACTTGGTTTTAATTAGAGGCAATTAGGCTTATTTTTAATTTATATTTTAAATTTTAGATAAAATCAAAAAAAAAGAAATCAAAAGGACCTGTGTATAATTTTTCTGCTTTGCATTTAATTCATGATCCTCAAGGGTTTGCAGAAAAACTGTTCAAGAAATTACAATCAACTGTAATTGAAAAATTTGAAGTAAAAATTTTAATTCTGGATGTGATATCTAGATTAATCGGCTTACACAATCTTATTTTACTTAATTATTATCCATACATTCAACGGTTTATACAGCCTCATCAGAGAGAGGTCACTAAGTTATTACAGTTTGCTGCACAAGCCAGTCATGAGTTTGTACCACCTGATGTATTAGAGCCATTGATAAAAACAATTGTTAACAATTTTGTAACTGAAAGAAATTCTTCTGATGTTATGGCAATAGGGTAAGTAAATACTGTACAGAATTGTTTACCCAAACACCAATCAACCGAAAGCATTCCAATCGATAAATGCAGATGAAACTGGTTTATACTGGAGAAAATGCCAACAAAATCTCTAGTTTCTAAAATTCAAATGTCAGCACCTTGTTTTAGAGCAGTGGTTTCCAAACTTTATATAACTGCGCCTCCCTTAAAAAAATGTAATCCCCCCCCCGCTTTTATTTAATAAAATAATACACGTTTTTAAAAGGTATAAAACATTTTAATACAAAAAATAAAAAAGTAATATATTCACTTCGATTCAACTAACAATAAAATGAACTTGGGGTTCACTCTGAACTTTTTCTTCGAAGTATCGCATACTATTTCTATGAGTTTTTCGTTTTTAATAATTGTCAGTCTAAAAGAAAATAATAACGTGCCTTTCACAAACAGATTCGTTTATTTATACGAATATATATTTTTTAATTTATATATCTTAAAGTTATTTTATGAAAATTACACTTCTGTTAAACTTTTTGTGCCTCCCCTTGCACTAGTCTACAGTTTGGAAATCGCTGTTTTAGAGCAAACAAATCAATTATCCGAATACCCCCAATTCCCAATTGCTTTGGATAATTAATATTCTACTGTAGTAATATTTTATTAGTTTAATGTCATGATACAATTATTAAAGATATGGCTTTTCCGAGTTTCATTTTTTCACTTTACTGCGCATGACGTCACACGTGATTCACTTTGTTTATATGTGTTTATATGCATGATACGTTTATATGGATACATAACACAGCGTTTTTTATATCTAAATTAAATTATTTATATAATTAATCCTTTTATAAATAAGTATTTGTTTTACTGATAACTGATATAATTTTGCATTTCATTATTGAATACCTTAAAATATATTTAAATACATTCTCCATCAACTGAAAATAAGGAAATACCTAGACATTATTTCATTTTTGATATTCTATATGTGGAAATTTATCTATTTACTCAGATATATTTCCAGATGTGACGGGACTTCAGTATGAGTTCTAGTTATAAAAGTTTCCCACTTATCCAAGTCCCACATAACCAAGTTTCACCGTATATATACATTAAATGTCAAACTGACGTTTATAATTATTGTGAATTATTAATTAAACATTTGACTACTTTCATGAACTACTATAATATTAATTTGGGCGAGTCACGTGTGACGTCACAGCGAACAGAGTGAAGTTAGGTGATATGCGCAATGCCATATCTGTATTAATTGTATCATGGTTCAATGTATTGTTAATTTCAAATTCAATACACACAAAAAACTTAGTTTATCTATGTAATATTAAATTATATAGTTTAATAAAACCAATGCAATTAATTAACCTAATATTTATATAAGTAATAACAATTTGTATATTAATTATATTATATGTTACAGTTTAAATGCAGTAAAAGAGATGTGTGTACGTTGCCCGTTTGTGATGAATGAAGACTTGCTCCGTGATTTGACTCAGTACAAACATTACCGAGATAGGTCTGTGATGATGGCAGCCAAATCCCTTATCACTCTATTCAAAACGACAGCACCTGAACTTCTACACAAGAAAGACCGTGGTAGACCTACAGAGGCATCTGTTGAGCTAAAACTTAAACAGTTTGGTGAAACAGATGTTAAAGATTATATACCTGGTGCTGAAGCTTTATTGAAAGAATCTGATGAAGAGGTAATATAATTTTGATTTTTAGTAATAACAAACTTATTTTTTCCAAATGAAATAAAAAGAACATAATAATTACTGAAACTGGCGCCGACTATGGGGGGGCGATCGCCCCCCTAGATGTTATACCAGGGGGGCTTCGCCCCCCATGTGAAGCTGTACTCTAGTTTCTTTTAAATTAAAGATACATTTTTTTAAAAAAAGGTGCAATATTCAAATACTTGTCACTTGAGAAAAAATGATCAGTAAAAATTTCATCAAAAATAAAATTAATACTGAATATCTTCTTTATTTACTTTGCAAAGGTTAGTTAGACAATCAGCTTTAAAAAAATCTATGATATTTCTGTACCAAGTACTGAAGTTTTCAGCTAAAATCGTCGTTTTCGTTTCGTGAGCCTCTGTAAATTAATAAAGTAATGTACAAATGAAAAAAAAAGATTTCAAAGATACAAATGTCCACTTTTCAATTATTTCAAATAATTTAAGTTTGATCGATTTTTACCGAAACAACACTACAAATGAATGTTGTATCGTCGGCAGCATTATCCAAGTGGATGTTGCATGGTCCGTTTTACGGTGATTTGAGCTTTTTAGCTGCTTTATCCAATAATTTGACACTCAACTGACTCAACGCACTACTAGTTGTATTTCTGAAATTTTTAGCCGCAAAAAAACATTTCAGGTTATTTGGTCGTTATTATGAAAGTGGGATATTGCACATTTTTAAATAACCCCCCCCCCCCCAAATTAAAAAAAAAACTTATAAAAATCTCGCCCCCCCCCCAGGTGAAATGAAAAGTCGGCACCTATGATTACTGACATGTTTATTTTTATTTCCCAGTTACAAATAAACTCAGATTCAGATTCTGATGATGAAGACCAGTGGATCGACATTAAACATTCCTCTGATGAAGATAACACTGGTTCTAAGTCAGATAGCAATTGTTCTGATGAAGAAGAAGAAGAAGAAGAAGAAGATGATGACGTTGAAGAAGAAGAAGAAGAAATAATTAATGAAACTAATACATCAATAGAAAATAAGATTATAAAAAAAGATAAAATATTAAAGGCAAAACCATTTAAGAATAATAGTGAATCATCGGAAATTAAAAAATCTAAAAAAGAATTATCAAAAGATATAATATCAACTAGGATATTAACTGATGAAGATTTTAAAAAAATTGAGTTATTGAATCTTCGAAAACAAACACAAGCTGCTAAAAAGGGAACGAAAAGAAAAATTGAAACTGAAAATAAATCAGAACTTGTAAAATTGTCTGATATTGAAATGATTTATAAAAAGAGAAAACATTCGAAAGAAGATAGAATGAAAAGTGTCCGAGAGGGTCAGGCTGATCGTGAAAAATATGGATACAAAGATGGACGACTAAATGAAAATTGTTCGAAAACAAATAGGGAAAAGAGAAAAACAAAGAATTATCAAATGATAAAACATAAAGCCAGAGGAAAAGTTAAAAGGAGTTTTAAAGATAAACAAATATCTTTAAGGAATTATTTGTTAAAACAAAAGCGAATGAAATAGTTTTTTATATTTCATTGTTATGCTAACAGATTGGAGAGTTTTAAATTCAATTAATTTAAAATTATTATTCTTTTAGGTTTATTTGTATTTAAAAACGAAATAAAATGATATAATTTAATGACTGTTTTTATTTATACTATTTTTCACACATGTTTATTTATTTAAATTTAGAAAGATCAAATCATGGATCAAATATAATATACAAAGATCAAGTTTATATTTTCTTAATGGATATACAATATATGTATTATGTACATGTGAAATTTTGTTTAATTTAAAAATGTTAAATTTTAACCTCACTTTATTTTTGGACCTAGAAAATTATTGATGTAAATTTTACAATGATTAATTTCAATAATAATTATTTTTGAGAAAAATATATATATTTTTTTAATTTTATGGATAACATCTTTATTTTACCAAATAACAAAAAAGGACAAAAGTTTTAAAAACTAAAAAAAGAGGACAAGTTTTCTATAGAGGACAGTTGGCCAAAATAGAGGACGGTCCTCTTCAAAAGAGGACGGATTGTCACTTTACAGTAGGATATATACATATCACAGTAGTTGTTTAATATTATGATTAAAGTGACCAGACGTCCCGGATTGTGCGGGACAGTCCCGGATTTGAGTAGTCTGTCCCGCATAACAAATTGTCCCGGATTAGACATTAAGAACATTATATTATCATTATTGTGTTATTGGAGAAAAAAAAAATTCTTGGTGAGCTAAAAAAAAAGCTCTTCATAATTTGGACTAAAAAAAAATTTTTAATCCAATTTTTTTTTATAAAAAATTATTTTTTTTCAAAAAAACCTGTATGGGGGGGAGGGGTGTCCCGCAACAAGGTTTTAGAATTCTGGTCACTTTAATTATGATATATATTAAAAGTTGATTAATTATTATGATATAATTATATATATTAATCTATATGATATAACCCATGTAATTTTCGAATTCCTTTTATTTTAATCCAATTTCTTGGGCAATAAGAAAAATCAGTGAACTAGAAATAATTGGAAAACACATATATTATAATATAAAAATACTTAAGTAGAAACTATCTAATATCGTAATAGCATTAAGAAATTTATCCATATTTTACAGTGGCGTACGTATACCTATCTCATTTGACGTCATTACAATAGCCTTGTTTATAACATTGGAATATATATTTGCGTTAATTTGAAGGCCAAAATAACATGTAAATGAATTTTAATGTAATTTGTGAGTTAAAACAAAAGTTAAAATTTTGTTTTATACGGGTGTCCTTATAAGACGGCGCTAATGGTTTACTACACATTTTCATTTTGATCTCATTTCATTTCACTGATTCACACCACCACTACTAGTGTGTTTTGTAAAAGTAGAGCTGTCTTTTTGTCAGCTGTTTGTTTTCTAATTAGATATTTGTAACATATTTTAAAAATATATTGCATCTGAACATGGGTCTTTTATTTTCAAAATTATGGAGCCTTTTTGGCAGTGATGGTAAGCATATGTAATGCATTTTTTTGTCTATTAACAAAGAATGATCTAACAGTTTTATTTCTTCCTTAGAACACAAAATAGTAATGGTAGGATTAGACAATGCTGGGAAAACAACAATTTTATATCAGTTCATAATGAATGAAGTTGTACATACAAGCCCAACGATTGGATCAAATGTAGAAGAATTTATTTGGAAAAATATACACTTTATAATGTGGGATTTAGGAGGCCAGCAGTCTTTGCGTTCTGCTTGGAGCACATATTATACGAATACAGAAGTAAGTTACTTAATTTTAAATTAAAGCATATCAGGGTGGGCGGTTACTACAAAATATTAGATTCATGTTTGCATATAGATACTAATGCCAAATTTGTAACCGTAAAAAGGATTTTATTGGTGATTATTGTGTGATAACTTTTAAAAACCGATAATAAAATACCGAATTAATTATCTGAATTAAGTGTAGTCAATTTGACAGTTATTCTCAATTTTGTGATGTTCCATCTTGTGTTATTTACTTTAATAATTTCTTGTAACCTTTAACTAGCTGTCTTTCATTAAATTCTACATTTTTAGTTTGTGATAATGGTGATAGATTCAACAGATCGTGAACGATTAGAAGTTACTAGAGAAGAATTGTATCGTATGCTTGCTCATGAAGAATTGTCCAAAGCTAATGTACTTATATATGCCAATAAGCAGGTTAGAATATTTTTTTAGTTTAACCATACAATATAACCTGTTATTGTACTTATGTATTTATTTAAAATTAATGTTGTAGGATTTAAAAGGTTCAATGACAGCAGCAGAAATATCTCGGCAGTTAGATTTGACATCGATTAAGAAACAACAATGGCATATTCAGTCATGTTGTGCTTTAACTGGAGAAGGGTGAGTTTTACAATTATATATTATATTACACATAATTTGTAGGCACGCAATTCAATCTTACGTTTAAAATATCATAATTACTGATCTATATGTAGTAAATATACCAATTCTGACGTATAGTTTGTGAGGTAAAATTTTTCAAAAATTACTTTCTTAACGCAGCTAATGGGGTTATATTCTAAAATCATCCCTAAAACCCATTGGAAAAATTCACTTGATCAAATAAATAAATACCTTCTGCTAAAGATTAATGCCGTGGCAATATGCTTCAAGTCGACTTAGGCCGAGTTCACAGCACCAGCGAAATCGTATGAAATAATCACATGTAGACATTAAAAAGCAAGATAGCATGCTGTATACTATCTTGCTTTTTGATGTCTACACGTGATTATTTTATGCGAGTTCGCTGGTGCTGTGAACTCGGCCTGTCGACTCGAAGCGTATTGCCACGGCCTAAATGATAAAAAAACCTATTTCAAGAAAATTTAACTCTATACGAACATTTAAAAATAAAATCAACAAATTCTGACATATGGTATAGTAATTTCATTTAAAAAACCGAGAAAATTATAAAAATGTATTATTTATTTTACTTTATTTTAAACTATGATTTTTTATTATTAACCCCTTAAGTAGTTATGTCGTATATATTTGTCATGGTCTTTTGTATTGCGTAACGTTTATGATGAATATATTCACATTATGAATTTACTTGGTATTCTTATGTCCGGTATCATAAAGGAGCTAGCAAATTTACTAACTAGCAAGCACTTTCAAACGAGATATCAGACTTATATGACAGTTCTCTTTGAGTTTTTAACAGATATTTGTATGCGCAGTATGTTGGTTTTTACTCAAGGTTAGTAATTAAACTTAAGTGAATATATACTTTACATCATGAACATAAGAATATAAGGGACGGAGCATAACGCTACGGGGTGGAAACCTGAAAGGGGAGGGAGACGAAGTAGTTTGTGCCTAATTTTGATTGGTTACTATGCTATAGAATTTAAATGTTACTGATGCCCGGTGTGCCCGGTATTATAAAGAAATTGCATGCAAGCAAATTTGTTTCCATGCAAATTTGTGATTTGCAAACGCTATCTACTAGGAGTCAAATGTAAATGACAACCAATCACAGATTGTAGCTTTAAAATATCAAGACAATTTGACTCCTAGTAGATAGTGTTTGCAAATCGCAAATTTGCATGGAAACAAATTGCTTGCATGCAATTTCTTTATAATACCGGGCATGAATATTATATTATGTCAAATAACTTTTTTGTGTAATTAGCAACTCATTATTAATATATATTATTGTATAATTCATTATATAATGAATTATTGTTAGTTTTTTTTATAAAGTTAAGAATAGTTGTTATTTATCTTTAAAAAATCGAATTTATCAATAATTATTTTTTAATTTAGTGGTACTGAACGTCGCACAAGTGTAACCAATAAAATCTAAGCATAAGTATCAACCATAGTTATCAATCGACTTTAGGCACAGTACCCCTCCGCAGTTCGGCTTCACCCCCCTCACCTGTAAAGCTAGTTTATGCTCTATCCCTATATTCCTACGTCTATGCTTTACATACCTTTGTTTTTATTTCCTATGGATGAAACTATCTGTCAAATAATGACTTTTTGTGATAAATAATGATTTTTTTTAAAATTTTGTAGTACCTAAGCTCTGTTGCACCAACCAACTTAAATGATGAAGTTATTAAAATGTTTTAAATATTTGTTATAGATTGTATCAAGGGTTAGAATGGATCGTAAGCAGATTGAAGAAGAAATGACATCACAATTTTAGCACGTTCACATAATAAATATTTAATAAGTGACATGAAGTTAAAGTGATAATATAAAATTATTTTAAGGTGTACATGATAAAGCATGAGTGTTTGATTTAAATTATTGATGATAGACTTTTTATGTTACCTGGTTTTGCTGCTGATTTACAAGTTGTATTATAACAAATAATATTTAATATTGTTATATATATATATTATATAAATATTCTTGTCAGTGTTCGGATTGGAGAGTATTAATAGTACAATAATTATTACCATCTCTAGTGCTAAACCCCATAATCTTTAGACAGATTTATGTCTTCCCCATATTTGGATTTTAATGTTTTATGGCATTTATATAAACTGTATATACTTGAGTTTATTTTATTTCTGAAAAATAGTGCAACGCATGAATTAAAAAAATGTACCGATACATATACACAATAGTGCAAAATTCATGTGACAATAAACTAAATGATTATAAATATTTGTGAGACAGTATGTGTTAGCATTGTGGAAAGGCTTAAATGCTGTATTAATGTCAAAGAAAGACATTTTAAACAATCGATAAATAATAAATTCCGGTTATAAATTTGAGTGCTTTATAACAAAACTTTGTGTGTCATCTAAAACTGTGAAATACGGTATTGAACAATATATTAATATCTCATTTCTTTTACTTTTTATGTAAGTGTTCATTTTATTTGATACTTTAGTAAATTATATTATCATTAAATACTTCTATACATATTGTTAAAAGTAGGTAAAACTTTTAATGTTATAAAACTGACTGTTTATGAGACAATTTTTTTTGGGTGTATTTATTCAAAGACATTTTAGTAAATTTTTATTAAGAAAACATTGCCATGTCATGTTGAAAAAAACATCTTTATGGTTCATTGTTATGATGACAAAATCAATTAAATTAGTTAGAGTAAATGTCATTGTTATATGGAAGATTTTTTCCTAGCTACAATAATTTGTTAGTTTTATAATATATTTTATCCAATTCGAACACGGATTTGTCATATGTTTTACTAGATAAATTTTTAAATTAAAATTAATTGCGATTATACGTATTTATATATGAATTCATTTTAATGATTAAATATGAATATGTAAATAATGTTATATTAAGGTAATGAATATATTTGTGAAATTTTTTCTCATATTGAGAATGTTCAGGTTGTATTTTAAATTTTGTTTTATTTACAACAATGTTCACACCACTCGAATCAGAACTGGACTGAATATAATGTGGAGTACTGAGAGTATTTTTATTGTTACTTTAATAAAATATGTAGTACTTTCATAGAGATAGAATATTACTGGAGTGATAACTCTAATGGGTGAGCGTGGGTTGATAAAAATAGATTCCTCTAACCCAAGTTTATTAAATGACCTTGTCTCTAACCTATAGAGATGTAATATATAGAGCGATAACTCTAATGAATGAGCGTGTGCTGATTAAGATAGTTTTTGACGTACCTCCTTGCTCTTAGTATTATCTAACCTAAACATGTTCTATGGTTACCATCGTACCGTGCGAATTCAATGTTTTTAGTACAGAGTTATGACCTGTCAGTTTACATCATCAGCCGATCAGATCTTAGTAGACAAAAGGTTTGTGGTACGTTGTCCTAAATATCTCTATGAGTACATTTATGGAAGTGGAAATGTTTACAGGCAATTGTTTTTGTTAAAAAAAAAAACGGTAACTTGTGTATCTTTTTGAAATCAATACTAAATTTGAAGTTCAATTTCTCAGTGGACCTTTATTTCAGTCTGAAGATGATGAAAACTGTAAATATGAGAAAAAATATGTGAAACTTATGTACAATTTTTATCTTATAATAAGGAGGAACATTGTCTGTGATTATTATGTGTATTTTAGTAAAATTGTTTAACTTTCTACAGTAGTACAGTACAACACGATGGTGTAACATTTTATGTTTAGTAATTATGGAATTAGTTTTCTTTACTTCTCCTAATAAATTTTTTTTATAAATATAATAATGCCCAATATCTGTTAAATTTAATTTAACGAAAAAATTAATATTTCTAATTAATAGTTTAATAATAATAATTTATTAATAATAGTTTTTGATATATATGTATAATTTCTAATACTTGTTTTTCAGTATCAAAATTTTGTTTATATCATACTGTCAGAACCTATTATATTTAGAAATATTAATATTTTGGAAAATTAAACAATTTTAGACTGGGAAAAGTAATATAAATAATATTGTGAATTTTTTTTGTCATTGCTGTAAAATTACTATTAAAATATTAATTAATATAGGAGAAAAATACCTAACATATTTAAAATCTTATATCAAAATTATATTTTAAGTTTTGTAGAAGTATATTAGGTGGGACTTTTCTAAATGTGGCCTAATAATGGAATATTACATTCAAACCAGGGGAGTAATGTGCCTCTATTATAGACTCATAAACTATTAAATACCAAATTGTACAACTAACGTTAAAAAAATTAGCATTTATATTGATCAAGTAAAAATTATCTTGGTACTTCCCTTCCTGACAAAAAAAGTTCCGTCGCCGCTGTTCAAATTATGATCGTTTAGTGGTTTATTGCAATTAAGTATTTATCTTGATAATAAGCTATGACCACTTATGATTAAAAATAAATGTAACAAGTCGATCTTGAAAATTTCACTAAAATTAAGCCTTATTTGGAAAGTTCTGCTAGGTTTTTTATAAAATTTGAAATATAATTTTATTGTAATGCCTACTTTCGACTTATAATTGATTTTTGCTATTATACTTACTGTGGTCACATATCTCCAATAAACAAACTATATGTTTAACTGAAAAAAATATTAATTAATCTATTTAATCAATATTGTAATGGAAATAAAAATTAAAAAAGCTAATTTTTACAGGGGGTAGAATTTTATAAGTTTAAATAGTTTTGTAAAATACATTCCTCATATTTCGAAAACCTACATATGGGATATTAAATAATTCTTTAGCTTTATAAAGAAATTATACTAATCGAAAGAGCATTTTCAGTTGTTTTTTTTTTTTCATAACAATGACGATTTATTGTTTAAAGTTTACATAATAAATAATGATAATTATTGAAATGCAATGTTATATTATTTCTTGTGTAATGTAAAATTTCTAGGTAGGTATTTAAAAGGATTTAGAACTTCTCAATACATACATTTTCATACAAGAAATATGCAAGCAGAAAATTTATTAAAGGTGGGCTGTTTACACAAAAGTTGTACTCTTCGTAACAAAAAGTTTAATTAACATAAAATCATAACACACTGAAGTAAGCGCTATTATTTTATGTTTCTTTGTGACTTCTAGAAATTTTAATTAGAAATTAGGAAATTTTATAACATCATGATAATTTTAAGTTACAAATTGTATATATTCATAACTTTTTAGTTTAAATTTAATAATAGAATTTTAGGTAGGCCCAGTAATTGAAAAAGTAATCAAAAGAAATCAAATTTTGACATTTCATTCCAGTTTCTGTAAAACTCCGTATTCACCGCTAATAATTTCATTATGTTCAGTTATTGTTTATTACATCCAAGCAGTCTGAAGATGTTTGCAGTAGGTACTGCCAATCTACATTACCAACCTATTTTTTAGTTGACAATTTTCATTATTGAATTCGTTAAACGTCATTCAGATTGAAAATTTGCTGTATCTTTTACGTTCAGATTCCGGATTAAAATAGAATAGTATTTCATTCCATTTGATTCTTTTCTCACTTACTGGGGGGAGATTCGACCTTGTGCATCCTTTCTAAGTGTAAATTGATGATCTTTATTAGAGTTGAACGATACTGATTTGTGGAATATGTACAGATATTAATATTTTTATCTATGTTTTAAATTTAATCTCTTTTAAATTAGATGCTATTTAAATAATGGGCTTTTTTTGGCTAATATGTGTACCACATAGACTTGATGGGTCAATGTTTACAAAAATTATTTATGTGATATTTCTATATTTTATTTGAAATCGGTAATAAAATATTCAAAAAAAGCCCTTTAAAATAATGTATTATTCCTCTTATCAATAATTCATAACATACATACATCATGAAACTTTTAAAAAATATACATTTTGTCATTATTTCAAGTCAAAATGATTTTATTTTAGTTTTAAAACAAATTATGTTATTTTTATTTTACTATATATAATTATTACTTATATTAATTAAATATATTATTTTAATACTATTTTTATTTTTTTATATCAATTATATTCACTATATATCCATTATACTAAATAGTAAAAACTTCAAGACTGGGAAATTATTATTTTTACTCAAAGATGACGGCAATACATACTAATTTCAAATTTCTAACAAGACAGATTAGAATAAATTATGTTATTATGTGCACAAAAGTGAGCATCATAATTAGAAGTGTATCTAACTTGAAATTTGAGACTTCAGGATAAATATTATACTTATGAGAACTAACACAAAGCCTAACAAAAAATGTAAAAAATAATAAACATTACTGAAAAAAAACAGTTGAATACTAATGTGTGCTCTTAATTTTAGTTTTATGCAAAAAATAATAGCAATCTTGAAACCAGTGATGTGGACAGTGAGGGGAAATTCCCCCCTTTGAATTAAATGCCTTCCCCTCCGGTTGTTACTTTTTGGAGTAGTAGGTATTAGGCACACTGAAGTATATATATACACTCAGCACTCTGCTATACGACCATCCACAGCACGACCGCTCCGTTCCACGATGTGCTGACAGTTCTAAACATCGATCTTCCCCCATCCCCACCATACTACATACCGTGACTGTTATATTTCTGCGCGTTTAAATTCACCAATTAACGTTAAACTCGGCACGGTGGTGGAAGCCCCTCTATAGTCGTCGTGTAATGGAACTATTGAATTACCGATGCCGTCGTATTATAGAGTGCTGAGTGTATTGGTTTTGGATTTGCCCAAGGTATGTAAAGTATAAGGTAGCCTGCCTCATGGCTCAGCTTGAGAGAGGGAAATATATCATCTGCGGTGCCAAAATGAGGAGAGAGGGAATGATGTGTCCAATCATAACACGTGTAACCTCGAATGACGTCATTTGGGGTGCCCAAGCTGATTGGTCAAAAGCTCATGAGGCAACCTGTTGTTTTACTAATCTTGGATTTGCCATTTTAATTTGGAATTTTGTTTACTTGTTGATTCCTAGATTATTTTTGAATTATATTCAGCTTAAGAGAAGGTCCTGCTATGAAAATAAAAAATAATATTTTTTTCTTAAATTAATTATTATTTGAAGAATCTAGCCTGAAAATTACAAGTCAGTTACAGGTTACAGTAGATGTTACATACTGCGAATGTCCATAATGAGAACCGCGCTGGAGTATCAGTTCTATTATAAATGGCAGCTGTACAACTATAAAGGAAATAAAGGGGCTTTGAGAAGTGAGAATTCAAATTATGGAAGATATCGTGCCTGACCGGGTTCACAGTATGGAATTTCTACAGTGCCTTAACTAGAAGTTCGAGGGCACCCTTTTTTCTTTCTTTTTTTAGTTAGCACCTACCTATTTTTACTTCTTAATCTATTAATTTTTACCTTTTTAACTGCTGTGAGGGCCCCCCAGGTTCGGGGGCCCCGGGGCACTGCCCCGGTGGTAGTTACGGCGCTGAATTTCTGCTATATGACAAATTTTCTACCTGCACGTTGAACGCACGAATACGTAAAGTATGTCTGTAAGTTTCAGTAGATTTAATGAAGGTCGAAAAGCTCGAAAACAAACTCAAAGTGACCAACGGGACTTCTACGAGAAAGCACACGGGTTTTTCAAAATTAGCGTACATCATAACTAAAGAATATTAATTCAATCATTATCAAATTTTGTAGCATTTTTGTCTCGTCGATGAGCTTTGTTTTTTTATAATAATAATGAAACAATTTATTTTAGAAAAATAAGAGTTAAACTTTACTTTGAATAATTAAAATTTGCGTTTGAAGTTTTGTAATTTCACAATTTTTAAGGTTCATCGACGACAAATATAGGTACTATTAACTAATAATAAAACGGGTAAGTGCGTGTTGGGCACTCACATGATAGGGTTCCGTAGTCATTTTCACTACGATTTATAAAAAAAAGTGTTATTTCAAAATTTTCGTGACTGAAGGGTTAAAATCAAAAAGTCAATTGACTTTTATTATTGCATTTTAGGAGATCTATAAAATGACACCCCACTCAATGGGGTAAGTGGAAAAAAAATGTTAGTTCACTTTTCAGTCAATAGAAGAGGGGTCCAAAATATGTTTGACAATCTTCGTTATAATTTTCAGTGAAAGTACTAATAAAAAGCTACATTCTGGAATATTTTCAGATTTTTTGAATTGATAGTTTAGAAAATAGAAGGTGGGACGCTTTTATAATGACTTTGGAAAGCAAATACATCGTGATTGAAGGGTTAAAATAAAAAAAAATTGATACATTTTTTGTTGCATTTTAGGAGACCTTCCTAACGGCACCTCACTCAATGGGGTAGATGAATTTGTTTTTTTTTTTTAAACACTTCATTTTATGGAAGGGGGGTCTAAAAATTATTTTTTTTTTCAAAAATCTTATCATTTCTGTTTTTGGGTTTTGGTATACCAAATTTCATCTTATGTCAAAATTTTTACAAGACGGACGGACGGACATGGAGAAACTATAAGGGTTCCTAGTTTTCTACGGAACCCTAAAAAGGGGATCATCAGTTTTATATAAATACGAACAGCGATAGCGTATACCCCAATTGTTCACTCCGCAGTTATATACATATAAGTATTATAAAGTATATTGAAAAACTTTCAAAAGAATCCACCGTTTATTGAAAAAATCTGAAAAATCCCTCACAATTGTCGTTTTATAGCAGGACCTCCCCTTAAAGATGTAAAATTAAGTATAAATCATAAGAACAGTTAATTTCAATAACGAAAATCGTCCCGAAAGGGTTAAAATAATAAATCATTGATATTCGTCAATCCGGAACTAATGGTTACCTCGAAAAGCTCTCTCGGGAAAATCGCGGGTTTCCTGATATGTAAAGACATTTCAGCCGTTTATAAACCAAGCTCACATTTATGGTAGTTTTTCTAAATTTTGATACCAAAGTAGCTAGGTTAGTGACGTGTTATTGCTTCATGGGGCCCCAGGCAAACTAGAAATGTTAGATTAATCATTGCCAGACATTTTTCTTCGGGATTTTCTCTTGGATTCAACACTGCCTTTACAACAAAATCAAATAACAATTTTAGGTCACATATCAAGAAAACTAAAACATTTATGAACGCAATTAACTTATTACTTCCCAGTGTCCTATTTATAGGTCATCATTTATTTTTTCTCTGACATAATAACGTTGTTAATTTGATTTGCATTACTAATATGTTTTTTGAGTTCTCATGATAATAATCTAGTCTGCAATTGATAATTATTATGTCTTGTATTGAATTTATCTTTTTGGTCATATTTTCAGCAAGAATTGAGAACTTGATAACAAAATTCGAAGAAATAAAAAGTCGGGAAGTAATGGGTTAAACGCAGTGCGCAAAAAAATCATACATACATTTTAAATGCACCTAATTAAAATTGTGATATTCTTACTCAAGTAGGTAATGAGTTTTGGCGGGGCTCCAGGCCTTTGTCTTTTTTTGCCATTGAATAACACGCTAATAAGCTAGATAAGTACTTTATGACTTTTTGTTAAAAAAATTTAAAATTATAATTTTAAAATAGAAAACTGAAAATTATAATTCTAAATTTTCTTAACAAAAGTTGTTTATTTACATAGGTATGTATCTTCTTTAAGATAAAGTTCTAATTGATATACCATTGTATATATAAAAATTTTGAATTATTCCTAATTGAACTTTTCAATTTTTGGTATGTCGAGTATGACACTTTTAACTATTAAAATCTCAAATAATCATACATCTTTACAAAGTTCATTATTTATACTTTCTAAATTAAGAAAAAATAATAAAATTCCATTAATATTTAACGAAATTAGAACACGTTTAGTAAAACTCTAAAATTTGAGAACAAGTCGCCATATTTTTTAAACAATTGAGAGTATGAAAATTTTTGTTTTACGAAAGTTTCTTATTTTTTATGATTTTACAAATATGTTATATTTTACAAATATGTACTTTTGGATATACCGTTCTATTTGATTTTGCTGAGAAACGGGCATGTACTCCTCAAACTACCCCCAAGGGGTGGTTTCAGAGGGTTGAAAATATTTTCTTGAAATTTTTTAGGGTCGATATACAGGTTGAGTCATATCACGTGGAACAAACTTCAACAGTTGATTGAGAAAAATATTTCAAGCAAAAAAGTTCATATGATCATGTGTCCGAAAATTCTTCGTGACGGATTTACAGACTCTCAAAGATTTTATCCAAAATTAGTTTTTATTTAATATTTTAATAACCCATTGTGATTTGTAATACAGTAATTATGTTTGATACCCAGTTCAGAATTAGTACCTGTTATCACTGTTATCGATTTCCAGTATCAATTAACTAATGATTATATTTATCATAGTATAACAGTGATGTGTTGTGCCAGTGGGTCCTTTGATTTTTATCTGGTACCTATTGTTAAATTTGTTTCCTATTTTTGACACTTTTACAAGGTCATATGACACAAAATACAAATAAATATACATTGTTAATTTGTCATAAGATCAACCGTTTAAGAGAAATACGATAATAAAAATAATATAAGCTAGTTTTCTCCATGTGGCCGTCCGCTACCCCTTCTAAACTAGCACCCCGGACGATAACTTAATCTCCCTCCCTAAAACCGCCATTACTGTTATATTTACATTAACCAAATTAGCAACGAATTTTAATAAATTTCAAATATCAACCATTCTTTTTTCCAAAGCTTACTTGACTTGTAATATTGCACTCTAGTGATTGTTGTAGTTTTGGCTGACACCTCGACATGTTTTACTCTTTCATGGCAATTGTTATTTTTATTCAATAATGAATTGTTAAGAGTTGTTTTATTATCGAAGATACGAGAAGCTTTGCGATCGTATTTTAAATGGAAAAAAACCGTTCTTCGATTTCAAAAATTCCACTCGATCTTTCAGGTCAAGACACTTGGTCTGGAACATCTGTATATGTAAAACGAATTCTGTTTTATTGTGTTAATTCTAATGTTTTTTTTTGTGTAAATAGCCTTTTAAATAAAAATCGCGATGTTTTATTATGAACACTTGGTATACCTTAATATCTTTATTTTATGTTTTATAACAGTGTTTTGCGAGACAAGGTTTAGGAGTTCTGAGAAATCGTAATGAATCTCGAGAACTTGACTTTAATAAGAGAAGAGTGAGCTGCAATCTGATCGTGCATTTAAGATACGATTTATTGACCTATCCCTGGGCAAGTTCTGGAATTCTGTGAAAGAAGCGTGCATCCTACTATAGGAAAGCAATAAATAAATATATTGCTGCAGTTTTCAACCTCTTACATACGAGTATGCGAGCAAGATTTTTCTTACTTGACAAGTATTAGAAAGATTAGTAGCAATGACAGAAATTGTCTCCTTTTCAGTGCGAATAAAAAAAACATCTTCCAAGTAAATGCACAGTGCTTCCTCGTGCTAAATTGATCAAAAGTAGTTAATTATTGAACAATTTAAATAAAAACCGATAAAGTATTCAGATGAACTGCCTGTCATTGGTTAACCATTTAATTTTCATACAATTTTAATAAAAAATAATAATTCGACATTTTGCTTCCTCGCAATATCGAAGATACGAGAAGCTTCGTTATCGTTTTAAAACGAGAAAAAAAATTTGTTCTCCGATTTCAAAAATTTTACTTTATTTATCCGTTTCAGGTCAAGACAAACACGTTCCGTGTCTGTCTGTCTGTCTGTGTGTGTGTGTCTGTGTGTCTGTCCCCCAATCCTTGTCAAACGCTTAAAGGTCGGAACGCACTAGAGCGGCGCGACGCTTCACTACACTACACTTCATTTTTTTAACCAATCGCACGTAACGCACCGTGCAGCGTAGTGTCGCCCATGTGCGACTAGGTTCATTTAAAACATTAAATAGAATATTTTGTTGCGACGCGTAGTGTAGTGTAGTGAAGCGTCGAGCCGCTCTAGTGCGTTTCGACCTTAACTCATGAATCACTGAACCGATATTGATGAAACTTGGTTGGTTGGTTTGGTCTGGCTTGAAGACGGTCCCATTTCAAAATAATTAAAATTGTGTGTAAGGGGGAGGGGTGACATCCAAAAAGATTTATTTTTTGAAGATATGTCAAGAAAGACACATGTAACGTGAAAATTTTATAGAACCTTTTTTGTAGAGCATTCAATTCTCTATAATATAGGTCACCTACTTTTGTTGTAAAATATTCCCTTACAAAGATCTATCTCAATTTGACTTAATAAAATCGTCATTTGTTTTTTTAAAACTGCAATTTACTTTGACATATTAAATGTCATTTTGACGTTTTAAATGTCATTTTGACATTCGTATAGCAGAAAAATAAAATGATTTTGATTGAAATTGTCAAAAAATTCAAAATATACGACATAATAACCAGGCGCGTATTAAGAAAAATGTCAAATTAAATTTTTTTATTAAAATCGTATGAAAATTAAAGGTTTACCAATGACAGGCAGTTCATCTGAATACTTTATCGGTTTTTATTTAAATTGTTCAATAATTAACTACTTTTGATGAATTTAGCACGAGGAAGCACCGTGCATTTACAAGGCAGAGTATTTCTTTATACGCACCTCGTTATTATGTCTTATATTTTGAATTTTTTGACAATTTCAATCAAAATCATTATTTTTTTGCTATACAAATGTGAAAATGACATTAAAACGCCAAAACGACATTTAATATGTCAAAGTAAATAGCAATTTTAAAAATCAAATGACGATTTTTTTAAAGCAAATTGAGATAAATCTTTGTAAAGGAATATTTTACAACAAACGTAGGTGATCTATATTAGAGGAAATTGAATGCTCTACACCCAAAAAAGAAATTAGTAAGTATTGATTGAATATACGAGTACAACTTACAGTGCGGCATGTTACAAAGTCGCTTCGAACCGTCAAATTGTAAAATTTACAAACTTGAGAAAAATTAGTAAGTTTTACAAAATAAAAATGTATATTTCACAGTAAGAAATTGTAATGCGGCCAGCATGAATAGATATGCAATAGAGTGATTATTACTAAAGAAAATTGTAATTTGTTACATACGATACGTTATTTATTACTGGTTAGCGTTGCGAAAGATGTTTATTAGAAATAGGAATTTTAAATCATAAAAATAACAGGTGGAACTATTGATATTTGCAAAAATTACAATTTCATTTTGTTGAAATTACTAATACTACTATGAAATAATACTTACTTCTACAGGAAATTTGTACTCACATGAAAGGTTCCTGGGTGCCACATCCTGATTTTAATGAAATTTGGTAAAAATTACAAAAAATATAAAAAAATGAAACATTATTACAATGGTAAAAAATATTTTTTTTTATTTTCATATTATTAAATATTTTAATTACATTATTGAAAAATTATTTAATTACACAAATTATATTAATTTTAATTAAGTTCTTAAATTTAAATGACTAATAATTATTGTGTATACAAAATACTTTTATTAAACTAATAATAAATGAGTCATTTTAAAACTACATTACATACAGGCTGATTCAGCACTATTGTGCCTAACTTGAACAGTAAATTGAGAAAAATATTTTAAACAAAAAATTCTATGTCCGGAAATTTTTCATGAGGGAGTTGCATCCCTCCAAAGATTTTTTCCAAAATTCAAATTTCACAATGGACTCTATAGATATTTAATAAAAATTATTTTCTGTATTTCCAGAATATACTTCATATTCAAATGAAGAAGTTTCGGTACAATTTACTTCAATTGATTGTCCATCAAAGTTGTGTTTCTTTAAATGAGCTTGAAATGATTTTAATTTATTAAATCTTTGATAGCATTTAGATAAGCATTAAAAATAACCTGAAATTATACTTTGATGTTCTTCACTTTTAATATGTGAATTAAAAGTAGTATAATGAGTAAAAATTGTAGAGCATGAGCATCTAATGTGTGCCATATTGATTATAATTATATTTTTTTAATTATTTTAAATTGTAAAGAAACGTTATTAAACAATAAATATAAAAAAGCACTTGTAATAAATATATAAGAATTTAAATTAATTAAGAGACATTTGAGTAGCTTTAATATCACCTAGTAAGGCAGTTAATGAAGAAGATAAAGATATATCTTCTGTTGTATCTATATTAAACAACGTTTTTTGAATTAATAACCAAGGGGCACGCGCTTCAGGCGGAAACTTTATATTAAGTGTAAAGTATATTTTAAATACTGTTAATACGGCCTCTATAGGGCTGTTAACACTATATGAAATGTCATTTACTCTCACATATGATTCACTTATGTCTTCCAATGGTCCTACAATGGACGTGGTTGACATGCGATTTTATGTTGGAACATCCAGCGTTGCAATCGATCTATTGATTCGTTTTTATCATTTAGTCTCTGCAAAAAAAAATTTGGGATGTTAGATGTATATAGTATATTAAATAATTTTATTATAAAATAAAAAGTAATGTATATTTTATGGAATTTAAATTTAGATTATATAAAACCCAGTTTAAACATTGAACGAATATATAGTTTTAAAATAAATATAAATTCTTTTATATCGACTTATGATATAGTACTCACTTCAATGTGGAACAAGAATCCTCGTTGAACTTCCGAGGTAGTCGGATTCCACCACGAAAACCCGTTCTTTAATTTTCGTCTAGGACCATCTGCAGTTGACGGAGGTATTGCAAATGGCTTTTTAAATAATGTTGGTATTATCCATAATACCAAAGTATCCAATGTAGCTATTTTGATGTAGAAATAATTATTTAATAATAACCCAAAGAATAAACAATTTTATCTTCTGTAGATACTTACATGATGTGACATTAGCAAAATTATCCACATACTTGGATAAGTCGGGATCTTTCGGTTTGCGAATGCCTAGTAGTAATCGCACTAAACGCGTTCTTAGGGTTATCCACTTTTCTTCCAAATTTTTACAATTTGGGTATAGTTTTTCAAAATCACTGATTAACTGCACAAAATCACGTAATCACCGCAACAGACAATCATAGAATGACTCAGTGGCTGGCTGACAAGTACAGACTTGTACGTTTTTTGAAAGCCGTTATAAGTTACAATTCTGCATTGTAAGTTTTCCAGAGCGACATTTGAATTAGCTAAAAACGATTTCTCACATTGTAAAATTTACCGATCGTTCAATCAGTTACTATATACTGCACACAGAGTTGGGCAAAATTCAATTGTAACAGCAATTAAAAATAAACAATTTTTATCACTGTATAATAAATCTCGGTCTTCTAAAGTAAACAAATGACAGGCATCGTAAAACAAATATTACCTATAAGAATTAAAAAAACTCAAATGTAGAAAAAATAATACTCGCTGAATAAACAAAATTTGAATATTAATTACTTGGACGTTCTACGAAAAAATAATGTTCAATTCCACCTATTATGAAAATTATTGTTGAAATTATTATAATATTATGAAAATTATGTTCACTATTTTTATAGTTTGCAGCCAATGTATTTCATGAGGTTGCGTATTACGTTTTATATATTAATACAAATCGCCAATAAAACTGTTAAAACAGTTGAAGAGATAAATATAAATATAAATAAATAAAACCTATTTATACTATTATAAGTACCCAATTACAAATACAACTACAAAGAAAAAGTTTACAATATTGCATTGTAATTCAAACAAAAGTAATACGTTATTAATGCTAATGCTATTAATTACAGTGTGTTATTGTAAAGCTTACTAATGAAAAAGTTAAAAAAAAAATTATTTCACAATAGACGTGCCAATTTATTTAAATTTACAATGTAAAATTGTATTTAATACATTATCGGGATTATTGTAAAATTTCCGTACTAAAAATGTAAAAAAATCGTATCTCGGTATGAAAAATTACTTCAATATAAAGTAACATCTATTGTTACAACACTGCATTGTAAATTTTAGTTATTACTAATGAATCCGGCCAAGTGCTAGGAAAATTAGCTAAAATTACAATGTTTACAGTATCTACTGCTTATTTTCCTTGTATTTACTTGATTTACAAGACGAAGTTGTAATTTTTGCTTATGTTCAAAAAATACTTTTTTCCGTGTACAAAAAAGGTTCTATAAAATTTTCACGTAACATGTGTCTTTCTTGAGATATCTTCAAATCAAAAAATAAATATTTTGGGATGTCACCCCTCCCCCTTACACACGATTTTAATGCTTTTGAAATGGGACCGTCCTCAAACCAGACCCAACCAACCAACCAAGTTTCATTAATATCGGTTCAGTGGTTCATGAGTTATGCGTGTACATGGATTGGGGGACAGACAGACAGACACATAACAAAAAGTGTTTGTCTTGACCTGAAACGGATATATCCGGTAAAATTTTTAAAATCGGAGAAAACATTTTTTTCTCGTTTTAAAACGATAACAAAGCTTCTCGTATCTTCGATATTGCGAGGAAGCAATAGTACTTGTTATGTTTTCTCTATAAACTTTAATTTTACAAATAATAAAGTAGGGTATTAATATATATTTTTAAAACATACAAGGGCTCGCTACGGTAAAAAAAGTTAAGAAACGTTACTCTATACCTACTACTCTACAGTAAAAGGAAGTAGAATTGGGTAGTAAAGCCGATTTTATTCGAATTCGAGATTTTGATGGAAATATTTATTTTGATCTTCCCTAAATCTATACTGTTTATTTTCACCATTATGTATGTGTGTCTGTCTGTAGACGCTGTAATTCAAAAACGACAAAACATAGAAGAAAAAAAATTCTATATCAATATTCATTTGGGCAGAAAACCTTTTTGAAAACGATATTACAATCGGAAACGGATATCAGTCAAAATTAATTTTTATCAATATTAAATTTTTTGAATTATTTTTGAAACGATGCGAAATAAATGTTGAGATAAAAGTTGTAAGCTCAGTTGGGTGTGTGTTTTGGGAAGTTTAAGGGGATACAAGAAATATTGGGATGTTGCTGATGGGCCGATTATAGCAGTGCTTAATAAAAGGGTAGGCCGGGTATAAGGGATATTGTGTTGGAGTCACTTGGGATTTGGGTGTATAGGTATAAATAAAATTTTACTTATCTTACATCATAGATTTAGTTTGCAGTTTTTTTTATTAATAGTATGTGGTGTTTGTACGTTAATGAAAATTATTAAAGACTTAATTTATGTTTTATGATAAAAAAATAAGGAATTAAATCAATTTATAAAAATTATATTTTAAACGGTTCGTAATAGAAAGAAACATTTCAAAAACCCTCAAGGTCCGGTAGAAACATCCCAATCCATCATTCCAAAACTCCCAAGTGATGTCTTTAGAAACAAAAAAAAAAAATTGAAAAGTAACTTAAAAAATAACAAAAAATAATAACAAGATGTTCTGGCTGAGAGGCTATGCCTGATGGCCAACAAATTAATAATTAAAAAAAAAAAAAAACCCTCAAAAAGTATATGTGTAAAAACCAGAAGCTAAGATTCACCTCAAGATCACTACGAAATCTTCAACGTTTGTACATACTATGTAGGTACATACGCACCTAATTGTAGTTGCAACTATGTACATGTTTACACTTAAGTACCTACATGCATTTTTTGTAGAGTAATTGTATAGGTACTGTTTTGGTTAAAGTGTTTTCAAGTGCGTTTTTTATAGTTGTGCCTAGCTCTGACAATGAGTAGCTAGTATCTACTTATTTCCTTTTGAAAACAATTTTTTTAGGTAGGTAATTAACTTTTAATTACTTGTGTAAATTATTGTATTTATTTAACATATTAACACTTATAGTGGAGTCATATAACCGGAATTTTGTCTTGAATAAAACAATCTCTCCTTACAGCGATTTTATGATTTTAAAATGTTCTAGAGATCAATAGGAGTTCATAACTGATTTTGTGGATTTGTCCGTTTTCCGCGCGGTACTTTTTTCAGGGCTTTTCCAGAAAATCATCATTTTTTCCATTTTTTTGTTTGTTTTTTGCTTATATCTCGGCTTCTACTTAATGTATTTTGACTAAAAAAATATGTGGTTACGTGTAAGGAACCCCTCTATCGATCTGTGAGGTGCGGAATACTCTGACTTAATGTATAACCTAAAAAAAATTATATACTGCGGTTATCACAGATTTTTCATTTTTTTCAATAACTTTGCAAAAAATAAAAATATCTTGACGAAAATTGGAAACAATATTCTTATTATGATTCCAAATAAACCTATCAAGTTTCATTAAAAAATATTTTCAAATATCGCAAAAATTTAGATATAGAAAAATAAATTGATTGGCAAACCATCGTAGAGAAAATAATTTTATCTCAAATTGTAGGGTTTTTTATGCCCTTTTCAATGATGCATATATAATTGCTTCTACATATTGAAAAAAAAAGTTATTTAGGTTTCTCTGAATTGATTTTTGCATTTTCGGATTGTTGCATTAAATACATTTTTTCCCGATTAACTTTTTTATTGTTTGGAAAAAATTATAAAATCTAAAATTTAGTTGAAAGATGAGTATTTGAAACAAATTTAGCATATTTTTTTGTAATAATTAGTAAAAATTCTGAAAAATTCAAATTTCACCCGCACAAATTAATAATTTTGTTTGTTAAATATCCGTTCGTATACTATAAATAATTATTTTTAGTAACTAGAAAGGTTTAAAAAATAAATGTAATCAAATTTAAAGTTATTTATTAAAACAACATAAAATTACAAATGGATACTCGAAATTTTTAAGTATCCATTTTTGAGTATCCAATTTGTGCGGGTGAAATTTGAAAATTTCAGAATTTTTTGGTAAACCAACTAATTATTACAATAAACATATGTTAAATTTGTTTCAAACATTTGACTTGACATCCTGGATAAGTTTACAACAGGTTTAAATCAGTGTAAAATATCAGCGATGCTAGAATAAAGAACAATACAATTTAAAGATATGAAAGATTGTAAGAGCAATTAAAAAGATATAAAAAAATATATTTGAATAGCAATAAAGCTTTCAATGCATGATAATATAAAAATAAGTAACAATAAGTGATTATTTTGCAATAGCGAAATACTTACTTGTAACCTAATAACATGTCCTGATTCACTGAATCATTTTTGACTGATTCATTATCATCGAGACGAAACCCATGGAACTAGAAAGGTAAAACACCAGGGGTGTCTTCCTTTTATGACGCAAGCACCTAGAATTTTTTTAACTTCAACCCCTAAAGAAGTAAAATAGGGAGTGAAGTTTGTATGGGTAACAATATTTTTTTCAGATTTACTTGAAACGTAGCATAAATACATAAAAACAAAGTATGCTTATTTTCTTATCAAATAATTCAAAAACATCCAATTTATACAGAAAATCATTGCATTTATGGAATTCAAAATGTAAATAACTTGACTAAAACTAAACAGATTTGAAAAAAACAAACAAAAAGCACCGTATTTAGAATGAAAAAACCTTTCAAACGAGGTATCACTTGCCCTATCATGGTATTTAAAATTTTAAGGGTTATGCTCATAGCGCTGAGGGTTGAAAAGATTCTTGCAAAAATTTTATAGCAAAAGATGTCCCCCTTGAAAGCAAAATCGACGTGTTCGAGTGATTTTTCAAAATCTTATTATAAATAACCAAAAGCGCGCCCGTTTCGTTTTACTTGGGCCGTCCTGTACCTATAAAATACTCAGTTGCTGAAACGATTTAGTCTAATTGTTGAAGATTCGAATCCTGATTAAAAAATTAAAAAATAAATAATTAAAAAATCATTAAATAAGTTATTTCTTTTCCAATAAATATTTTTGTATAAGTGAACTAATTGATTATAGTCCAGTAAAGGAAGCATTTTGACACAAAATTTAGGGGGCAAGCAATATTATGGTTGATTCTTATAGATTTTGAAATTGAGAATTCGAAAAAAAAAAACCCGGACTGGCGAAAAGTGGTGCAACACCCTTAAAAATGGGGTTGAAGTGTAAAACCCCCGATTCCAAGTGTATTTTCAATTTATCTCAAAATCTAAAGCAATAATGGGGCATTTTTATGATTGATATTTGTTAGGGGTACTGAGATGAATCGATTGGGACCAAAAATAATGTATTTGACCGAAAATTACCTTTTCTAGAGGGCTTAAAACACGAAAAATAACTTCTTTTTGGGGAAAGTAGTTTAAAAATTATTAACTTTGGTTATAATCATTCAAATGAGTTGAAATTGGTCTCAAATTATTCCTAAAGTGCCAAAGAATAATGATCAAATATAATTTAAAAAAAAATTTATAGTTTAACCAAAGAAAATTGTTCATTTTTAAGGGTAAGTGACGTAAATTTTTGGAAAACTGCCTTTTTACTAAATTTTCAATAAAAACATAAGGGTTGAATATTTTTAAGTAAAACCAACGGGGATATCTTCGATATGTGCACATAAAAAATGAGCCCCTCCCAAAAAATATTTAGTCACTAGAACGGATGCAATAGCACATTAAAATGCACCGAATTTTTGTTGCATACAATTTTAAAAAATTACATTTTTTCAAATAAAATTGTAAATTATGATTTAAACAAACATATATTCATTTTTAACGTATATTTTAAGTTTACGAATCAATATAGGCTCATATGAGTGCATAATAATGCATGAGAAAGTGCATTAAAATGTACTATTTTAATTAAACTCAATTCAATGTTTTTAAATGTTTTATTGCAATAAAAATGCATTTAAATAATTATTTTTAAAAAATGTATGCGTTTTAAGGGTATTTTTATTTAAAAAAAATAAAAACTAACAGAGAAATTATATCAAATTTTATATTCATTATTATTTATATTTATATTATAAAAATGAATACGTATTATTAAAATAATGCATTTTAATGCACTTTTGCATGCATTATTATACACTCATATGAGCCTATATTGATTCTTAAACTTAAAATATACGTTAGAAATGCAAATAAGTATGTTTAAATCATAATTTACAATTTTATTTGAAAAAATGTAATTTTTTTAAAATTGTATGCAACAAAAATTCGGTGCATTTTAATGTGCTATTGCATCCGTTCTAGTGACTGAATATTTTTTGGGAGGGGCTCATTTTGTTTATGTGCACATATCGAAGATATCCCCGTTGGTTTTACTTAAAAATATTCAACCCTTATGTTTTTATTGAAAGTTTAGTAAAAAGGCAGTTTTCCAAAAATTTACGTCACTTACCTTTAAAAATGAACAATTTTCATTGGTTAAACAAATAATATTTTTTTAAATTATAGTTGATCATTATTCTTTGGAATTTCAGGAACAATTTGAGACCAATTTCAAGTCATTTGAATGATTATAACCAAAGTTATTAATTTTTAAACTATTTTCATCAAAATGAAACATTTTTACCTATATTAAACCTTTTAGAAGGAGTATTTTTTTTTATCAAATTCAGTACATGTGGTCTCAATCGATTCGTCTCAGTTTCTTCAACAAATATCAACCATAAAAATTCACCATTGTCGCTTTAGATTTTGAGATAAATTGAAAATACACTTGGAATCGGGGGTTTTACACTTCAACCCCATTTTTAAAGGTGTTGCACCACTTTTCGCCAGTCCGGGTTATTTTTTTCGAATTCTCCGCACCTAAATCTATAATAATCAACCAAAATATTGCTTGCCCCTAAAAGTTCGGATTTTGGCATATTTTACTGCTTCGTTTACTGAACTATTATAAAAGTGTTTAATTATTGAATCTTCAGCATGATTCTCACATCCAATCGTGGGCCCCATCTTTCTAAGAAACCTAAAACATTTTTTCTGACGGGCCCTCAGGCTAGATCCATATCATTCTGAAAAATCCATCAAAATTCGCGTTCTATATTAGGTAGGCCCGGATTTACCATGCATGCAGAGTAGGCATGTGCCAATAGCGGCAAGAATTAAAGGGCGGCAAATTTTTGCGGAAACTTTTAAAACTTGTTTTATTCGTGGGAACTGAATTTCCCGCCTATTTCGTTGGCACGCGTACCAACATTTATACAAGTCTCGATATTGGCCTAATATCGAACATTCGATAAGTTTCTATATCGAAAATCATCTTATTTTCTCTTACACTGGCGAGTGAAAAACTATACTTGAGATCAGAACTGGTTGCAGATCGATTTGTTAACTATAGAGTCAGATTTGCTCACGTTTTTAGATTGTGATGATATTATCAATGACTTTGCCATCAGAAAATCAAGACGTAAAAATTTCAACCAACAAGCAATCATTTTCCACAAAAAACAATCGCATACATAATCGTAATTGTTGAATGACATGTCATATACTAAATGATTATAAGGCTACTGACTATAATAAAATAAAATATTAGCTCTCAGAAAAGTGCCTATTTTAATGATTGAAAAACTTTTCGTATCAAACTTATTCCACCATTGAAGAAGTTTTGAGGGAGGGGCGGCAAATTTCTAAATCCGGGCCTGATAGCAGGCCCTACCCTTAACTTGCGTCCGACCTTACTCATGACTAGTGATGTAACGAATATTCGCATTCGCATTCACATTCGCGAATATTCGTACATTTTTAAACATTCGTATTCGCATTCGCATTCGCATTAGCATATTTTTAAATATTCGTATTCACATTCGCATTCGCAGGTAAAGTTGCGAATATTTTTGCGAATATAATATGATGTATTAACAAATAAAAATATCTATTTTAATCAGAGACCGTTTTTTTTAGCTTTTTTTCAAAAAGTCAATATTCGCATTCGCATTCGCAAATTTCGACAGCTAATATTCGCAATCGCATTCGCATTCGCGAATGTTTAAAATCATACATTCGTTACATCTCTACTCATGACCTTACATGTAGGTACCTATCTTGAGAATGTTTACACCAAAAAGATAAAACACTAACATAGTATTTTTAACAAAATGTCAACAATACCGATACATTTTAAAGTACGAATTATTTTAAAAACATCGTGTTTATGTTCTGTCTTTTCAGTGTAAAACCTTCATAATATTATGGATGTCCAGTGGCGTAACTACCGCCGGTCTGGCCGGTCAGAATGTCCGGGGCCACGAGCATTAGGGGTCCCCCAAAAGTGGTGAACGAAAAACAAATTTTTTAATTACTGTGTTGATTTTTTTTAGAATCGAAACGATCAAAAAAAGTTTTTAGTAAAAAAGCTGATTTTTCAGTTATTCATATTTGTTTATCTGGCTTTCATATTTTTACATTTTTATTTTATTTTAAAATTCTAAAATTAAATATTAAAATCTCGAAAACTTATTTTACATAAATCACTTTTTTTTCGAACGTCTCCGTATCTATACCCTATAAAATTCTAAGCAATAAATATTATTGTGGAGGGGGGGGGGCGAAATAATGTAAAAAAATTCCTAGCAAGAGGCCCTTTCTGAAAAATTATCTGCCCCCCCCCATTTCAATAGTTACGCCACTGTGGATGCCGTTTGAAGGAACCGCCCCTTTTATTTTTCACATGCATTTACACAAAACCAGTAAAGGTATTCTCTATTATATTTCTATAATTACGAACCAACAGGTAGGTATATACCTATTCCCAGAACACCAAGACATCGGCGAAACGCTGACGACGATGTCGCTTATCCCTAAACACTCGCACGCACACATAAGGGATGCTGCAACAGTAACGATTTTAATCACTGCGCATCTCGGCGTCGCTAGCGCCGTCGCATCGTAGAGTCTGGCATCCCGCATCCGCGTCGTCGCCGCCAGTCGTCACCAAACTGTGCGTGCGTGCGTGCGCGTGTGATCGCTCTACGTCTCCCATGCGGCGGTGGCTAACGTGTGTTGTTGTTGTTGTGTGTGGTTGCTGCACCGTATCCCTGCTCTCGTAGAGGTTAACTTGTCAATAACAGTCGGTTAGTAAATTATACTACACATATTACTGTACCTAGTTAATATAAACTGACAATTGTTGTTTATATTTTATATACAAATTATGTCACGGATGAATGTGTTTGCACAATGTAACCATACAAAATTAAATTCAAATAAATGATGATTTTTGATATGGTAATAAAATATAATTTAAATTTTATACATGTTTATGTATTGCATTTTTAATGAAGTCATTGATCTGTATACTGTATACATAGCTAAAGTTTATTATTAAATGTCTACATTAAAACATTATTTTATGAATGAAAGTCTTCTTCAATTATTATTCTATTTATTAAAAACAATTTAATTTCACGTAAATAAGAACTACTACATTTTTAACTTGTAAATAAAAGTCTCCTTGATGTTATTATGTAGTAAATGTTATTTATAGCTAATATCTATTAATAAGTAAGTATCATCTATAAATATTAAGAATATGATTGACTTTATATCATTATTAACAGGCTCATTCAGAAAATATAGATATTGATGCTTGAAATTAATAAATATTTAAAATATGTACTTAATTCTTTAAGGATGTTTTTAATAACGTACCAGTACTTTTCTCTTTGTTGCCAGTGTCAGTTTTAATATAAATTATATGTGTACATTTACGATTCTATTTTAAGCTACTATGTACTTACATGTTTTTTTATTATCCTGTATATTTTAATAAACTACTATAATAGTTCACTTGTGTGTAATTGGAAACTAAGAATAGACTTATAAATACGAATGTTTACAAAATGAATAATAAAGAAAATCAATTGTATTCAAACCTATATTAAGACAAAAATAGTTTTATTATAAAGAGATAAAGAAAAAAATTTGTTTCATAATAAAATTCATGAAAAATTGTAGATTCCAAATTTCAATAAAATTGTTTAAGAACATTGAAATACGATTTTTTTCTCGATAGTTCATAATACGGTTAATCACCTGTGTGAAGTTAGCACCGCAAGTTTCGAAAAATTAAAAAAAAATTAGAGTTCTGGATAGCACTCCAAGAGTTCTGGAGTTCTTTTATATTTTGAAAAAGAGTTCTGTCAATTTAACCCCCCAAAACTGGTTTTTCAAAATGGGGTGCTAACTTCACGCAGCACCGCAAACTCAAAAATAAACAATTTTTTTTAGAGTTCTGGAGAGCATTCAAAGAGTTCTGGAGTTCTCGTATATTTTAAAAAAGAGTTCTGTCAATTTAACCCCCCCAAAATGGATTTTGAAAATACAGTTTTAAAATAACACAGAGCAGTTATCTCGAACAAAACACAACTCTTTTGAGACTTTTGGATGACATTGCATGTGTTAGGAAGTTCACGTAAATAAATTATTAAAATTATCAAGTTACCCCCCCTCCACTTCTCAAAAAAAAGATTTAATAAAACGGTATCATTTCGGCATTGACATAAATAAACATTTTTATTTTCTGTTTAGAGTTCTGTATAGCACTCTTGAAAATGAACATGATCTTTCATTAACTCTTTTCCGACAAACGAACAGATAAAAACTTATTTTAATAATTAATATTTCAAAAATTAAAAAAAATATTTTTTTAAAGTTCTGAGGTTTCTGTTTAGAGTTCTGTATAGCACTCTTGAAAATGAACATAATCTTTCATTAACTCTTTTCCGACAAACGAACAAATAAAAACTTATTTTAATAATTAATATTTCAAAATTTTTTAGAAAGAAAAAAATTTTTTTTTAAAGTTCTGAGATTTCTGTTTAGAGTTCTGTATAGCACTCTTGAAAATGAACATAATCTTTCATTAATTCTTTTCCGACAAACGAACAGATAAAAACTTATTTTAATAATTAATATTACAAAAATTAAAAAACAATATTTTTTTAAAGTACTGAGGTTTCTGTTTAGAGTTCTGTATAGCACTCTTGAAAATGAACATAATCTTTCATTAACTCTTTTCCGACAAACGAACAAATAAAAACTTATTTTAATAATTAATATTTCAAAATTTTTTAGAAAATATTTTTTTAAAGTTCTGAGATTTCTGTTTAGAGTTCTGTATAGCACTCTTGAAAATGAACATAATCTTTCATTAACTCTTTTCCGACAAACGAACAGATAAAAACTTATTTAAATTATTAATATTTCAAAAATTAAAAAAAAATTTTTTTTTAAAGTTCTGAGATTTCTGTTTAGAGTTCTGTATAGCACTCTTGAAAATGAACATAATCTTTCATTAACTCTTTCCGACAAACGAAAAGATAAAAACTTATTTTAATAATTAATATTTCAAAAATTAAAAAAAAATTTTTTTTTTAAAGTTCTGAGATTTCTGTTTAGAGTTCTGAATAGTACTCTTGAAAATGAACATAATCTTTCATTAAATCTTTTCCGACAAACGAACAGATAAAAACTTATTTTAATAATTAATATTTCAAAAATTTTAAGAAAATATTTCTTTAAAGTTATAAGATTTCTGTTTAGAGTTCTGTATAGCACTCTTGAAAATGAACATAATCTTTCATTAACTCTTTTCCGACAAACGAAAAGATAAAAACTTATTTTAATAATTAATATTTCAAAAATTTTAAGAAAATATTTCTTTAAAGTTATAAGATTCTGTTTAGAGTTCTCAATAGCACTCTTGAAAATGAACATTATCTTTTATTAACTCTTTTACGAAAAACGACCAGATAAAAACTTTTTTTAATAATTAATATTTCAAAATTTTTTAGAAAATATTTTTTTAAAGTTCTGAGATTTCTGTTTAGAGTTCTGAATAGCACTCTTGAAAATGAACATAATCTTTCATTAACTCTTTTCCGACAAATAAACAGATAAAAACTTATTTTAATTATTAATACCTACATATTTCAAAATAATTTTAAAATTATTTCTTTGAAGTTCTGATATTTCTGTTTACAGTACGTAGTTCGAAACCCTTATGGCATACACCCTTGTATGTCTTAACCAAATTATTAGTGTAGATTTTGTTTGAGAGATGAAATATTTTGGAATATGAATATATTTAAAACAAATAATTTGTAAATGGTGATTGTAGCTTTTAAATTCCAACAATTAAGTTTCATCTAGTGACGTCAGACTGGTGCCGAATCGACGTCACCAACAGTATCTGGGGGTTAAATATTTTGGAACAATATTAGGAACAACTTTCAAAATTTTGAAATTCAACAAAAGGGGGGCTAACTTCACACTAAAAAAAGTTCAATAAAAGAACTTGGTTATAAAAATAAAACATTTTCAAAGCTTTTGAGAGGGTTAAATAGGTTAACATTTTTTTTATTCAATCTTTGCGAACAGGGTACCAAAAGAAAGCTACCAGGAAAATGTTAATGATAAGTTATGTTCATTTTCAAGAGTGCTATTCAGAACTCTTAAAAGAAATCCCAGAACTTTAAAGAAATATTTTGTAAATTAATTTGAAATATTAATAATTAAAATAAGTTTTTATCTGTTCGTTTGTCGGAAAAGAGTTAATGAAAGATTATGTTCATTTTCAAGAGTACTATTCAGAACTCTAAACAGAAATCTCAGAACTTTAAAAAAATATTTTTTTTAAATTTTTGAAATATTAATTATTAAAATAAGTTTTTATCTGTTCGTTTGTCGGAAAAGAGTTAATGAAAGATCATGTTCATTTTCAAGAGTGCTATACAGAACTCTAAACAGAAAATAAAAATGTTTATTTATGTCAATGCCGAAATGATACCGTTTTATTAAATCTTTTTTTTGAGAAGTGGAGGGGGGGTAACTTGATAATTTTAATAATTTATTTACGTGAACTCCCTAACACATGCAATGTCATCCAAAAGTCTCAAAAGAGTTGTGTTTTGTTCGAGATAACTGCTCTGTGTTATTTTAAAACTGTATTTTCAAAATCCATTTTGGGGGGGTTAAATTGACAGAACTCTTTTTTAAAATATAAGAGAACTCCAGAACTCTTTGAATGCTCTCCAGAACTCTAAAAAAAATTGTTTATTTTTGAGTTTGCGGTGCTGCGTGAAGTTAGCACCCCATTTTGAAAAACCAGTTTTGGGGGGTTAAATTGACAGAACTCTTTTTCAAAATATAAAAGAACTCCAGAACTCTTGGAGTGCTATCCAGAACTCTAATTTTTTTTTAATTTTTCGAAACTTGCGGTGCTAACTTCACACAGGTGGTATAATCTCTATAACTCGAATCTCAAGAAGAGAACTAAACTGTTCGTATTAGCGAGGTTTTCGAAATAAAAATTTAACTTATAAAAGATTTTTTCAAATGAAGGAAAAATAGAATTATAGAGGCAAATATTTATTGAATACTGTGCTTTGATTTATTTGACTATTCTAATTGGGTAACATACGTACCTAAAGGTAGAGGTGAATATACAGAGCGATATGTATACCTACATAAATCCTAATTCACGAAATCATGACCTAATCTGACAAAAACTAAAACAAACGATTTCAAATTAATCAACTGCGCGGGTTTGAAATTTTGGACATGATTTTTTGTTGCAAATCATGAGATATACCTAAACTTTAGATTCGAGGTATAGAGGTTGAGATGAATAAAATTTGAATTATAGAAGACCAATTAAAATTGCACTAATAGCAGTGATTATAAAGGTTATACTTATATAAAAATTCGACTTTAAATTACGGAGGCTGTACATTTTTAACTTCGAATAACATACCGGGTGTCCCAGATAACTTTTCCAGCATGGGGATCTCAGTATCTATAAGAGAAACAGGTTTGGTTAAATCAGATTAATTATTTGTAAGAAAAGGGTGACTATTACTATACAAAAAAATATTCAAATTCTATGTTGTTTAGGCGGTATACCCAAAAAACTTTTGTAGACGCTTTCTTAAAGCACTTTTTGTGTAAAATCGATTGGTGTATTTAGATTTTTTATATCACTTTTAGTTTCCGAGTTATGAGCCCTAACTTTTGTTTTTCTTATGGGCCACTAAGTTGGCTATGGCATATTTGAACGTGTTTTTTACTCTAATTTACAACGATATGTCACTTGCCATACTTATTATTGAAAATAAGTCGATGTACTAAATGCCAGTGATATTTATTAACACGTTCAAATATCCCATAGCCAACATAGCGGCCCATAAGAAAAACTAAAGTTAGGGCTCATAACTCGGAAACTAAAAGTGATACAAGAAATCTAAATACACCAATCGATTTTACACAAAAAAGTGCTTTAAGAAACCTTCTACAAAAAGTACCTATCTACTTTGACAAAAAAGTTATAGCTATTTAAAGAAATTCCGAATTTTCAGTTTTTTGGGTATACCGCCTAAACTACATAGAATTATGAATATTTTTTTGTGTAGTAATAGTCACTCCTTTCATACAAATAATTAATCTGATTTAACTAAACCTGTATCTCTTATAGATACTGAGATCCCCATGCTGGAAAAGTTATCTGGGACACCCGGTATATAGGTTTTATGTGGTGCTTAGTCGTCTCGTAAATACTCGAATTAAAAGGTTACTATTTCGACAAACAGATGTTTTTGCATTGATTTGGAGCGGAAGGGAGTGACATTTAATATTTACCTACAGAGGTTTTCGACATAGAGGTTCGAGTTATAGAGGTTTTGCTATACTTAAAGCGTGGCAATTTAAAATTAAAGTTATAGGTATGTGTAGAGTTTTCAAGTTTGAAAATCGTAAGGAGTAAATTCGTTTTAGAATGTCTTATAATAGTATTCGGAAACCAAAAAGTATTGCACTTGCGAAACAAACTTTATATCTTGGTAATTTTAAAAGATACTTTAAACTGGAGCTTAAACACTTAAGTTAAAGCATGGCTTTAAAATATAAAAGGTACGTGATTCAGTTTGAAAACATTGTTTTATTTAAAATTATAAAATTGGTAAAATTATTCGCTATGGATTCTGCACACTTCATTTATGGATATAGGTAGAACAAGTGGTTGATAATTTTCAATGTATGTTGGGACTGATGCTAGTGAAAAGCTGATGCTGATTTGTTTTTAAAATTAATATAAAAATAAATTTTAATTAAATTATGTCCTTGTTGAATTTCAATATAATCTATATCTATAAAAGAGTTTGTCCTTAACCACTCACTCACTCATTCACTCACTCACTCACTCATATATCAACGTACAGCCCAAACCGCTGGACCTAGAAACGTGAAATTTCGTAGGTGCCTTCCTTTTATGATGTAAGCATCCACTAAGAAAGGATTTTTCGAAATTCAACCCCTACGGGGATAAAACAGGGTGTCAAAGTTTATATAAAAAAATATTTTTTTTGTTCGTATTTAATTGAAACTTATCGAACATACTTAATGAAATAATGAAACAATTATTTCAGCATTTCCCAAAATTTAACCCCTGGGTTAGAGGGTTGGAAAGGGGAGGAAAATTTTTGTAAAATATTTTTTTTTGTATTCACCGAATGAAATATGGCACAAGTAGGTACTCTACAAGACAAATATCAGTTACGAAAATTCAACCCCTATGGGAATGAGGGGGGGGGGGGGTAAATTTTTAATAATTGTTCATGATTTTAAAGTAAATTCGGACAAATTAATATTCAATTAAAAATGAAAGTTCGATATTCAAGCCCTAATAGCATGGGACGGGGACGAGGATGGATTTAGATATGTTTATCTGCATATCTGCTTTACTTATAAAGGTAAATTCGGGCAAAATAGCGAGGGTAGACAAGGAGTTAGTTTTTTCAATTTTTAACTAAGATCCGAGATATTTACGTTTTTTTATGTTACGTAATTTTATGTTACGTTTTTATTATTACGTAATGAATAAAAATCAATATAAAAAAATGTAATATGTCAACTTCTATCACTAATGGAGAGTTCTAATTAGTTTCGAAGTTTACGTGAGCGAAGCCGCGGGATTCCGCTAGTTAATTATACTTGGGAATATTTATCTTTATAAAAAAATGAAAAGCATTGTTATTTTCTAATCGAGATTATTATAAATGTACTACATTTAAAATGCTTTCAGATGTGCAAAAATAATGTAATTATAAACGAGATGAAACCAAAATTTCATTGTTGACACTATCGTCTTAAACCATTAGTTACATAGAACAAGAATGTTAATTTATTTATAAATGTTTTGTCACGTCTTTGACATATCCATTGCTATTATAGTAAATACTACTGTATCTATTGGACAGCGGCGTAGATAGCTTTTTGCGATGGGGGGGGGGGGGATATTGACTGAAGACCTTTTTAAATTTTTTTTAGATATACAAATTTTAAAAACTATTTTTTTTGTAGTTGCCAATTTTGAAGACCTTTTTTTTTGGTCGTTCATTTTGTAACACTGAACCCCTTGTATCAGTCTCATGAGGGGGGGGGGGTTGATCCCCTTAATCCCCCCCTCCCTATCTACGCCACTGCTATATGATAATCTACTAATAGAATGAGAAGTTAGTATATATAAATATACAGTTTAGGTGAAAAATTTAATTTTATATAACCAAAATAAAAATATCTACATATAAAAAATATATTTTATTATAATCCAGGCATGTTTACTTAATTAACTGACAATAAGGTACAGTATACTGTACCTTATGTATGTAATATTAATAAATTATGGTTTTATGTTGTCACATGATCATATTATTATATATATACGTATAATTTAGAGTCTGGCCAACTAAATAATATTTTTATTTTTTAGATTTCCTAGTTTAAAAATAGCTGTGATTTTATACTATATATTTTTTGTGCTTTGATCAAATTAATTCATTGAATCCGCACATAAATCAACTTTACTATTTACTATTGAGCTGTTGGACTAGTCTAATGCCTGCCGAAATTAAGCGTTAAAAAATGATAATGGTGTTTATAAAATTATAATTTAATAACATAAAAAAATAAAATATATTATATACCTACGCCCAGTATTATCAAGTTTAACTAAATGCTCCTTTAACTAACTGTCATATTATCAACAGATCCAAGCATAATACATTTAATTAAATAATTAAATAATTTTTTTTTTTAAATTATCTGTAGTATTTCTTTACAACATATATTATGTCCATTTTTCATTGAGAGCTTAAATATTGATTTAAATCACGTTTGTAATACAGCAAATTTACTTTAAATGAGCATTTAGAGCTCAAGGAGCTTTAAATTGGTTGATAATACCGGGCACTAGACATATGTACATAGAGAAATTTAAAAAAAAAAACAATATTTTAAATTGTATATACCTACACCTACTATATTAAAAAAAAATTAAAAAAAATTAAATATGATAAGTATAATAAAAAATATATTAAATGATTTTGAGTCCTTGAAATGGTCATGTCATCAATAATTGGGAAATTATTGTATAAATAGAATCAATATACCTAATTACTAATTTCTATTGTATAATCGCTTGAGAGTTTCTAGTATGTAAGTAGGTATATGTCTATTCAATAGTAAATTAATTAATAAATCAGCTGAACTATCGGTAGATAGTACGTATAGTAGAAATCAATAATAGAACATTTATTGGTTTTATTAAACTCGATAACGGTAAGTGCACTATACAAGGTCGTATTTCGAAAGTCTTATTTATAATATTTTCTTGTACAAAAATCAGGAAATAAATAAATTATCATATCACTAATTTCTAAAGTACAGTCAGTACCAACTTTAGAGTGGAAAGGAAAAGGGCTATCAAATGTATTTTTAATGATTGATTTGTTGAAATGATAGTATCAGACGTTTTTTTTAAATTTATAAATATGTTCTTTGTCCATTTTTAAATATATAATGTATATTGTTACGTTATCTTAATATATATAAATTACGTGTCACATGTTCCTCCGCTATGGACTCCTAAACTACTTAACCGATTTTAATCAAATTTGTACACCGTGTGCAGTTTGATCCAACTTGAAACATAGGAGGCCTCCTATGGGAAATGGGGGGGGGCTTTGCCCCCCCCCTTTTTTAAAGAGAGTTCCCATTTTTTTACGGTGGTGGTGGTGGGGGGCTGTAAAGCTTCCTATGGGAAAAAGGGGGGGGGTGCCCCCCCCCTCCTTCCCCCCTTTTTTTAAATAGAGTTCCTACTTTTTTACGGTGATGGTAATGGGGGACTCTAAAGCCTCCTTTGGGAAATGGGGGGGGGGGGGGGGCAATACAATTTAAAGTTAACCACAGCAACGCGTGGCCGGGGCAGCTAGTGTAATATAAAGAATAAGCAATGACAATAATAGTAAATCAAGTCGGAAAAAATGGCCGTCAGCGCACTCTTTTGCAATACATTGCAAATATTTAACAATATATTGCAGTAAAGAATTGTGTAGAATAAAAAATATTATATATTTTCAACTATATTTTTCAAAAAACCTAAACAATAATTTTTAAATCCACGCGAGCGAAGCTAGTAAACATAAAGGGATGGTTTTTTAGAAAGGTCAATTAGATAACAAAATTGTTCAAAGATGTATCGGTTGTAAGCATATGATATGAAAATTTTATCATTATGCGCGTATAATACATATTACATTTAGATAATTTAGGCTTGTTTCAAACATATGCGGTTCCATTCGGTTCGGTTCGTTTTCGGTTCTTTTTCGGTCGCTGTGTGAAACGGTGCTTCAGTTTGTATTCGGCACCTAATAGAAACCGTAGAGCACCGAATACTCCCTCGACACGAACAGGTTTCATCTGGTTTCTATTAGGTACAAACACGTTGTAACGTTATTTTTTTATGCAATTTTAATAATCGATGTTTCAAAATATTTATTGAAATTTATTTACAAAATGTGACTAAAATTTACGTTGATACTTGTCGGTAAAAACGATTTTCAACAAGAAAATTTTAATCGCCGATAAGGGTTTCGGCCTGGTAACAAAAATATACCGAGACAAGAGAGTACGTTTTGAAATGCATTACAGGACAGTACGTTTCAGACAAGGCATAAGGATAGTACGTTTCGGAGAGGATAACAAGATAGTACGTTTTGGAGAGGATAACAGTAGAGTTCGATTCAGACAGAGTGACAGTACAGTACATTGTGAATATGGTATCGAGACGATACATGGTAAATATGGTACAGGTGGCGAAGCCACGTACTAGGAATTTTCTGGATGTAATCGGGAATTTGAGTATTGTTATGGTTGGAGCCAAAGAGTGACCTGGAGTGATCGGGAGTAGCAACCTACCAGACGGAGTCCTGGAGAGGACAGCAATGCATTTTCTGGAACAACGGGAGGTAAGAGGAAGGGTCGGAGATTTGGAGGTCCGCTCCGAGCCCGCTGGAAGGCGTCGTACCTCCGCGGAGTCCAGAGAATTGAGTGAGAAGGGAATTGGTGGTCCATCCCTCTCACACCTTCGGGGATTTGGCATAAGCTGTCGCTCTCACTTGCTTGTCCGGATAGTGCGTGTTATTTTTGTGATATTCAGTTAATGCTATTTTGGTGATATTATTTTATTTATTGTTGAGTTGAACATATACTTTTATCATTTTATCCCATTGTTATGCCCACGTACTAAGACATATTGTTACCTTGATATTTATTTATTTATTTGTTCGTTTATTTATTTATTTATATATTGACTGACCAAAGTAAGATATAGTTTACCTGACTGTTTATTTGTTATCTGATTAAGAGTATTGTAATGATTGTTAATATGCCCTCTTATTTAACTTATTACAATATATTGGTAAACGCACAATTTATTCTTGTATATTTCTGAACACCATATCAATGCTTTCCGTCACACTTCAATTTAGAGGTTCGTGGTTTTCCTTTGGGGGGAAACAACCACGTGGCGCCCATTTCAACTAGTTAAAATTTTATTTTAATCACTTTAGACTTTTAAAATTTTTACCATCTTTTTTTTATCAATTACATTTTAAATAAAATCGAACCCCCCGTCTCCACTGTATGTTAGCCAGGCAATCCGCTGTTTCTGTTGCGACACGAAAAATGTCGTTACAACGTGTCCAGGGAACAGAAAGCAATCAACGCGTTCATACACACTCGGTTCAGTTTCGGTTTTAACCTGATAGCGAGTGTTATTTTCAAGATGGTCTTTAAGCTTCACGTGTAATTTATCAAATGTTTTCATTGACATCCTGAAGTAATTAAAAAATTTATCTTCATGCTCTCTTAGCTTCGGGAAAATAGTGTAGAATGCTCCAAAAAGTGGTGAGAGGGTACTCCCAATGAATTCTAGAATTCCTCATTCGTTTCTTAATTTTTTTTATAGAGAAACAACATAGCTACAACTTGTTTTCTTTCCATGATCACTACTGAGTGTACGGAAAAAAAATAAAACTTAATATGATCCATATGAAAACCGTGTATGTTTGAAGAGGTTTGGTTCGATTTCGGTTGCAACCGATAACGAACCGAAACGAATGGAACCGCATATTTGAGAAACAAGTCTAATAATTTGAAACAGTTTGAATTTTATTACGTTCTCTGTGCTATAATAATATTTGTATCAGTTAGTATCATCTTCATTAACATCCAAATGCGTATGATAGTTACATAAAATCTATATTTTAAAATATTTATTCAAATTAGAATGTGTTAACATTTCTGTATTTGAATAACTGCCAAAAATGACAGTTCAACATAAAAACGTAGACAATGTAACATTGAATGACTCACATTTTACCACTGAACTAAATTTTGAAAGCTTAGTACACATCTTACAATGAACCAGGACAAGAACAGTTTAGATTGTTTGACAATTTTAATCCAAACCATTCTTATTATATCAAAAATGTAACAAAGTGATATCGTTGAAGCGCGGGGAATGGAACTCCTATTTTAATCAATGTTTCTCTGTAAATTGCAAATTATTACGGCGCATTTTTTTTTTTCATTACCTGATTAAATTTTATTTAACACACTGTAAAAATGCTCTAGGTGTATCAAAAAATTATAAATCGATTTTTCAAAAATTACAAAAAAGAAACGGTTTTCATTTTGCAACCTATAAAGTAATTTGTACCTTGAATTTTATGTTATTTTTACTATAATTTTAAAGGTAGGTTTCTCCGTGTATGTGCCTAGAAATTGGGATTGTAATACTAGTGGAACCTGGAACAGTTCGGACAGAAAAAATAGAGGCGAATGATTGAGATAATTCGATATCATCCGTAAATTACATTGCAATGTCATTCGAACCACCTACAAATGACGGCTATTTGTTATATGTATATGTAGTTGTAGAACTACTCTGTATACGCAACAAGTAGCAACATTAATGATAATGAGTTTCTCAATTTCTTTATTATGACCGCAATGACCAGAGCTGTCACGAGTACTTGAAGTATAAGTACCAAGTACTTAGTACCTGATGTAACCAAGTAATTCAAGTATTTTATTTATTAAAATCAAGTATCATGAAAAAGTACTTTTTCAAGTATTTTATTTGAAGTATTGGCACCTTTAAACAAACTGAAAACAAAACAAAATGATTTTGATGATAAATTATTCTATTACTGGTGTATTAACATGGTAATAAAAAACAAATAAATACTATTTTAACTTAAGGTACTTAACCACCTTGGAAATCTAAAAAATACAATATTTTCAATAGTTTTTTTTCAGGCCCTGTATAAGATATTACAATGATTTTTTTTTAAATTTATTACTTGATATTTTTTAATTTCGTTTTTTAACAACTATCCAGGAGGCGCCAAAGTCGAGGCCTCAAAAAAATGGTGTCTCACGGTGGACAATTAATCTCAGAATTGTTTAATTTGAAGAAAAAAAACGGAATCTTCAAAAGAAAGGTCCCTTACGTGACAATTTACCACAATTTGCCAAAAATAAAAAAATAAAATAAAAAATGGCGGATGTTTGAAAAAAGGATTGTGTGGTTTTATGAAACCACGGTAAAAGTGAAACTTTTTTTCACATTATAGACATTTAACTAAAAATTTTCGGAATAATAAATTCAAGCACTCAAAATTGAAATAAATCCATAAACAACAACATGCACCAGCAAAAAGTTCTAATAATTCTAATAAATTCTATATAACAACCAAACAATTTCTGTCTCTTTCATTTTCGAGTCAGATGCACTGTCCATTTCTTTATGTCTATGGCTCTGACGTATTTACCCCTACTCCGCGGCCGAGCGACATGCAACACACAGACGAAAAATTTTGAGACGATGTAATAAAAGTTTCACTTTAAAAAGGTTGAAAAAACACCCCTATTTTTCACTATTCTCTACTAAAAAAATGTTATAATTGATTTTTTTTGGCAAAATATGGTAAATTGGCATACAAAACATCTCAACTTACAAAACAAGACCAAAATCATTGAAATCGGCCGCGTAGTTTCGGAGATTAATTGTCCGCCATTTGAAAAAAAGTAGTTTCGAGAAACAGCTGCCTGCAACAGTCAGCAAGTATGGAGTAATGGAAGCGCGCGAACACTTTCACTAATTTCACTATGTTAGAATTCGAAAAAATATATATATTGGAGGTGATTTTTAAAATTATAAGGACTGAGAAAATGCAAAACAAATCGATTTTTTTTAAATTTATAAGGTGGTCAAGTACCTTAAGCAGTAGTTATATCAACCCACTTCTGGACCAAATGACTGGCATCTGGCCGGCTGAACTCAGATGGGCTATTTCATAATGACTGGGGGTCAAAAGTCAAAAGTCAATAGGGTTCCGTGAGACGATAAAGTTTGAAGACCACTGGTCTATAGAATAGTTATAGTTCAGGGTCTGAAGTTGAATCTATAACACCAATAAATATGTCTAGAGCTTACACTACTCAAATTACATTTTTGGTTTGCCAACATGTGGCCGGTGTCTTACTAAATAAAATTTTATTTTCGGAATATTAAGCCCGAGTTATTGAAAGTTGACTTGGATCTAATGCCAAGATACAATTGACATTGTTGAAAAACGAACAAAATTCTCATTTCCGTTCGTGCTCTTCAGATGTGTACCCAGCTTTACGTGCATGTGTGTTGAATATATGACATCGTTGTTTATTTTACTGCCCAGTGTGTATGAGCGTATTTCATGACCTACATACACGCTCGAAGACATATTGATACAAAACTATTTTAACATCTTTGTTCGATTAATCATTTCGATTTTTTTCATAGCCAGCTTCGAATAAATTTATTGCATATCAAGAGTCTTCAAAAACACTAGACTGGCATTATCTGAAATATTATTTTTGTGAATTATAGTAATACTAACTGGGCCCGCGCGGGTTCGCTCGCGTGGACTACGGAATTATTGTTTAGGATTTAAAAAATATATTGTTAATTAAGTATAAACACGATTAGTTATTTTTCTAATAAAAACCAAACAACACTTAAATTACCTACCTAATAAAAGCGAATCAGAATAAAAAGTAAAAATAATTTTTGTTCTATTTTTTAAAAGTTAATTATTGAAAACAAAATAAACAGCTGCTGGCCGCCATCTCGCGCTATCTGAGTTCGCGCGAATTGTCACGAATATGTTATTATATGTATATTACACGTTATTTCCTAAATCAAAAGGCCAAATTGGATTCTGTAAAAGACAAATTATTGCGATGAAATCATTTATTTCGATAAGGATTAAAGTTTTGCAGGTCATAAGTCCATGTAAACAGAACCCAAAAAATTTATGTTTTCTTTGTAACATAAAAGCAGTCATTGTGGCTTAAGTATAAAAGTTAGACATATGGTGTCGTGGACTTTATTGTAGAACTTTTGATTCTACACAATTATTTAATACATTATTTTGTTTTACATTCAACGGGTTAGGCAGCGTATTGCAAATCAACGTGCCGACGGCAAAATTTTTTCCGACTTGGTTTACTATTATCGTCACTGCTTAGTTGTTATGTTACCTAACATAACAAAATATAGCCTATAACCTGACCAGAGAATGAATTAAAAAAGAAACCATGTAAATCGGATAAGTGGTTCTCGAGTGATAAGCGCACTAACGGACAGACAGACAGACAGAGAGACGTTGAGCTTTATATATATTAAGGATGGAAAGCTAATTGTGATAATCAAGATGCTATATAAATAAATCGTAAAAAAACATTTATAACGTTATTTTTATTCAGAAAAGCAATTTAAATAATTAATAAGTAATAAAAGGATAAGATGAACTATAAATAGACGCAAACGAGCAAAACGGATTTAATCTTACATATAGTGACGTTATTGTTAATGATTTTCAATTGACACCTTGTTTAATTCGACTCCAGTTTTCTATTTTTATACTTATACTTAATAATTAATATACACTTTCCATAAACTTTTAAAAATAACTAAATAGAAATACATACGTGTGCCTTATGTTTGTAGTGTATAATAATAAAATAATAAATATTAGTAATTTTCTAGCAATAACTATGTTAGTTTCCTGAAGTTTTTAGTTTTACTTAAGGTTAATAATTATATATAATAATATAATATGATACAAAGGTTTCATAATTATAATTCACTATCTTTACAAGTATTGTGGGCTTGTGGGCTTTCTATACTATTCTATAGGATCTAAAAAATCATATAATATACACTTTACCATACATACGTATTAGATAGAAATATATTTGTAAATTGAATGCAATTTGCTTACCTACCTACATTTATTTATTATAATCGATTGAATAATTTTATGTACTATTTTTAAAAGTATGATACTTACATATATTAGTAGAAAAAAATATAATAATAAAATTATTAAAAATTATTACAGTATTTGCTAAAGTTTAATCTCTCTTTTCATTCTAAAGGGTTGAATTTATCATAATTATTTAGTATTATTAATTTTAAATATAAAATGTACTAAAATACGTGACACTAAAGCATTCATACAAGGATTTATGGAACAGTGGTTCAAAATGTCTGGTAAACTAAGCATTCAAATTCAAAATTTAAACCACGGCTATTAACATATGTATGCCTGTTGAAAGTAACTTGAAACTTACGCTCAAATTTCAATCAGTCAAGTAATATAATGTAAACTTTGTTAGAAATAACAAAATAAATATAACAATAAACTTTATCCAAATATGTACACATACTCGTATACGTGCGTAAAGAACATGCTAAACTTTGTAAAAAAACTTTTTCAGGCCTACAAACTGTATACTATACACTGAAATTAAACACCGCCAAGAAGTTCGAAGTTCTCACAACTAACAATAAAGTCACGCTACCTACTTACTATTCTGTTTGTTAAATAGTTTAACACAAATATATGAATATAATTAGTGATATGCATATAACGCCTGCGACCCGTGGAAAGTTTACAAGGCGCTATTGTAAGAACGAATTCGGCCCCCAAAAATTATTCTAGGGTGTGCACCCTTAGCACATATTCGGAGTGGTAAAACCTAGTAATTTTACTTTTGTTCGTCTTTGCGCCAGATATTGGAGTCGTCGTTTTTCAGGCTAACAAGGAAAGATCCCGAGGTGTCAGACTCGGATTTTAATGAAACTTGGTAAAAATGTTCTTTTGGTAAAAATTAAGGACACCTATTTTTTTATACGTGCCCGTTTTAATATTTAGGGGGTGAAATCGGCCCTTGAAAATGAGGGTAAAATTTTTAATTTGTAAATAGCTCGTAAACCACTTGGAATAGTGACTTGTGTATAATGTAACATTTGTTTGGTATTACAAGAGCTATAAAATAGCATTAATGTGGTACCCCCTAAATATTTTATTTGGGGGGTATAATTGACACCCCTCAATTTTTTTCAAAAATTATTATTTTTTCTTTCATAAATTAATAGAGTGTAGTATTCTGAATACAATGATATCAAATTTCAAAATAACGTGTCTTCAAACTTCGGAGATATCGGCAGTTTTGTAGTTCGCCATATACTTTATACACTGTATAAAGATACTGCATGCCGCGCCGCGCACTGGCCAAAGCTAGTGGAACATTTTTCAAAGTAGTGTGGATCTATTATAAGGTGTGATATTAATTTGAAAATTCACAAATATCATTAATATGGGTTTATTTTAAATTATAAAGAGTACAAATTTTGTACTTTCTTCGCTACAGGGTATGCAACCCTTAAATTGAGAAACAATGGAATGTAGCGATTTCAAGTATTGAAAAATTGGTTTTAAAAGTATTAATATAAATTATATAAATTAGTTACACTTACCCAAATTAAATACAGTAGAAGTTAAATATTAAAGGTAAATTTTATGGTTCAAATATTTTTGAATTCTTTTAACCATATTAATAAACACTTTGTTTGATTCTATCAACCAATACCAATTATTTAAAAAAACTATTAACATTTTCTCATATTTTCTTTGACTTGAGAGTGATGCGAGAGCGAGTATGACGTAAAATGTTAATTTATAAATTAGCTGGTACCTTAAGGATGCAATGAACAATTTAAAATAAAAAACAATGTGAATATTATGAATGCCTTGGCATGAATAGTTTTAAAAACAAAATTTAACTCTTTGTAATTTATAATAAACCCATATTGATGATATTTGTGAATTTTCAAAAAAATATCACAACTTATAATAGATCCACACTACTTTGAAAAATGTTCCACTAGCTTTGACCAGTGCGCGGCGCGGCATGCAGTATCTTTATACAGTGTATAAAGTATATGGCGAACTACAAAACTGCCGATATCTCCGAAGTTTGAAGACACGTTATTTTGAAATTTGATATCATTGTATTCAGAATACTACATTCTATTGATTTATGAAAGAAAAAATAATAATTTTCGAAAAAAATTGAGGGGTGTCAATTATACCCCCCAAATAAAATATTTAGAGGGTACCACATTAATGCTATTTTATAGCTCTTGTAATACCAAACAAATGTTACATTATACACAAGTCACTATTCCAAGTGGTTTACGAGCTATTTACAAATTAAAAATTTTACCCTCATTTTCAAGGGCCGATTTCACCCCCTAAATATTAAAACGGGCACGTATAAAAAAATAGGTGTCCTTAATTTTTACCCAAAGAACATTTTTACCAAGTTTCATTAAAATCCGAGTCTGACACCTCGGGATCTTTCCTTGTAAGATATTTTAACTACAAAATTTCTGCGGTGATATTTAAGTGGTTCTTATACAGATAGCCACTAGTATAGGTGAGCATTAACTCGTTAATCCGTTAATCGTTAATCAACGAAGTGAACAAAATGCTTAACGGATTAACTTTTAAGTTAACTCAAAAAAATGTTAACGCTCTTATTAACTTCCGTTAACTTTAGTCCGTTACATTGGTTGTTTGTTGACATGTTGCCATTATTTGTTTGAATTACGCGCCCCGCGGGCACACCAGTGCGGCGCGGCGCTGTTGCTCAAAAGAGCAAGAATCCAGAGCCGAGAAACTCTTAAAAATAAAACGGCAGCAATGATACAAACAACTGTTTTAGGGTTCCGTAGAAAACTAGGAACACTTATAGTTTCTCCATGTTCGTCCGTCTTGTAAAAATTTTGACATAATAAGATGAAATTTGGTATACAGTCGTAGATTGATAACCCAAAAACAGAAATGATAAGATTTTTGAAAAATAAAAAAAAATTTTAGACACCCCTTCCATAAAATGAAGTGTTTTAAAAAAATTAATTTTCGCCACTTCTTAGGTGCCAGTTTTTCTAGTTCATTAATGTCCGGTATTATAAAGGACCTAGCAAATTTGCAAGCTTGCTAACACTCTCAGATGAGATAGGTACCGAACTTATATGACAGTTCTCTTCGAGTTTTTTGATGACTTTGACAGATTTCGTGCAAGCGTTGTATGTAAACACCAACGGTATTAAAACAGTTATGCTATTATGAAAATTATTTTATACGGCCAGAGTCGCCAATTGGGTTACAATACGTTGAAGTGTCACTGCTCTAAATTCCATAACTAATCCATAGATACTATAACAAAATTAATGACCTCATTCATGAGTGCTAGCAAGCTTGCAAATTTGGTAGGTCCTTTATAATACCGGACATAAGTTTGGTTACTTTATTGTTATTGTATCGCTATCGTGATCCCGATCTTTTACGATTTCTGCATCCAGTTCTGGGCCTCCATTAAAATATTTTTTGGTTTCATTTTTCGTTTTTATTTCGCATCATGAGTCCTGCCCACTGTCATTTTTGGGTTGCTATACGTTTGACGAAATCTTCCACTCTTATTTTGTTCCAGATCCAAATGTTTGGTTGAATCTTTTCATGGCCCTTTCTGCCAATAATAGTTTCATGGATGATTCGGAAAATACGCCTCAACCGCAAAACCGTGGTTTACTGACTTATGGCAACACTTGTTCGTTCTATTCAAACTGTAAATACTACTGACGGACACCCGTCATTATGCACCTAATAATTAATAATTTCTCCAATAACAAGATACAAATTTATAAATTAATATGTTTCGATTTTTAAGACATAAATAGAAAATGATGTACTGTCTCAAATCATAAAAGAAACCTCCTAAAGAAGCTTCGTCAGTTTGTTATTACAATATATTATATACACAATACACTGTATGTACATTATATCAAATCGATATTGATATTTGAATAAACTCTATGAAAACGCTTGCGTAAATAATGTATACATTTGCTTTGGAATCGAGGGTAATTTAAAATTTGCATCAATAATGTATAGACTTTTGACCAGCTATTTTATGGAAAATAAAAATAACGCGATTTGCAATGTACACACACATATCTTGTTATACATATGGGAATATCTTATACAGTAGAAACCGTTTATAACGACATTGAAGGGACCGGTCATATTGGTCACGAAAAGCGGATAGTCGTTATAACCGTTAAAAATTCAATTATATGGGATTCAGTTGGACTTTTATTTTGATTCGTTAAAACCGGTTTCTACTGTATATTGGAATTTTTTAGTTTCCTGACTTAATTAAGGGGTTAGGTGTAGTCAGAATTTTCAAGAAATCGATTTTTGTTTTTTGCATTTTTGGAAGCTGCTACAACGGCTGAAGAACTATTTTATGGCCCAGGAATAGTTGACTCGGTGTAAGTAATTAAATAATACGTATATTACTTTACGTAAATTGAGTGTAAAACTTTAAATGCGTTTTTCTCAAAACTATGTTTTTTGAACTGGTGACCACTGTAGCTCGAAAACCGCTCGGTAGATTTTAATGAAATTTATACAGCTTTTTGAAAACATGAAAAACTAGTGTCTGATCGAAGGTTTTTTTTTTTTTAATTTCGATTTGTTATAAACAATTAACTGTTGGTTTTTTTCCCGAAAATCTTGAAAAAAATTTCCTGAGGCTGCCATTTTGTTAATTTAAGAAAGAAAGAAAAAAAGCTTCGATCAGGCACTAGATTATCTATTAATAAAACTATTTTTTTTTGTCCGATTGAATTTGGATGAATCTCCAAGGATAAGTGATGGTCACCGCAAGGAGCTTCGGTTGGAACTGGGTCAACACAAACAGCCATTACTTTTAAAATTATTAATTTTTTTTTCTAAAATTTCTGTCAAGTCAAGTCGAAACCTTATTTAATGATGCTATTTTTTTACTTTTATAAAATAAAATAATTTACTGGCAAAAAAAATTATTTAAAATTGTCATTTTTTTCGTATCTCTGACTACACCTAACCCCTTAAATATTATTAATAACGTATAATAAGTAGAGTGAACAGTTTTATGAATAAATCATAAACATTTTGAAGTATTTTCGTGGAATTGTATAATACATAATCCAGTTTAAAATAAGCTCAACAATAGTAAAATAAATATTTAATTGATAGATCATTTAAATTGTTAATAAATGTATGTTTTGTATTTAGACGTGTATTAAATGCATAAAAATCACTATGATCACCCGCAAGTAAACTACTTCTGTCAAGGAAACACAAAAATATCAATATGTTTTTTTTCCTAATACGTCAACGATTATTTTAAAGAACCTATACCTATAGTTTCAAATTTACATACAGGGTGTCTAAATACCAGGGGACACCATGGGGATCTCGGAAACTATAAGAGATAGAGATTCGGTTAAATGAGAGAAAAGTTACCTTTAAGAGGGAACAGTTTAATGGTGCATTTACATTTTACAAAAATTTCATGGCTTACTAGATATTAACCAAAAACCATTTTACTCCGAAATCTTTCATCGTGAATATTTCTTAAGCGACTTGAAATTTAAAAAAATGTTTCAAATAAATGTTTTAGGGTTTAGTATTGTCTATTTAAATATATTTTTTTAATTTCCAGAAATGTCACGGTTTTTGAGATATGACACTAACTTATGTTTTCTTAAATGGAAGCAATATGAAATTTTGTAATTTTTGAACAGAAGATTTTATTACCTTTTCAATGATATGCAACTTGATATACTTATTTTTCAAAATATCTCAAAAAATGATCATAAAATACTTTTTATTTATTTAATACACTATATCATCCTAAGATGGCTATGACAATTAACAATAAGATTGAAAAACAACTGAAAATTTATTTATAAGCTTACATAACATAAATTAACTATTTTATTTATAGAAATAAAACATATTTTTATTAATTTAACACAAAATACCAGCCAAAGATGGCTTTGGTTATTACAACAAAAACACAATAAGCTATTTTATTTAAAAAAAAACAAAACATTTTTTTATTATCAGTCAAAAATGGCTATGGCTGTCAACTATGAGATTTTTAAATCAACTGAGAAATTATTATTTTGCCTGTTTGTAACTTATAATTATTTGTGATACGTATTTGTTGATAATATTTTTTTAAATTTAAAAAATGCAATATTATTCTGCTGTACCAAATAAATGGATGGGTGGAACTAACCAGCACCACGATCACCAGACATAACTTGGATTTTTTTTCATATGGGGTACCTATTGTAAAAGATAAAGTTTTTTTTTATAATTTTCCACAAAGACTGGTAAACTGTATTAAATAAAGGAACTGTCTCCTATGCCGGCGCCGGCAACGTGAATATAATGCATGATACAATTAATACAGATATGGCATTGCGCATATCACCTAACTTCACTTTGTTCGCTGTGACGTCACACGTGACTCGCCCAAATTAATATTATAGTAGTTCATGAAAGTAGTCAAATGTTTAATTAATAATTCACAATAATTATAAACGTCAGTTTGACATTTAATGTATATATTCGGTGAAACTTGGTTATGTGGGACTTGGATAAGTGGGAAACTTTTATAACTAGAACTCATACTGAAGTCCCGTCACATCTAGAAATATATCTGAGTAAATAGATACATTTCCACATATAGAAGATCAAAAATGAAATAAAGTCTAGGCATTTCCTTATTTTCAGTTGATGGAGAATTTATTTAAATATATTTTAAGGTATTCAATAATGAAATGCAAAATTATATCAGTTATCAGTAAAACAAATACTTATTTATAAAAGGATTAATTATAGAAATAATTTAATTTAGATATAAAAAACGCTGTGTTATGTATCCATATAAACGTATCATTCATATAAACACATATAAACAAAGTGAATCACGTGTGACGTCATGCGCAGTAAAGTGAAAAAATGAAACTCGGGAAAGCCATATCTTTAATAATTGTATCATGAATATAATGTGAATCGTTGCCGGCACTCGCTTATGTCACAGGTATCTGGGTTTCTAAATTTTATATTTGATTATTATTTATTGTGTTTTGTTTTTTGTAAACAAAGTTGAATAAAATTTTCTTTTGAATAATGACGACGTACATTTTCTACTGAAAATTAACTAGAATCACAGAATATACTAATAATGTGTGTTCTGTGACTAGAATTCTAATAATTTCGAGGTAAGTGAATTTAAAATTTAAAATAAAAAATTCAGTATATCCACGTTATGATTTATTTGTAGATGTTAAAAATTGGAAATAGATTCAATAGCTTTGAACATCTCAATTTAAAGCTTAAGGAATATGAGCAATTGGTTTTTAACAATTACTGGATACGAGACAGCAGAACATTAAAAATTCAATCTCGTAGATTTACAGATAGTGTAACAGCACATGTTTGGGTTGATATGGAGAATATGTAGGGGTACAAGCTGTCACTACTGTCAAAAATCACGTACTTATAGAGTTGATACCACGTAAGACCAGGATTCATTTATTCAAAAATGTAATTTAACGTTTATTGATGTTATATCTATGTAATTCAAATTATTTTTTGTATTTTTATATTAAATTCATAAAATGTTGAAAAGAAGTATTTTTAATTTATTATTTGCATATTATTTTAGATCATTTAAAATAAAACTTAATTCATAATAATATACGTGTCTTTGAAAGAAGGTGTATATGGAGCGAAGCCTCAAACATAATAGTAAAGACAACATTCTATAGTAATTTAGGTTAATCCCGGTTAGGTTAGGATATTTATTATCATTGAATGCTAACAAAATTAGAGAATCTAGAAAAAATATTTAAGAAGGTTTTTATTCCTTCAATGCACAACAGTAGGTAAGTACACATGTACCTCATTAAATATAAATTCGAAAATTTCATTATTTGTAAAATCATCTAGCGGCAAAAATTCATATCAACTGCCGGCAACGTGAATTGTTGCCGGCGCCGGCAACGTAGTACGTCCCTTAAATAAAATAGCTTATTAATTTTTTGTTGTTAATAACCATCTTTGGCTGGTATTTTGTGTTAAATTGATGTTTATTTATTAATAAAATAGTTAATTTATGCTATGTAAGCTTATAAATAAATTTTCAGTTGTTTTTCAATCTTATTGTTAATTGTCATAGCCATCTTAGGATGATATAGTGTATTAAATAAATAAAAAGTACTTTTTGATCATTTTTTGAGATATTTTGAAAAATAAGTATATCAAGTTGCATATCATAGAAAAGGTAATGAAATCTTCTATTCAAAAATTACAAAATTTCATATTGCTTCCATTTAAGAAAACATAAGTTAGTGTCATATCTCAAAAACAGTGACATTTCTGGAAATTAAAAAAATACATTTAAATAGACAATACTAAACCCTAAAACATTTATTTGAAACATTTTTTTAAATTTCAAGTCGCTTAAGAAATATTCACGATGAAAGATTTCGGAGTAAAATGGTTTTTGGTTAATATCTAGTAAGCCATGAAATTTTTGTAAAATGTAAATGCACCATTAAACTGTTCCCTCTTAAAGGTAACTTTTCTCTCATTTAACCGAATCTCTATCTCTTATAGTTTCCGAGATCCCCATGGTGTCCCCTGGTATTTAGACACCCTGTATATAAAAATAATCACGATAGATAAATCTTTTAAGGAATACATATTTGTGTAATAAATTTAGTTCCCGATTTTTGTAAAAACTTATCGAGTAAAATCATTCTGCGTAAATTAGTTATAACGGTGCAGGTTACTGTGTTCGTCGGTAATTAGTTTCTGGAAGCAGGTCCGGATTTAGAAATTTGCCGCCCCTAGACGGTTGCGAAAATTGCCGCACTCCGCTCAAAACTTTTTCAATCGTGGAATAAGTTTGGCACGAAAAGTTTTTCAATCGCAATAAAATGCATCTTTCTGAGAGCAAATATTATATTTTATTATAGTCAGTAACCTTATAATCATTAAGTATATGACATATTTTGTTGGTACGCGTGCCAACGAAATAGGCGGAAAATTCAACTCCCCGAATAAAACAAGTTTTCAAAGTCTCCACCAAAATTTGCTGCCCTTTAATTCTTGACGCCCTAGGCACGCACATACTCCACCTGCATGGTAAATCTGGGCCTATCTGGAAGTATGTACATAGGTCGGTAATCAAAAATGACTAAAATCAAAGCATTGTTTTTTGTCGCCACTTTAGAATTTCGGAGAGACGAACACCAAATTTTAGGACGATGATTAAATTTATTTTTTTGTCAAAAAAGTGGACGAAAACCAAATGTGATAAAAACGAAAGGCGACGAACACCAAGATTATATTCTATCGCTAATTCTCCACACGTATTGCACACCCCAAGCAGGCTCTGCTTGGAAGTGTGTTCTACTCTCGTCCTAAAATCGTTTTTCGTATATAAATTGATAAAATGAGTATTATATCTTAAATTTCTTCAGTATCTCACTTACATTTTTACATTTTCTGATAGAAAACATTACAGTCTCCATTTTTGCTTAGTTTAATATCGATCGGTTTTAATTTTCTGTTATAAAAATATAAATAAAGTTCAATTTGCGCTATAACCCGCTTTTTTGATAGAAACGCCGAACTACAGGTCACAATTCGAAATAAATTTGCACCAATCCTTTTGAATTCACTTCATCTATCATCAGAATAGAACCCTATTAAAACTCAACAAAATTGGATAACTAGAAGTAACGAAATTTGCAGTTTATTTAAACAAAAATTCGTATTTTGACAAGAAATTTTTTTACAAATAGAGTAGTTGCTATTTATAATTTATTAATAGTAGTAGGCGCTATTTCTTCATATGTCACTTCAAATTCCATAATTATTATATTGTGTTAATTAATATACATATAAATACACGTACATCGATACGTGCTGTATTTTAATTATTCTATTCAAAGCCAATCAATCTTTTTAATCAAGATAAAATCTGGTAAGTTTGCATTTTTAAAACAAATATATAATATACGTCATATAACCTATAAACGTTACATTGTTGTTTCATTTTAAATGCTAGATATCAGGTGAACACAGCTGTTATCGCTGCAAAATGTGGATGTATTTATCTTTTTAATTATTATTATTAATTAATTTATTTACTTTATACATTTTACAAAAAAATATGTTTTATAAAAATTGTAAATTAAAATGATTGTTGTTTTATTACAATACATCCTAAATTTAAATAAAAAAATGTAATAATCGATTGATATCAAGATTCATTGTTGATTTTCTAAAAAATCTTAATGAGTGATAAACTTCATATTATATATTTATATAATATTAATTACCTCCAATCTTTTTTTCAAACATCCTTTTAAGTTTCACCAATTATATTGTACCTGTACCGTATTTATTTGATATTATAAATTAATACATTTTTTTATGTTTAAGGGGTGTGCATTTTATGGCCTAGCCATAGTATTTGTATTTATTATAATAGTGAAATTTTATAGTATAAAATATTTTTATCATTAAATAACTTTAAATGGCGTTTCAACGTAAGTCAGCGATTCTCAACCTGTGGGGCGCGAGCATATCGAGAAAAAATGAGAAAAAATATTATTCAAACATTTTTTTTATTTACTGAAAGAAAAGCAATAAAATACATTCTGACATAATAAAAAATAAAAAATAAAATACACGTTTACATTTACACTGATATAATACACATATAAATAGGATTGAATCAGTACTGCACAATGTATTTAGGTAATAATTAACTTATCAATATTAAATTTAAAACAAGATTAATAATTATTAGTGACTCCCTTTTCGAAGAAAAGAGGTTTAATATTATAAATTGACACTCTAAGCATTTTTTTTAGCTGAGATCTATTTTTCAGTGAAAAATATTGTATGAGGATGGGCGGGGGGCGATGAGAATTGTGATTGAAATTTGGGTCGCAAATACTAAAAGGTTGAGAAACGCTGACGTAAGTTTTAATTTTGATTTTGTTGAACCAATACTGTGTTCAAAAGTTTATTTATTTTACTTTTGTATCCATGGAATGCTAATTCATGATCCATGAAAATTTAAAGAATTTATTAAGAAAATCACTACAGTAAGGAAACTCTGTGGATACGATAATAGATTATATTTAAAAGATGTAGGTACATCAAATAATATTTGTTTTTGTTAATAAAAATATTAAATTAATAATTTTATATTTATTTTGTATCAATCTGAAATGAATATTAAATTAATGAAAACTTAAGCAAACGGAAGTAAATCATCTCAACAAATTTATCAGAATATCTAAATTGAACACGTCCTTGATGAGAATATTTACGTATTTTTTCATTCACACATTAAAATATTTCCTGATTATGAACTACATTTTTCACGCTCTTGCCTGTAAACATAAAAACGTTAAGAAATAACATTCATAAATAAAAATAACTGGACTTATTTATAATCTTTTATTTACTGATGGATATATGGATGATTAAAAATAATCTGTTGGAGTAAAAGCATTCCGCTGTTTATTTTTGTCATTGGGAAATTTTACGGTGTAATTTTTAAATGTCAGCTTTTAATTAATAACGCTTTATCTATTTGAAACACAACGGTATTTTTAATAACACTAATAAAATATGTACCTATAGTTTGTTTATTTAATAAAGTACCTAAAAGAAACTCGATTATATCATAAGTTTGATCATTATGTGAGAAACTTAAATTTAACATAAGTACACTAAAAAAAGAAGTCGCCAATAAAAAAAGGAAAATGTAGGTATACATAAAATTATGTATTGCACACCTCAAGCAAGCTCTGCTTGGAAGTGTGTTCTAAGTTACTTTCGTCCTCAAATTTGAATTTATGTTGATATTAATTATTGCTGCGTCTAGGTACCCGGAATAAAAAAAAGTTTATAATTGTTGTTGTAGAAATGTAGACTATATAGAGTATATTCCATTAGCTGGTAATGTTTTGACGATATTTCTTTTTCGCCTATTATAATTATAAAGTACCTATACTCTATTTACGGTCAAATCACCCGGCAACTACTGCAAACTTAAATGAAATAGATTATATTATTATTAGATTTATATATTTTTGTCTGAGCTTAATATTATTGCTATGAGTGAGCTAGAAAATGATATCTGAGCTTTTTAAGTAAATTTTTTAGGAGAAAATTATTAGTAACTAAAAAAAATGGGTAAGTGCGTGTTGGGCACGCACATGATAGTGTTCCGTAGTCATTCTCACTACGATTTATAAAAAAGTGTTATTTCAAAATTTTCGTGACTGAAGGGTTAAAAGCAAAAAGTCATTTGACCCCATTCAATGGGGTAGATGAATAAAATGTGAGTTCACATTTCAGTCTATGAAAGGGGGCCCAAAATATTTTTGACAGTTTTCGTTATAATTTTCAGTAAAATTACTAATTAAAAGCTACATTCTGAATTTTTTTTAGATTTTTTGAATCGATAGTTTAGAAAATAGAGGGGGGACGCTATGACAACGACATTAAAAAGCAAATATATCGTGACTGAAGGGTTCAAATCAAAAAGTTATTTGACATTTATTTGCATTTTAGGAGACCTATCAAATGACATCCCACTCAATGGGGTATGTGGGAAAAAAATGTGAATTCACTTTTCAGTCAACAGAAGAGGGGTCCAAAATATTTTTGACAATGTTCGTTATAATTTTCAGTGAAAATACTAATTAAAAGCAACATTCTGGATTTTTTTCAGATTTTTTCAATTGAAAATAGAGGGGGGGACGCTTTTATAATGACTTTGGAGAGCAAATATAGCGTGATGGAAGGGTTAAAATCATTTTATTTATATATCATTCATTTTATGAAAGGGGATCTAATTTTTTTTAAATCCTATCATTTCTGTTCTTGGGTCATCAATCTACGATCGTATACCGAATTTCATCTTATTATGTCAAAATTTTTACAAGACGGACGGACGAACGGACGAACATGGAGAAACTCTAAGGGTTCCTAGTTTTCTACAGAACCCTAAAAATTATCTACAAAAAAATAAAGTATCGAATATTAAATATATGGTGTGAAGTAAAGACGTAATAAGAAAACGAAAAGTATTTGAATGAATTCCCAAAACGGGAGGATATCAGGAAAATAACCGGCATTCAATGGTCACGAAAAACAAGAACCGAGAATAGTGGCGAAGATTAGGAGATGCCTATGTCCAAACTTGACAAGATGATGAATATTAAAGCTACATGATTTTGTTTCAGGACAGACCATATCATTCTTCTATTATTAGAATGACGTAAATATAATCAGAATTGAACGCGACTACAATGACCGATGTTTACTGTAATTATAATTTAACTTAATTGTATGTATATTCAAACCATGTAACAGATGTCCTATATAATTTGACGGCTGTAACTGTACGTACTTTTATATACGAGTATACATACACACACTTTTACGTTTCAAATAAAACATGCTTCCATTTATTTGCATATCCAAACAGTGAAACGTTTTAAATAAACGCCGAGTACAGCGAACGCGGCAGGAACAGAAAAACTCACCGCCAGCTCGGCGAAAATATAAATCTGTATTTATTTGTGTTTGTAATAAAATATTTCAGCGAATGATATCGGGTGTCAGAGGCACTCTAGTCGTTGTCTCTATAAATAAACCGGTGGAAACAGAGGGAAACGGGTTTATATACAAGTGTTTCAAAGTAGTTTGTGTAAAACAAGATTTTATGTACAATGTAAACCATATTCTTGCAATTAATTTAAATCTTGTCGGTGCAATACGTTAGAGACATATCACATGAACTAAATACATTTTTTCGTATAATTATTAACATTTTTTTTATAACCGATTTGTACCTAGTACCCTATACACTGGACCAGTTTAAGTACTAAAAATTTTATGAGACTTACATGTATTAAAAGTATTCAGAATTTCTTTTAGGGGAAATTTTAATAGGAATACATTAATAGTCGTGTATATAAAAATGATGTCACTCATAATGTGTACCTATAGTACCTATTATTAAAAACCAGCCAGTTACTATAAATATTTGATGGCATGAATAAAACGGAGTATAAGCTCAGAAGAATGTTCTTTAAGCATGAACATTTACTTGAAGTATAAACTTAGATTGATAAGACTAAAAATATTTGAGTGTTTACTCAAATTTAGAGTTAAGCCCGCCGCACTACGACGCTATTTTGCTTGCTGGATTGTCAACTGGGACATTTGCTGGCAACTGAACTGGCCGTGGAGATGGAAAATGCCGTCAATGCTGGCTGCGTTATGCTTGGACACATGCTGGATTCTACTGATAGAACATGTGCTATTTTTCGTGCAGGATTCTTTGCTTGTTTGAGTGAGAACCAATCGGTAAGCAGTATTTTATCACGTGGGTGACATGCGCATAAACTGACAGATGATATCATAATATATATATCATATGTATATTTGAATGCTAGTATTTTTGAAAGTGAAGTGTTTGTTGCGATGAGTAAAGAAAATACTTACATTTTTGTTACATATTTGTGTTGACATCTGAGCTGGTACTGTGTACGCAACAAGACCAGCTTCAAAATTCAGCTTTGAAACTAGCATCGTGTGAAGCTAACCGTAAAAAAACAGCATGATATCTAGCGCCACAGCACGCTTGAAATCTAGCAGATAAATCAAGCAGATAATCCAGCAAGCAAAATAGCATCGTGTGCGGTGGGTTTTACATACATACATACTTCTTTACTTCTTTATTTGAGATATATATTTTTTGTAATTATATATAATTTTCATTTTTTGATCTAACTTTATTGTTAAATTTAATAATGTATATAACAAATTCAGGAGTTCCGACCCCCCCCCCCTCCGCCCCGGGTCCACCACTGCTTTGAGTGTACAATCATTTCACAAACAGACTTTATACACTCTAACATAGTAGTCCAATAATATGAACATTTGTAATGTATCATCCTTACTGTAATATCGCATTCTCGTTGTCCAGTATTAGTTTTAAAAACGCAGTTATTTCAAATCAGTCTACGATTTTATTTATCGGAATGTATGTAGCACTCTACAGTTATAATTGCGAATGGGAAGTTATATTTCATGTTTTTTTCACATATTTATCTGCTCACTATACATATTAGAAATTATTTTTGAGACTGTAATCAAATGTTTATGTTTTCAGTTACTCTGATTTGAAAACATAGATATTCTAAAGCGCTATTGATTCGAAAGGGCTTCTCTTCGTGTTTTCATGGTTTCTTAAAGGAAATATTCAGATCACTATTTAACATTTTGTCTGTTGAATCTGTATGTATTGTGACTTTCAATTTCTTCCAGTAAAGTTTTAACAATTACACATGTAAACAGGACAAAGTTGAGACTTAAAATTATCAAAATATAAACTGGCTCTATTGAGTATGTACTTTTCTTATCAATACAATATTTAAATAAAAACTCTTCACTTCAGGGTCGGATCGTGAATTTGTGGCGCCCTGGGTTAATACTACTCAGGGGCCTACCTAATTACTCAACTAATTGCCATTTTGTAAAAAAACTGTTTTCTACAGTGGCGTAGATAGGGGGGGGGGATTAAGGGGATCAATCTCCTCCATGAGTCTAATTTTTATAATACTGTCATATCCCCCCCCCCATGAGATTGATACAAGGCCTTCAAAATTGGCAACGACAAAAAAAATAGTTTTCAAAATTTGTATATTTAAAAAAAGAAAAAATGTCTTACCCCCCCCCCCCCCCCCCATCGCAAAAAGCTGGTTTTCTATAGTGATGTATGTATACGGTATAGGAAACAAATAGGACAATTAAATATTTTTTATTTTTGTAATATGATAGTGTACCTATGTAAACTATGTATATATTTAAAAAAAAATTTAGATTTTTTTTCTTCACAATATCGTCTATTGTTCTCACTGGAGGCTGGGGGCCTTTTGTATCCACGGGGCCCTGACTGCATCCCAAAAAGCCCTAAAATAGATCCGCTCCTGCTTCACTTGAGTTTATTCTCCAACTTAAAATTTAAATTCGGTTTTATCATTTTCAGAGCATGAGCCAATACTGCGTTTTATTCATACTACCCAATATAGTTGCAATTATTAACAGTTGTAATCAAGATATATGATAAAGTTTTAACATATTTTAATTTTCTACGTTATTGGTTAAGTTAGATAAAAATATAGGTTCCTACGTAAATAAGATAAAATTAAACTTATATGGGATATATGTACCTACTGAACAGTTTTGTAAGTATCATAGAAATTTATCGATGCAGATTACAAACTTTAAATATTGTTACTAAAATTGAACTATAATAATAATCAAACCACAATTTGGTAACTTGAATATTGTAAACAAAATGCAAGATTTATTTGATTGAGAGACTGTACTATACCTTAATTACGATATTGAAATTAAAACCATAATTTAAAAATATGCACTTCTTAAAATATATATTTTGTTCGCTGGTCCCTTATTGATTGACTGCGTTCAATTAAAAGTTGAGAAAATTTATTATTTTATACTGAGATTTCCTAAAATAATAAATCATTTTTGATAGACTGGCAACTTTTGCGCATGCACTAAAAATATTATGTAGGTATATAACTTTTTAACATATATCCAAGGAAACCTATAAAAAAATTCATTATATAAGGAAGCGGAAGTGGTTATTTAGTATTCAATAACGATCCAATATCGTTAACGATCAATGAAAAGATAACAGACGTTTTTATCGGTACTGCTAATAAATGAGACAGTCCCGACAGAAGCTCCTTCAAAATGATCGAACGTCTTGGAGTAACAAATTGATGTCAACCTAGTAAGTATATTCACAAACTTTATTCGTTTAAAAACTCGTGATTCTGCTGAAATAAATATTACATCCTACTTCGTTGTAATTAACTATACAAAATCGCGTTTGTGTTTTATATTATCGTTAGAATTTCAATAACGCCGGGAAATATTGTTAATTGACATTTATTAATTATTTTTTGAAAAATTACTTTCATACAAATTATTTATTCATCAATTCCTAGAAAGCTAGTTTTCGAGTTAAGAAGGGGAGACAAAATGAGGACGATATGAAGTTTTTCTTTTAAAATATTGTTAATCAAATAATAATTTTTTTACCTGGATGTATAAGGATGATCTTTTTTGGACATTTTGATCGTTTTTAAGTTGAACAAAACTTTGTTATTTTATCTTTTTATTACCTCTTCCGTGCGCCGCCCCTGCTAGCTTGGTGCCCCGGACGGTTTCCCTGGTTCGCCCCCCCCCCCTAAAGCCGGCACTGGGTGCAGGGGTGCAATATTTCTGAATATTAGGAATGTTAGGAATCCTACTTAAGTTTATGATTTAGAGCAAGCAAAAAAAATACAAGAAGATATAACTTTTCGGGCTGTTGTCGTATTATATTTCTTGACGTTTCGACTCTCATATCGGAGTCTTCTTCAGAAATGTTTCTTTCTAACAAAGTTAGTTGTTTTGGACAATGGCCACTGAAGAAGAAAACAAGAAAGCATATACAATACTAATTGATCATCTCTACAGCTTGGAAATATCATCTTATTCTTATAGTTAATGCGAGTAAAATATCATGCGCGATGCTGAATGCATCATTTTAAATTAAAAAGTATCTATACCGAGTGCTCAGTTTAAGATGGTCACCATTTCACCATTACTATCTTTTTATTACTGGATATAGAAGCTTGGTTTAAATAAAAGAACATTCAGTGTTTTTCCGACCATTTTAAATCGTAATTTTAATACTCTGTAATTTCCGGTTCAACTGAAAGTGATGTCAACTTTTGTTTTTAAATGGAAACTTATATTTTTTATTATGGCATCTTATTCTAATTAAAAAGAAACAGCTTAATCTTTCAAGAAATTTAGCAAAATAATTATATAGATTTTTTTACTAGTAAACCATAAAATTGAAAAAAATACAAAATATAATTATCTTTTTCAGAAAAAAACACAGTTTTGTTACATTGAAATAAACAAATTTACAATATAATTTTCTTTATTTTATTTTTTTAATTTTCGATATTCAATGATTTTTTGCGTAATCCCTAAAAGTTTCTGTTGATTACAATTCTCAAAAAGGGACATTACGTAACACAACCTAGAACTCAGCCGAATAGAATGCGAATAAGTCAGAGTTGTTATTACAACGTCAAAAAGTGTAAAAAGTTAACGTTTTGTGAACATTGTTGTCCTTCACGTTAAGGTCCAACGAGACAATAATTATAGGTTTAAGTTAAGTTAATAATAAAAAAAAGTGCAAGTGTAATTATTTTTTGTATCGTTAGTGAATACCTTGGTATATAAAGTTAATGTTCAGTGTATTTCTTAAATGTATGTAAGTTTATTGTTAGCTTAAATTTATCATATTATTTATATGTGCGTTTCGATATCCTGAGGTCGATTCTAACCTTCCAAATAAACGGAAAATTGGAACATACAAATTAGAATAAATTACAAAACCGTTACAACAGATGAGATAAGATTGAACATTAAACTATAAATGTTAAATGTTATGGATTATGCTTCATGTCCTGTGAAAATGGTAATACCGGCACTGCATATACAGGTTGGGGCATTTAATGTGTTACAGATTTTTATCTCAGAACCACCGCATAATTGAATAAAATGTTCAAACCAAAAAATGTGTGGTTTTGAAGGGGTAATCGAATAGTAATATTTATTTGTTATTTTATAGTGTGGCCTTCCAGGATATTTGAAGGTCAGCATCATTTTTTTAAATAGGAACCTATAGTTTTTATTTAATAATCTTATTCTACGTGAATTAACACGAATCTTCCATCCAAAAAATTTTTTTGAACAACCTAAGAATTCCAAGATATCTTACAAAATAATTTCGAGATTTTGGACTTTCAAGAATTTTTTACTCAGAACCCATAAACTTTAGAAAAAAAGTATAAATAAAAAAATGTTTATTTTGATCTAAGAAATCTTGAAAAATAGTTTTAAAAATTTTAAAACTTTTTCTATTTATTTTATTTCAGCAAAAAAAAAATACGAAATGTTAAAAAAAATCTAGAAAATTCTCCAAGTTTTACTAGAACGAAATAGACATTTTTTGTATTTTGTACTTTTTTCTAAAATTGATGATTTCTGAGTAAAAAATTATTGAATTTGCAAATTCTCAAAATTATTTTGTTAGATATCATGTAAAGCTTAAGTTGTTAAAAAAAATTTTTTCAATGAAAGATTCGTGTTTTTTCACGTAGAATAAGATTATTAAATTAAAACTATAGGTTCTTATTTGAAAAAATAATGTTGGTCTTCAAATAACCTAGAAGGCCATACTAAAATAAAAAATATTATTACTATTCGATTACCCCCTAACAACCAAACATTTTTTGGTTTAAACATTTTTTTCAAATATGCGATGGCTCTGAGATAAAATTCTGTAACACTTTAAATGCCCCGCCCTGTATGTATTCAATAAAATATTAATAAAAAGTAGACTTTTGTTTTTTCACTCAATTTTCTAATCACTATTTATAAAAAAAATCACATTTTGTTGATTGGCAAATCCATAAGTACTTATATCAAAATTATACAGATATGTTTCACATATTATAATATTTATAACTGTGAAAATCATCCGTTTTTTAGGGTTCCGAAGAAACCCTATTAATCTCACTTTGTCGTCCGTCCGTCCGTCCGTCCTTTTCACTCAAAGCTCAATAGCTCGTAAACTATATAAGCTAGAACTTTAAAATTTTTACTGAATATGTAAAATGACACCCTCTAGTAAAATATGTACAAATATTTTGGAAAAATATTTTTTTAGGGGGGGGGTGCTAAAATATTTTTTTTATACCAAGGCAAGTGGCACATCAAAATGTGTAACCAAGCTAGTGTAATTTGATCTTTATTCTTATTTTTTTATAAATCAAAAATGGCGCCTACAGGGGGCTTCAAAGCAAATTCGAAAAAACAAAAAAAATGTATTCCAAGTCGTGTGGGATGTCAAAATGTAGATCTCAGTAAGTAGAATATGACACTATTTTTTTTTTTTTTTAATTAAAAATGGCGCTTACAGGGGGCTCCGAGCAAAAAATTTGTCCACCCCTCTCTAGCTCAGTAACTACTGACTCAAAAAATCTGAAAAAAATTGGTAATGGGGTTTTTGTAAAACTAGTGTAGCGACATTCGCGACATCTCACACGTTGAAATTTCTTAAATTTTATTTTTAATATTTCGTACTATTTTTATTCCTTTATTTAAGTTTGCCGACAAATACTATTTACTTTTACAACGTGTCTAGACTTACATTTTTCAACAAATTCTTTAATCTTTCTTAATCCTCTGTAGTTTATTAGTAACACGTACGCTTGGGTATTTCCGGTCGGCTTATCGTCTAATTTACCTTAAGTGCAGTTTTACAGTAATCAAAGACAAGCCGCCCGACCCTTTCTTTGGGTTATTCCAATTTCAAGTTCACGCGGTATGTTCCCCTTCTCTAAATATCTATCGCTATCCTTGTCTACCGATTCTAAGACAGGATAGTTCATTTTCTAAAACAGACACTTGGTCTTCGCTCTTAAGACAGTAAACATCTCGCTGCAGTACTCTCGCGCTCGCTACATTACAAATCATCACATCAACTTACAACAATCAACAGTGTAACTTACAATAAATAAACATATTCAAAACTACGAAGTGTTATAATTTTATAAATATCGTTTGTCCCGTACACCAGTCACTAAAGTGGTGACCCCAGTTTTTCCCTGGAGAGCCTGTGCGCGCGTTCAATCAGATTCCTGTCGTCGAGGAGGACATCCCTAAAACAGCCATCACCACACCGTTCGGATTGTTTGAGTTCCCGTATATGACCTTTGGTCTACGCAACGCGGCTCAAACATTCCAACGTTTCATCGACGAGGTGCTGCGTGGCCTAGACTTCTGCTATGCCTATATCGACGACATACTCATAGCGTCTTCGTCAGAAGAAGAGCACCTGGACCACCTGCGGATTCTTTTCGCCCGCCTCCAGGAATACGGCGTGGTTGTGAACCCGGCTAAGTGCGTGTTCGGTCAGCCTGAAGTGACATTTCTGGGCTACCTTATTTCAAGCGCAGGCACACGACCGCTACAGGATAAAGTTGAAACTATACGCAATTATCCGCAGCCTACGACCGTGAAGAAACTCCGTCAGTTTTTGGGTATGCTAAATTTCTATAGGAGATTCATACCCAAAGCTGCTCAAGTCCAGGCACCTCTTAACGACCTTCTCCAGGGGAATGTGAAAGGCAAAGCTCCGATCACCTGGAATTCGGAAACAGAACGTGCTTTTGAGCAATGCAAGGAAAGTCTTGCACAGGCTACCTTGCTTGCTCATCCCAAAATCGACACACCGTTAGCGATATTCTGCGACGCATCAGATTATACCATCGGTGCCGCACTTCAACAACGACTCAACGACGCCTGGCAACCACTGGCGTTCTTCTCCAGGAAGCTGAATTCCGCCGAACGAAAATACGGTGCGTACGACCGCGAGCTGCTCGCGATATACTCCGCGGTAAAACATTTCCGTCATATGATCGAAGCTCGCACATTCACCATTTTCACGGATCACAAACCGATTACGTTTGCGTTCAAGAAGAAGGATGGTCAGTGCACTCCTCGGCAGTTTCGATACCTCGACTTTGTGGGACAATTCACCACCGACATCCGGCACGTAGCCGGCCAAGACAACGTTGTCGCCGACGCATTGTCACGCGTCGAAGAGGTTGAAGCGACTCTCGACCTCGAAGCACTCGCACTGGCACAGAAAACTGACGAGGAGATCAAAACATTAAAAAACGCAAACACAACGAGCCTGCAAATGAAACTTGTTAAAATACCAAATACTGATATCACATTACTTTGCGACATATCAACATCTACAGCTCGCCCATTCGTCACAACGCAATTTCGCCGAGCCGCATTCAACGCAGTGCACCGACTCTCTCACCCAGGTGTTAAAGCGACAGTCAAGCTCGTGACGCAACGTTACGTCTGGCCGTCAATAAAAAAGGATTGCACAATGTGGGCCCGTAGCTGTTTAGAATGTCAGAAATCGAAAGTCACACGACACGTTTCATCGACTCCTGGAACCTTCACGTTACCATCTGCGAGGTTCGAGCACGTGCACATCGACATCATCATCATGCCGAGTTCGGAAGGCTGCAGATATTGCCTTACCTGCGTCGATCGCTTCTCTCGCTGGCCGGAAGCCATACCTCTCGAAAACCAGGAAGCAGAGACAGTCGCCCGTGCATTCTACGCTAACTGGATTGCACGCTTCGGTACACCACTCCGAGTAACAACCGACCAGGGAAGACAGTTCGAGTCATACCTGTTCAAGCATCTAAACCGCCTGACTGGTACGACTCACCTGAGAACGACTGCATATCACCCTGCCGCCAACGGCATGGTTGAGCGTTTTCACCGTCAACTGAAGGCTGCGATAAAATGTCACAACGAGCGATGGACGGAAATTCTACCAACGGTGATGCTAGGGATTCGCGCTGCCTGGAAGGAGGACCTCCAAGCTTCAGCAGCCGAAATAGTCTACGGAGAACCTCTACGCCTTCCCGGAGAATTTTTATCAAACCGTCTCTCGGACAACAATAACGACGACACGACTAATCAATTCATTAAAGACCTAAAACAACATCTACAGACTTTGCGTCCAACCAATGGCACGCAGCATGGCAACAAACGCACTTTCGTTTTTAAAGACCTAACCACAACGCAACACGTGTTCGTTCGCCATGACGGACCAAAATCACCACTCCAGAAACCATATGAGGGCCCTTTCAAGGTTGTCAAACGAAGCGATAAAACTTTCATCGTTCATATGCGTGGCCGCGACGTTACAGTATCCATCGATAGACTCAAGCCAGCATACATCACATCAGACGATGCAATTGATGACGACATCCACGGCGAGAAGACAAACGACGCAGACATTGCATCTCGAGTTCCAGTCATTCCCGCCCACCAGCCCGAAGTTCAGCCAGACGAAGGAGTACGACGAACACGGTCAGGTAGACGCGTCCGCTTCACGGACCGTCTACAGATAGGTTTTTCGTGATTTAAATCACTGGCAGGGGGGTACTGTAGCGACATTCGCGACATCTCACACGTTGAAATTTCTTAAATTTTATTTTTAATATTTCGTACTATTTTTATTCCTTTATTTAAGTTTGCCGACAAATATTATTTACTTTTACAACGTGTCTAGACTTACATTTTTCAACAAATTCTTTAATCTTTCTTAATCCTCTGTAGTTTATTAGTAACACGTACGCTTGGGTATTTCCGGTCGGCTTATCGTCTAATTTACCTTAAGTGCAGTTTTACAGTAATCAAAGACAAGCCGCCCGACCCTTTCTTTGGGTTATTCCAATTTCAAGTTCACGCGGTATGTTCCCCTTCTCTAAATATCTATCGCTATCCTTGTCTACCGATTCTAAGACAGGATAGTTCATTTTCTAAAACAGACACTTGGTCTTCGCTCTTAAGACAGTAAACATCTCGCTGCAGTACTCTCGCGCTCGCTACATTACAAATCATCACATCAACTTACAACAATCAACAGTGTAACTTACAATAAATAAACATATTCAAAACTACGAAGTGTTATAATTTTATAAATATCGTTTGTCCCGTACACCAGTCACTAAACTAGTAACGACAAATACTAAAATCAACAATATCATATCAAATTTTGAAAAAATAGGAAGGGGCGTCATGGAATTTTTTTTATTTTCATATCTAGGCTTGTGAGGTGTCAAAATGTAGATCTGAATTAATAGAATATGATCCTATTTTTATATTTATTTTTAACTCAAATATGCACCTGTAAATGGCTCTAAACATTCCACGTAGTATTTACTTCGGAACCCTTAGACATACACTGGTGTATGTCTTGACAAATTTTTATTTAATGTTCAAGCTTTTTCAAACTTTTCGATGAGAAGTTACTCTTTTGAAATAAAAAAAATCTGAAATGTTTCATCCCCCATGTGATTAATAAGGGTTGTATATTGTGGAAAGACTATTTATATAAACAATTATCTTATAAATAATTTATATAATGTCGGTACGCTATGTTAAAACAATGTGTTGATTATATGGCTCATAATACAAAACAAACATATTCATATATTTAGGACGATAACAATACCTAGGTCATATTTGTACAGATATGTAAACAAAATTAAATTAATTGATGCATTACATTATAATGGAATTCATGTGTTTTGTACAAGTGAAATATGCTTGGGAAATGTTGATTCATTTAAAATTAAAGAATGTTTTAAACAACTACTTTCAAATACCGATCTAACAATTTAGAAAAATTATTTAAAAAAATATTTTTCAAGAATAACAAAGGCTACGAGTAACTAAAATAATCATATGAAAAACGTAAATTTATTCTTTTCTAATGCGGTGTTGACACCGAAAAAACAAAACAGAAACAGCGTGTCTAAAATACTTCGTATTTAAAAATGTATAGGGTTTATTGCTTTTTCTGTGTTTCTGTTTTGTTTTCTCGGTGTAAACACCGTATAATATTACATTAATATATATGAAAACATTTATTTTCATTGAAAAAAAATTATTTATTTATTCGTATGTGCTCGTTGTTTTCAAAGTACATATTAGTAAAAATATGAACTTTGAATTTTGAAATGATATAACAATAACATATATTTAATTTTAATTAATAGTTGTACCTGAAATGATTTTTTTATAAATTATTTAAAGTTGTCTAATAAATTATATATTCATTTAGCGTAATAAGTTTTTGTAAATTAAATACTCCCAAAACAACACTTTACCGATCGACGTAAAAGTTTCCAACATATTTGACAGCTTGACTTTAATTAATACCGGTACACCGATATTACTATATCGTATAGCTTTTTCGCATTACATTGTAATATCCAGTTTGCTGACAGGTTTTCATATAAAGATGATGTTGAAACTCTTTAGTGAATAACTCTTAACCATAGCTCCTCGTGTCTTTTGTCGTTCACTATTAGAGATAGTATCGTATAGTATATATTATGTGTAAACTGTGCATGAGCTAACAGGTACTCGAATGAAGGGGATGAGAATGTCAACGTTAGTTTATAGATTGCATATCGTATGCAGAATATGTGTATTGTGTATGCATTTTTAATTAAAGTATGTCATCTTTTCAAAACAACATATATATTACGTGCTTTTGTTTTTACAAATGTTATGTGTACGACATCGTATGTGTATGATATATTTTGCTGAACACAATTAACTTTTTTCTCTACAGTTCTAGATTTTATGTCACTCATATTTATCAATTTTTGTATTTTCTAAAGGCCTATTTCACACATATACGGTTCCATTCGGTTCGGTTCGTTTTCGGTCGCTGGCGACAAGTGTGAAACGGTGTTTCAGTTTGTATTCGGTACCTAATAGAAACCGTAGAGCACCGAATAAAGCAATCAACGCGTTCACACACACTCGGTTTAGTTTCGGTTTTAACCTGATAGCGAGTGTTATTTTTTTTAAGTTTTGTCGCGGTTTTTCTAATAAAATGAGCGGTTTTCCAGATGTTGATGTGGATCGTCTTCATGCTCTTTAGCTTCGGGAAAATAGTGTAGAATGCTCCAAATTCCTGCTGTAAAGTGATGAGAGGGTGCTTCCAATGAATTCTAGTATTCCTCCTTCGTTTTTTATTTATTTTTATAGAGAAACAACATGGCAACAACTTGCTTTCTCTCCATGATAACTACTAAGTTTACGGAAAAAAATAAAACCTAATATGAACCGTATGAGAACCGTGTATGTGTGAAAGGGTTTGATTAGTTTTCGGCTGCAACCGAAAACTAATCGAACCGAATGGAACCGCGTATGTGTGAAACAAGGCTAATAAAGTATTGGGTTTGGTTGAATGTGTATCGTTGCTCAATGTTGATAAATATTTATGTTTCAAGACCCTTATAATCAGGAAAACATGTTTTATAGAAAAATGTTGGTGTGTCCGCAAAAAACTGATTGATTAAATTGTTATATACTAAAATTTGAATTTTCGGTACATTTTTGAAAAATTAATATATAAGGTGGGTGGACTATGGAAGGCCACCTCAAGGAATAAACAGTTATTATTCCTTTATTTACTGGATAAATGAAACAAACAAAGTATTAAGTAACACTTTGTTTTATTATGTAACTTATAAAACATTTTTTTATTACAGAGTTAATGATTATTTATTAAATAATGGCCTTGCAAGGAACAAGGCTCCTTACAAGGTCAATATAATAAATCAGTCGTTTAACTTAAAACTAACGTTATGACAATCAAAATATCTGTTTAATATCTAACTACATAAAAAAGTCTTTCATTAAAATGAAACTTTAAAGGGTTACCATGTAAAATTCACATAAAAAATACTCAATGAACATTACTTGAACACTATCGTAAAACTAAGCATGTATTCGTGAAAATGTTTTAAAAATAATTTTTTAATGTGTATTATATCGATATCAAATAAGTTGCCAATTATCTTTATAATGAAATAAAAAAAAATATAACTGACCTAACATGACCATCTGTCAATTTTTTGATTGGCCTTACAAGGAACCATTGGCTTTCCTAGGAGCACTACCGATATTTTAACTAAAATGGAAATAAAGTAATAATTTTTTTCTTTAGTACCATAGCAAACCCTTATATATCAATTCAGAATAAAAAAAAATAATAGTTTATAATAATAATAATAATATATATAATTATAATAATATATATAAAATATAATAATAATTATAATGAGCGCGTATTATAATTTTAACCTCGATGACCGAAGTCAATAAAGGATGGGACGGCACAGACTAAATAGCGGCTTGAGTGACTCGCCGCTGCGTATGTGTTCTTGAGTTCGATGGATGTTAGTGTGAGTAGAAGGAATTTGTCATCGTATGGCAATAACTACGACTTTTTAATAATTGGCCTTACAAGGAGCATGGTCTTCCATGGTCCAACCACCTTATATTATTATTTATTTTATATATTAAAAACATATTTTTTTACATACTTATCTTAGTTTAATTTTTTGTTATACTTTGAAAAACTATAATTTTTATTGTTTTATTTTAACAAAAAATTAATTTTCGGTATAATTTTGAAAAATTGCTATATACTTATATAACATTTTTATTCAACTTTTGATTTTATCAGAAACTAGCGGAATCCCGAAACTAATTAGAACCCTCCATACGTGATAGGGGATGACATATTATATTTTTTTATATTGATTTTTATTCATTACCTATAAAAAACGGAAATATCTCGGATCTTAGTTAAAAATTGTAAAAACTAACCCCTTGTCTACCCTGGCAATTAGGGGTTGAATTTCGAATTTTTTTACTGCTGATTATTTTGCCCGACTCCACCATTATAACGTATGCAGCTATGCAGATAAACGTATCAAAAACACAGACCCTGTCTACCCCCGGTGAATAAAAAAAAATATATTTTACAAATTTTTCCATCCCCCTAACACCTTAGGGATTACATTTTGGGAAATGCTGAAATTATTGTTTCATTATTTATATTGTAGAGTATGTTCGATAAGTTTCAATTAAATGCAAACAAAACAAATATTTTTTTATATAAAATTTGACACTCTGTTTAAACCCCGTAGGGGTTGAATTTCGAAAAATCCTTTCTTAGTGGGTGCTTACATCATAAAAGGAAGGCACCTACGAAATTTCACGTTTCTAGGTCCAGGGGTTTGGACTGTACGTTGATATATAAGTGAGTGCATGGGTGGTTAAGGACAAACTCTTTTATAGATATAGATTTATAAGTTAATTTAATTTTAAATACAAATTGGTAGGTATAAATTGAAAGAGTATAAATAGGTTGTCCCAAATATCGGTCTGTCTGTCTGGTAAACTATGCGAATGATCTTAGAAACAATTAGAAATTAGTTGTTTGTTTAATGTATCCAGATGGACTCAGATGGTAAAGAATGTAAATCCGATTCCATTGAATAGATAAAATATATTATTTCTTGACAAACTACCAAGGTTAGTAAATAAACAGGTTGTACCATCGCTTTTGACCAATCAGCACCCGCGCGAGATTACGTCACACCGGGTGACATTCAAATGTAATAGAATAAAGTGGCTTGCAAATTTGTTATGATTGGGCACCCGAAATGACGTAGTCCCTCTCTCCTTTCTTGATTTTGACAAACTGATGGTACAACCTGTATATTTACTAACCTTGACAAACTACATTTATTTTGTTTTGAAATTAAAAGAGTATCTTATTGATATCTACGTTCTGTTATTTATTAAAATAAAGTTATGAAAATTATTGAATAAAATCTATTTTCAAAGTGACAAATATGTTTACCACCGTATTATTTATCCGTTAACAAACTGTAGGTGCATATATCTATATATATTTATTTTGATGAAAATTATGTTTCGTAATAAAGTTATATTACCCGAATCTTCCCACATACATTGAGCGTTCGTTGAAAAAAAGCTTACAAGAAATTCCCACTAGGGTGGGTTAGCGGCATCTCCCACTGGATCTGCGCCTGTCTGATTATTTCTGGCTCATGGCCAACAGTGTATAAAAATATTGAATGTCTTTTGTCTCATACAAGACAAAAGACGAATGCACTATGTAGCGGTATGTATAAACACACAGCGTCTGTTATTATCCAAATTGTTGTTAATTGGGGCATAAATAAAACATAATTGCATGATATAAATACTCTATATAGTAGCGATTGTTATATTACATAACTATTTGGAAATAGTATTGCCACAACTACTTATAGTATAGAATTTAGATATAAAATAGTTACATTATATACCTACACATTAAAATACCTAATTAATTTTACAAAATAGAATATGGTTTATTTATTTTTTTTATTACATACTATATTTTATTGTATATCTATTAACTTTTAGGTAAGTGTTAACACTTTTATATTCAATATTTTTTTACAAAAGATCATATTCAAAATAATTTATTAACTTACATGTCCCTAGTTAAACTTATTAAAAAAAATTATTATATTAAAAAAATTTAATATCGATACTGATTTATTATATATGATACATAATACGTAGATATCAATAAATACTTTTATTATTTTGATCACTCATTAGGTATGCATCTAGAAATTATTATTAGCAAAAATAATATTATTTAAATTCTTGTTGTCAACTAAAGATAAATAATCTGCCGTATGCCACGGGACTTTCTTATACATAATAATGACAGTGAACAGTGTACAAGATTTTTATTTTATTGAAGGATATTTCTGACAAACTAATAAAATGAATGGGACATAAACTATAGAAATATTATTATAAACATTATGTATAGAACGAATTTTGTTTTACGTAATTACTAAGACGGAAACGGATGTTTACTCTTGTCATTTTTTAAAATTTTGGATTTTTTTTTTAAATAAGACAAAAATGTTTTGGATAAAATATGTCGAGTAGGTTATTATCTATAATTTATTCCCCATACATTTTTTTCCAACAGTTATGATTTAGCAAGAAATATTTTTTTTAAATAATTATTTTGAATAATCTATACTGGATGCCGGGTGATTTGACCGTACAGATCACGACTCATACGGTCAAAATCCGGATTTCGAAAAAAATTGGCTTTACAATACTTATACTATATGTATATTTTATATACATTGGTATAAGAAAGTAAAAATTTGTTATTGCGAGTTGAACTATTAGTGTCCCGTAAGATTTAGACTTTTTCAAAGAACCGATTTACATTTTAAAAAATATCGAACTCAATATTTTATTTTTATGGCTTACACTTACATAGGTTTATTATTATTGGTTCACAACTAAAACTATATAAGTACTCTCAGCTTTATAGGTTAAACAGTTCAGAAATCAGAATTAAGACTGTGATACACAAACAGTGTTGATTTACACAAATTTGTTCCATTTCAGTGATTTCGGTACAGAACATTAAAAAATGATTCAGTGTAATATAGATAAATATATTATAATTTAATGTATATCGGTTTAAAAATGTATTTATTAGGAAAATCTGTGTTTTTTTTAGAAAGAAATGTATGAGTACGTAACGTGTATGTTATGTATTAAAAAAGTAATTTTATACAAAACACTTTATTTGAAATGTCCTTAACTGGAACATGGCCAAGTAGGTTTATTTTTGAAACTATAAAAATGTACATAACATAATATACAAACACATATCAAAAGAAAGAAGCTCATAACATTTTTTTTTTGTTTACTTCATTTCTTTATTTTAAGATACAATAAAAAGTTAATTTTTTTCTAGCATTTAGTGGGCGTTTGTTTACATCGTTTGTAAATGTTTATTTAAAAATTAAGAGTTGATAAATTAAACATAATAAAAATTTGATATATTAGTGAAGTACTATAAGCTATAAATGAATAAACTGTATATTATAATAAAATTAGTAAGGAATAATATTATTAATTTTAAATAATTAAATTACTTTTATTAGTATTATATTAGTTTTAATATATATTTAATATTTATCAATTTTTTTAAAAAGTTACAAACCTTAATAACAGAGTAATTATGATATATGTAGATTAAAGATAATATAATTGATTAATAATATATTATAAAAAATTAATTAAAATTTTATATTAACAATAATATAAATAAAACGGGCAAGTGCATGTTGGGCACGCACATGATAGGGTTCCGTAGTCATTCTCACTACGATTTATAAAAAGTATTTTTCAAAATTTTCGTGACTGAAGGGTTAAAATCAAAAAGTCATTTGACTTTTATTATTACATTTTAGGAGACCTATCAAATGACACCCCACTCAATGGGGTAAATGAAAAAAATGTGAGTTCACTTTTCAATCTATGAAAAGGGGGTCCAAAATATTTTTGACAATGTTTGTTATAATTTTCAGTGAAAGTACTAATTAAAAGATACATTCTGAATTTTTTTCAGATTTTTTGAATCGATAGTTTAGAAAATAGAGGGTGGGGGGGGGGGGGGCTCTGACAGCGACATTTAAAAGCAAATATATCGCGACTGAAGGGTTAAAATCAAAAAGTTATTTGACGTTTTTTATTGCATTTTACGAGACCTATTAAATGACATCCCACTCAATAGGGTAAGTGGGAAAAAAATGTAAGTTCAATTTTCAGTCTATAATATTTTTGACAATGTTCGTTATAATTTTCAGTGAAAGTACTAATTAAAATCTACATTCTGGAATTTTTTCAGATTTTTTAAATTGATAGTTTAGAAAATAGAGGGGGACGCTTTTTTAACGAATTTGGAGAGCAAATACATCGTGATTAAAGGGTTAAAGTCAAAAAGTTCTGATACATTTTTTGTTGCTTTTTAGGAGACCTTTCTAATGACACCCCACTCAATGGGGTAGGTGAAATTTTTTTTTTGAAAACACTTTTAATTTTATGGAAAGGGGGCCTAAAATTATTTTTTTTACAAAAATCTTATCATTTCTGTTTTTGGGTCATTAATCTACGACCGTATACCAAATTTCATCTTATTATCTCAAAATTTTTGAAGACGGACGGACATGGAGAAACTATAAGGGTTCCTAGTTTTTTACGGAACCCTAAAAATTATAACGTCTTAGAAGCAATATATCAATATACCGGGTGTTTTTTAAAGACTTTCCAGCGGATTATTTCCAAAATAACGAATTTTCAGAGAAAATTTATCAGACAAAAGTTACATGGCTTTAAAGTGGCTAAATATTGACATTAAGGGTTGACCTTGGAAAGGTCGCCATGATAGGTTTTCAGGTTCAACTTTTCTTTTTTATATCTAAACCCATATTTTTTGTTCCAGATTTGTAATTAACGGGAAAAAATAAGAAAAATAAGAAATTTTTTCTGAAAATTATCATTTTTATGATACGGAACAAAACAAAAACTAATTTCTGGACTTTCAATAATTTTTTACAAGGTTTGAAATCGATAATTATTAAAATAAAAATAAAAATCAAATCAGATCAAAATTTTTATCTGGAATTTTTAAAAATCATTTGATGATTTTTATTGAGAGTGATTTTTATTTTTGATGAAAAGTGAAAGAAATCATAACCTGATCATTATTTTTGAATTAAATTTTTTCAATTAACAATAATTATAATTTTCGACTAATACTTTTATAAATCAGAAATATAAATTTTTAGTTTATTATTGTGATGTTTATGTTCCAACTCCAATTACTTTAAAATGTATCTTATGCTCTCTTTATATTATTTTTAAAAATATTCAATTGTGTACATTGATAATGTATGTGATCATACATATTAATATATTAATTTGCTTTTAAAAGGTGATTTTTATTTTCTGATCAATATTTTTTTGATCACAATTTAATCATTATTATTTATTTAATACCGTATCACTCGGTGAGTGATAATTATTTTTAATCCAATTAATAAACATCAAAGATCAATTTAAATTTTTATTTATAAATCAAGAATGATTTTTTAATTAAAAATCAGAAATAATAATTATTATATGATTTTTTGGAAAAAAACCTTATGTTTTACTCGAAAACATTTTTTTTGAAATAATTGCAAGAGGCAAAAAGTTCTTAGAATTTAACAAGAATTATTGGATAATTTTTATTTATTTGTGATCCTTTTTTTTTTAATTTCAAAAAATTTCTTAAAAACATTTTTTTAAAATTTATAATAAATTTTAGAAAAAAATCTCTGAAAATCCTTGTCTAAATCTAATAACTTCTATCTTCTTGTAATTATTCTTATAAATTGGTAGTTTTTGAGCAAAAAATAATTGTATATCCAGAAATTCATTTTTGTTTTGCTCCATATCATAAAAATGGACGTTTTCTGAAAAAATAATCCAGGTAAAAGTTACCTAGTTTTCCTCGTAAATTACGAATCTACAACAAAAAATATGGGTTTCGATTTGAAAAAGAAATGTTGAGCCTGAAAAATATATCCAGAAATTCATTTTTGTTTTGCTCCATATCATAAAAATGGACGTTTTCTGAAAAAATTATCCAGGTAAAAGTTACCTAGTTTTCCTCGTAAATTACGAATCTACAACAAAAATATGGGTTTAGATTTGAAAAAGAAAAGTTGAGCCTGAAAACCCATCATGGTGACCTTTTTCAAGGTCAACCTATATTATCAATATTTAGCCCCTTCAAATCCATGAAAATTTTCTCTGAAAATTCGTTATTTTAGAAATATTCCGCTAAAAGTCCTTAAAAAAAAACACCCGTATATACATAATATGTTGATATAACTACATGTTTAATAATAATAGTAATTGTACATAAATTTTACATTATGTAAATAATGATATAAAATATTTTGTTTATTTAGCTGGACCCGCAATTTTACCTGCTGTAGGTGCATTATCAATATTATTCAAAAGTGGGTTAGTTATTTTCAAATGCTAAATACCTACCCTAGGTATTATAAATATTCCTACATTCGTTACATGTGCTCGTTTTATAGTTGTCAAAAATAATAGGGTAACGTCGATTAATTATAAATATACTAGTCAGTAACGAGGATTTTTTAGGGGTGAGGGGAGATTTTTATAAGGGCTATTATAGTATAATATGTATATATTTTAAATATCGTCCTTGCGCATTCAAAATATAATGTTGATTCTTTCATTAAAATAAAACGGGCAAGTGCTTGTTGGGCACGCACATGATAGGGTTCCGTAGTCATTCTCACTACGATTTATAAAAAAAGAGTTTTTTTAAAATTTTCGTGACCGAAGGGTTAAAATCAAAAAGTCTATTGGTTTTTATTATTGCATTTAAAGAGACCTATCAAATGACACCCCACTCAATGGGGTAAATGAAAAAAATGTGATTTCACTTTTCAATCTATGATAGGGGGGTCCAAAATATTTTTGACAATGTTCGTTATAATTTTCAGTGAAAGTACTAATTAAAAGCTACATTCTGATTTTTTTTCAGATTTTTTGAATTGATAGTTTAGAAAATAGAGGGGGGGACGCTCTGACAGCGACATTAAAAAGCAAATATATCGTGACTGAAGGGTTGAAATCAAAAAGTTATCTGACATTTTTTATTGCATTTTAGGAGACCTATTAAATGACATCCCACTCAAGGGGTAAGTGGGGAAAAATGAAATTCACTTTTCAGTCTATAGAAGGGGGGTCCAAAATATTTTTCGACAATGTTCGTTAGAATTTTCAGTGAAAGTACTAATTAAAAGCTACATTCTGGAATTTTTTCAGATTTTTTGAATTGATAGTTTAGAAAATAGAGGGGGGACGCTTTTTTAACGACTTTGGAGAGCAAATACATCGTGATTAAAGGGTTAAAATCAAAAAGTTCTGATACATTTTTTATTGCATTTTAGGATACCTTTCTAACGGACGGACGGACATGGAGAAACTATAAGGGTTCCTAGTTTTCTACGGAACCCTAAAAATGTCTTAAATTTTATTATAAATCAATCATCTTGCAACTTTCGCAAAAACATTTGCATTTTTTTCTAAAAATATTTATTTATTTGCGCTCAAATATCGCGATCCTGAGAATGTAATAATTTTTGTTCATTAAAAATTGAATTCTGCGTTTCATAGCAGACAAAGTGAAGAAATAACAAGGATAACTTTTCTACTGTATTCAATAAATCAAGCACAGAAATGATCGCGAAACGTGTTGAACAGCGAAGCCATCGAACAAAACAATGAAAGTGGAAAAACAATTCTCGCATTCGGGACGCCGTGATGGATGGCCGGGGCGCCGCAGTGTCTACCGAACATTCGGGGTGCGTCAACGCCGGCACGTATGCGATCATACACAAACAGACAATAGTGGCAAATAAATTGCGCGCCGCGCCGCACCGGTTCAGTTACCGACCGCAAGTGTATACACGGACAAAATTGTATAGTAAAAATTATTATGCTGGTTTAGGGAATTGAGTACAGATCAGTACCTACTCAATGTAAGGTATATCGAGTGTTTTATATGAAAATACATACAGTAAAATGTATACTGTACTAATTTTACAATGTAGTATTCGAAGCGTGCGCGATGACAGCGCCAACTAATGAGTGGACTTTAGTAGCAACTTGGGTGGACTTTGACGTACTAACAAACAAATAATTTCAATAAAATATCGTAATATATACATTTTAGACGATTATTTATGACTATTAGCTATGTGCACGAAGTCTATTAGCGCCGCTAGCGGGTAATAGAGAAGGATTGAATGGATTTAACTCTATTTTTATCATTGTTTAATATGTTTAATACCGTGAAATTTTTTACTAAACAAATATCATTTAATTTAGCTGTTTGCATATAATATAAATAGTATAGCATAAAGAAATAATTAATTCGTTTACAAATTTTGGCGCCGATAATTTTACAATATTGCTCACCACAAACGCATCGATATTATTTCTAACTCCACCCCCTTGCACATAGTCTATAGTGGGATTAACCATGTTACCTTTCTATTTTCAGTTAAAAACGAGTCTATTAAAAATGACAGTTAGTCCACCCAAAGTGTTATTTTTTGCCACGTTGTGCGCTGTGATCGATTTCGTTTCCCCCACTACCTACTTTGCACCCAGCGAATAGTAAAAACTTCCAATATTACGATTACTGTCCTCAGGTTGCAATGTAGTATGGGTGAATATTTAATAAATGGGTTAAATTGCTATGGAAAATGGCCACACTATAAACTTTGTCCCTTCGATAAACTGAAATGCTTTTTATATGAAGTATTTGGGACTGATCAAAGAACCAAAAGGACCAGACAAATAAATTTTTACTTTTCGAGTTTTTCAAATCCAGGGGAATTACATGCACTAGGGGTATTACATACATACAAGGAAATTATCGTTACCAACAATGAAATTACTTATTAGCTTACAAAAGTCAATAATAAAACAATTTAAGTTGAAAAAAATAAATAAATAAATTTAAACCATGTGAAGAGTAATTGTAGATCTTGAACCTTCAAAATGAAACGCTTGTATGTATCTCTGGATTGTAAAGATATTTCAAACCTAACTTATAGTGTTTTCATCGCAAATGCAGTAAAAGCTTCGCAAATATTAATTTAATTACTAATCAGTCAAAAAGTAATACCCCTGGAGATATTGTAATTCACAAAGAACTTAATTATACAGGGGAATTACGGATTCGCACTTAACTAGCAATAACCATTAAAAATAAAACACTAAAATCGTATAATTTTGGAAATTGATTCAGTTTCATATATAAGACAAACTTACAATAACAATTAAATTTTGACTTATCTTTTAAACAAATAACACGCGACAGGGGAATTACAAAGTCACTGGCACTGACACAACTTTAATTGTTGCAGGCCACGTAGTGACTAATGTCCGATATTATAAAGGACCTAGCAAATTTGCAAGCTTGCAAGCACTCGATACATGAGGTATTAATTTTGTGATAGTATCTATGGATTTGTAATGGAATTTAGAGCAGTGACACTTCAACGTATTGTAACACAGTTGGCGACTCTGACCGTATAAAATAATTCTGATAATAGCACAACTGTTTTAAGGTTGTTGTTCAAGTTGTTCACTGAAAGTCATGGCATCTAGCGAAATTTAGCATGAACTACAGGGTTTTGATATGTCGGTAAAAAAGAACAAATAGATCTGGCAACAATTTATAATATTAGACAAGAATAGAAGATTCATTTTTAACAATATTATAATTATTACTGTTGCTGACAATAGTAATAATTATAATAACAATAGTAACTATTATTATTATAAATAAAAACATTAAATGTAATCAATAATCACTTGATATTTACAACGCGCGTCAGTTTTCAATACCACGTTTTTATATTTCAAAGATCGCGCCGAATGCGCTGTTGCCATATCGTATATTTACGTCATGTGTTCGGGAATTTATCAAAGTTAAAAATTAATAATTATTTAAGGAGATGGTAAATCATTCTAAAATTTTATATACACATTCCTTAATTACCAATCTATAACATATCCGTTTTTGGTTAAAATCTGACGTTTAGTTTTAATACACAAATTAAATGAATATCGAATTCCAAGTTGATCCCTATGCTTGCAATGTATAAGAGGCTAACTTTACACGTTTATAATTAATAAACGAAATGGTAAACTGACCTGAATTTTTTTTTACAAATGCGAACTAGCTTACTTAACACAATATTAAAATTTTAACAAATTCTGTAGTGATCGATTTTAGTGAACAACAACCTTAAGGTTAACTACATCTAGTCATTCAAATGAACTTGCTACGAGCTGGTCTCATATAATTTATTAGCATTTATTACATTGTATTGTATGAGTTATGTCATTTTCCAAAGATGAAAGTGTATTTATTGTTGAGACTTATTGGACAAACAAATGTGCTATTCATTCACGTTTATAAATAATAAACGAAATGGTAAACTGACCTGATTTTTTTTTACAAAAGCGAACTAGCTTACTTAACACAATATTAAAATTTTAACAAATTCTGTAGTGATCGATTTTAGTGAACAACAACCTTAATACCGTTGGTTTTTACATACAACGCTTGCGCGAATCCGTCATCAAAAAACTTCAACAGAACTGTCATATAAGTTTGGTATCTCATTTGAGAGTGTTAGCAAGCATGCAAATTTGCTAGGTCGTTTATAATACCGGACATAATTCGAGCATAATATAAAAAAAATCGTTTTACCATCGACTAACTACACATCGAAATGATGTCAAACAAACCACAACAAAAACGCTGCGTTCTATTTCACTTAAAAAAATAACGTTAAAAAATAGGCAGGGGAATTACACTAATATGTAGGGACACACATAAAAAAATTATATCTCTTGAAATATTTTTTTTTCTAAATTAATAACAATCAAGATATCTAGGAAATACATTGGGCAACATTCATTAAAAATACGAGATTATAAATCGTTATTTATAAGTAGCGTTGCATTTAGTAGAAAAAATGTTCTTGGGGCAAACCAGGGTAATTACATTTTAATGTCTTAACTATAAATTCTCGAAAAATTAATCTGTTGGATTCAAAACATACTGTTCCAATAAATATAATGTAATTCTAATGTTTTTACGTAAATAAAAAAAAATATTTTATATTTCTTATCTTAAAAAAATGCCAAGACATGCCGTGACCCCTTTATCAAATAGGTATTCACTCGTATAGTAAAAAATAAAACAATTTTTTCGTGTATTTGCACTATCTGCAAGAGGGCAACATAGGGTCTATGTAGGAGTAATTAATATTTTTCAGGGGTCGGTAACGCTCTTCTTTTAAAAGTATTAACATTATAACAAAAAATTCTAATGCATATCAGCATACCACTATTATCATTATAATACAGTTTTCTTGCATTAAAGTAGTTATGTCGATATAATGTAATTTCCTTTAGAAATTCTTGGAATGTTCACTGACCATTAATCATGTTTAAAAAAACATTGACCATTAAGATCACGAGATAACCATCTTTAACCTATAATGGTGATGTCATAACTCCTAACATAGGCGTTGCCTGTCAGACCCGGATTTATTTATATAGTTTTTAAGGGTAGTTTCGAATTTTAAGGATTTAAAAAAATAATAATTCTTAATTGATCAAAGGTATGTACAACATGATTACTGTTTAATTAATGTATTTATTGTTTTGAATTCTACAAAAATAAATAAAAACCATAATATTTACCATAAATTTAAAATATCAATATAATGCTAAAGCAAATGACAGGATATTTATAATTATAAATATTTATGATTACATAAGTTATATATACCTAAATACACTCATCGCTTGAATTACCGACGTTGTTGGTAATTCAACCGCTTGATCTGACGACGTCGAGAGGGGTCTCCACCACCGTGCCAACCTCAACGTTGATTGGTGAATTTAAATTTCGCGCAGAAATATAGCAATCACGGTAGTATTATGGAGGGGATAAGAGAAGGTCGACAAATCGCGCGTTTGGCCCGTCGGTAAATCGCGAGATGAGTGTACATACTAAAAGTTACATGAAAACATGTATCACAATGAAAATAACTATAAAAATAAACAGCTGTTGAGAAAACCACGTGTCTATTACCCTCTACCACTAAAATATTTAAAAAGAAACTCCTTTGGGTCTGTGAGACTTGGCGCAACCGTCCACGCTGCAAGATTGAAACAAGCTATTTCAACCTATTCCAAATCAAAACTTACAGATAGTATAGAAACGCTATATAAGATTTTTCTGTTCCGTACTGAAATTGGAAAAATAAACATTTATAGAATAAACACTGTGTCGGTGTGTTTGTCTGTCACAGTCTTCTTAGCTACTGAACTGTTTGACCTAGAAAGCTGAAATTTGGCATAGTATTTATTACTATTTATAGAAGATAGTGAATTATAATAGATTACGGCTTACAAAATAAGTAATATTGAATAAACATTAACAATAAATATGCTATATTTTTATGATAGTTAATCAAAAACTATTGGTTTTTGTTGTTAGAAACTTTTTTTTAACTGAAATAAATTATATTTAACCTAGAGTAAAATATTCGAGAATATGGAACATACACTTATTTTATACAAGGTTTTCTATTGCTCCATTTACGCGCCGTTTTCATGGAATCAATTAACCGCGTGCATAAATGGAGAGATTAGTGTACAAACTAAAATTAATACTAAACATGGGCTGTCGTAGTCGTGACGTACCGACCTTAATATAAAATATTCTAGCATGACATTAGGTACCATATGTACTTAAAGTTGTTGATCCTTGTAGTAGGTATCTAATAAATAATTTACATAAAAAATTGCATAAATTTGCTGTACAGAAAACGAAATGAATATATCTAATTTGTATCGATTATATTATTAATATTGATACGTGGCTACACTCACCTTGTGTTGCATAAAGTAAAATTATTGTTTACAATCCATGATTAATGTTAACCCGTAAGTACTTCGGATTCTATTATAATTTAATGGTGGGAGTTGACCTAGCTATTCCATTATTTTATCGTGCACTTTTCAGTAGAAGCAAAGCCGTCGCAGTGAGAGGTTCTTATTTTGCTGCAGAGTGCATTTCGGGTCAAAATGACCCGTCTATAGCAAATACGTTCTTGCAATTAACAACCAAAAGATTCCCCGTAATCTTAGAATTATGATTGCAAATATCATGAAGGTTAAAATGCATGTTGAAACACAACCTAATGAACGGATTCCTATATCGAAAAGGAAGAGGCGTTTTTTTTTGTCCAAGCAAGAGCGATCAGAAAACAGCAACGTTTTGGGACTAGGGTGACTAGGTCTCAAGTTTTGACCCGGAGTTTCAGGATTTGTATACTGTTTCTCCGGGCTCCAGGTTTTGTTACGATTTCTCCGGGTTTGGTAAAAAATGATGAGAACTAAAAAAAACGACATAATCAAAGGGTGCAACAATAAAAATAAAAAATATTGGCGAAAAAAGGTACTCATTTTCATCTCACAAAACCAAAAATTTGCTAGGTATATTAAAAAAGTAGTATTATTCGATTAACGCGGGCGACTTTTTTTCTCAGGATTGGCGTAATCTAAAATCAGGGTTTACATAATCTGAATGGTCTCCCTATTTGTGACACATGCAAAAAAACCAATTTGTGCTACTTGCTCAAAAAAAAAATTTCCCAGGCTGTTTTGATTAAATGATATAAAATTAGTCAACTGATAAGAATTAATATATTTTTTTTATGTAAAAATTAATATTTTGTTCTATTTTTGAAATAATTAATAAACGGGTAAATTTGACCCATATGTAGTACTTGCGTCTTATGTGTCCGTAGTAGTTGCGGGTTAATTCTAAACTTTATCTCAATTTTAAAATTAACAATTTACATTATATGATAATTTTGTTACCTTATAATATGTACCTATCATAACCATGATTGTTTTTTAGAATTGACGTAATAATGCTTTGAAAACAACTGATTAATTTTGCTTTGTGCAACTCGAGGTTAGTCTTATATGGAATTTTAATATTAATTTACATTTATAAAGTTTGAAATATTAATATAAGCAATAAAACTTCAAATTGTAATTATTCAAAAGATTTTAAAATTTGGGTCTAGTTCAAATCAATGAAATGAGAAGTAATATATGTATATTCATCCGTTTAAATCTCGTAATGATTGATCAATTATTCCTATTTAATTAAATACCTATACCGTTGGTTTAACTCCCTAATAAACTGTCAAAAAACAAACAGCTAGTGACGTCTATCATGAACAACAATAATAATCATTAGAGATGTATTTTCCAAAACGGTATTTACTTTTTATTTAATCAGTAAATTGAATTGGGAAAATCTATAATGTTTAATATAGATTGGTTCAGCACTCCCAGCTTTCAATGCATTTTTTACGAAAACAACTTTACTTAGAAAGCTAAAACAATTAACGTTGTATGTTTTTAGGGTTCCGTAGAAAACTAGGAACCGTTATAGTTTCTCCATGTCCGTCCGTCCGTCTTCAAAAATTTTGAGATAATAAGATGAAATTTGGTATACGGCCGTAGATTGATGACCCAAAAACATAAATGATAATATTTTTGAAAATAAAAATTTTTTAGACCCCCCTTTTATAAAATTAAAAGTGTTTTAAAAAAAAAAAAATTCACCTACACCATTGAGTGGGGTGTCGTTAGAAAGGTCTCCTAAAATGCAACAAAAAATGTAACAGAAATTTTTAATTTTAACCCTTCGATCACGATGTATTTTCTCTCCAAAGTCATTAAAAAAGCGTCCCCCCCCCTCTATTTTCTAAACTATCAATTAAAAAAATCTGAAAAAATTCCAGAACGTAGATTTTAATTAGTACTTACACTGAAAATTATAACGAACATTGTCAAAAATATTTTGGACCCCCCTTTCATAGACTGAAAATTGAACTTACATATTTTACCCACTTACCCTATTGAGTGGGGTGTCATTTAATAGGTCTCGTAAAATGCAATAAAAAACGTCAAATAACTTTTTGATTTTAACCCTTCAGTCGCGATATATTTGCTTTTTAATGTCGCTGTCAGAGCGTCCCCCCCTCTATTTTCTAAACTATCGATTCAAAAAATCTGAAAAAAATTCAGAATGTAGCTTTTAATTAGTACTTTCACTGAAAATTATAACGAACATTGTCAAAAATATTTTGGACCCCCTTTTCATAGATTGAAAAGTGAACTCATATTTTTTTCATTTACCCCATTGAGTGGGGTGTCATTTGATAGGTCTCCTAAAATGCAATAATAAAAGTCAAATAAATGTTTGATTTTAACCCTTCAGTCACGAAAATTTTGAAAAATACTTTTTATAAATCATAGTGAGAATGACTACGGAACCCTATCATGTGCGTGCCCAACACGCACTTGCCCGTTTTATTTTGTTTTATTTTTGATGATTACATAGAGCTGAGACAAAGACAAGTATTTATACTTATCTCTTTGCTTTACTTTTGATGATAGATATGATCAACTCAATTACCTTTTACACACAGTTGAAAAGAAGTTTTTTTTGCTGAATACAAATACCTATCATTAAAAATTTTAATCTGGTTATTTTTTCAAATTGAAGATATTTCATTTTCAATTTACTAGATTAAAAAATGTTTTTTGAAACGTAGCTTACGTCATATTTTGATGATCCTTGAATTCGGTTGCTATGAAACGCTTTCTTTGTTTTTAATAATAGTTGAATAATAACAAATATTGCATAGCAACCGAACTATGTTAATTAAATTATGTAGGTTACGTTTACTAAATAAGATAATCTCAAGATAAATTTAATCAACAATTAAATTTAGCATGAAATCAATTTTACAAAGTAAGAAAGTACAATTTTGGAAAAATTAATCGTAAAAAATAGGACAAAACCCGTAAAAATGTTAAATCTCTAAAAAAATGAAATAAATTGCCTGCTCATTTGAAGTACGGACGTCATCATGCATGTATTAAAATTTTAAGTTTTTAAATATGAAATATAAAAAAAAATCGTGTAAACGTTATAATAATAGCCAGCAGAATCCAAAAACTCTATTGTACAAGTATCTTGGTTTAAATGTGCATGTTTGTGTCAGGGTTGTGGAGTCGGTACAAAAACCTACAACTCCGACTCTTTACTGTACAAAAAGATAGCACAAGGCATTTCATCGCCATTACGTTAATTTTTAATTTACTTAGATTGATAGAACATTTGAAAATTTCAATTAATCGTACTTCAAAATTCAAAACGAAAAAAAAAGTGTGTAAAAAAGTAAAAACCATTATTTAATTAAAGGAATCGGAGTCAGTACCTTTTTACCGATTCCAACTCCAACTCCGACTCCACCCAAAATTACTAAAAACTCCGACTCCGAATCCTCGACTCTGACTCCACAGCCCTGGTTTGTGTATCCAGCATTACATAGAATCGTAGTAATTTTTTTTGTATATCAAAAAATTCTTTCTACATTTTCAAATCTTTTGATGCATCTATCTCGTTCTTTACCTTCCATAACCTTTGAAATACGTTTCACAAAAGAATGAGTGATATTTCAAAAATGCGTCTCTGGACGTTCTATTATAATTCGTTCAGTTATTTAAAAAAAAAAATAAGGCGAGGATTATTACTTGCACATTTTGTTTTGTTTTATTTTCATAATTGTTTATACAGTGGAGCCAGTACCGGATTATGAAAGGGGAGGGGAATCAACCTCTGTCCCCAAATGGCAAGATGAAGGTAATTTTTTAACGCATTGAGGACTTCTTTTATTTTAATTTAAGTTCGTTTTTTAGCACATAAAAATTTAAAAATATAATTTTGGAGGGTGGTCTATAACTGACATTCCGTCCCGGGCCCAAGCCTTCCTTAGTTCGCCACGAACGTCAATTAACCGAAATGTTAATAATCTGAGTTTAAAAAATCTATTATACAGAGCAGTATTAGAATAATTTAATTATGTATTGTTCACTCTAACAATATAGTACAACACTATTGTGCATTCATATTTTATCTCAATATAAATATATAGTATAGGTACTATTTTTAATATTATTACTGTACCTATTGACTATTATTATAAAAATAAATAAGAATATCAGATTTATAGGAAAAATATTTATTATACGAACTATCAAAATTCCACCGCAAACAACCGGTAACTCGCAATCGGTAATTTGGAGACTGATTTAAAATAATAAATATAAGAAAAAATCACGTTTACAGGTTAATGTTTTAGAAAGAATGCAATATATTTACAATCCTGAAGATAAGAGCGACTAAGAGCGTAGAACTTATGTGTAGGTAAATTTTATGCCATATTATTAGTCAGATGGCAACATTACAATTAAGGTTAACTACATCTAGTCACTCAAATGAACTTATTACGAGCTGGTCTCATATAATTTATTAGCATTTATTACATTGTATTGTATGAGTTATGTCATTTTCCAAAGATGAAAGTGTATTTATTGTTGAGACTTATTGAACAAACAAATGTGCTATTCATGAGTTTGAGTTTAAGTATCCTCAATCTGCAGTTGATGCTAGATCGTGATACTATATCTGAACAGAATCGCAAAAAATAGAGGCATAGCTACATACATATACACTCAGCGTTCTATAAGACGACCATCCACAAGACGACCGTTCCGTAAGACAATGTTCTAACAGTTCTATAGATCTGTTCTATAGAACGTCTTTCCCCAACCCCCACCATAATACCATCGTGACTGCTATATTTCAGCGCGAAATTTAAATTAACAAATTGATATTAAAGTCTTCTATGTAGATTTACACACAAAACTTGAAATTCAATACAAATTTTTGTTGAAATTGAAATATAATAAATAGTATAAAAAAATGTGTAAAGTACATTTTATTTAAAAGTACATTTTATTTGATAATTTGAAAAAGATTAAAAAAGGAAATAACAAAAATAAATTATTGGCATATGATTGTATAGAAATCTATACATTTTTCATCCAGTATTAAAGCAACGAATAACAATTGTCTAGAGTTCAATTCTAAAAAGTCAACAAACCAGGATCTCGTTCACCAACAGCGCCATTTTTATTATTATGTACCTGTCAACTTTTAGGCGTGGTGGTGGGGGCTCCTCTAGCCGACGTCTTGTAGAATTTTTGAATTACCGATGCCGGCGTCTTATAGAACGCTGAGTGTATATTGGTCGTTGCGACCCCGGTGAAAACTAAAAAAAAAACGCCCATTATATGAGTGAAGACTTTTTGTTAATCGCCCCCCTCTCCCTCAATTTCTCCCCTCTCTAGTGGAGTCATATAACCGGAATTTTGTCTTGAATAAAACAATCTCTCCTTACAGCGATTTTATGATTTTAAAATGTTCTAGAGATCAATAGGAGTTCATAACTGATTTTGTGGATTTGTCCGTTTTCCGCGCGGTACTTTTTTGAGAGCTTTTCCAGAAAGTCATCATTTTTTACATTTTTTTTTTGTTTTTTGCTTATATCTCAGCTTCTACTTAATGTATTTTGACAAAAAATATGTGGTTACGCGTAAGGAATCTCTGTATCGATCTGTGAGGTGCGGAATACTGTGACTTAATTTATAACCTCAAAAAAAATTATATACTGCGGTTATCACAGATTTTTTATTTTTTTTCAATAACTTTGCAAAAAATAAAAATATCTTGACGAAAATTGGAAACAATATTCTTATTATGATTCCAAATAAACCTATTAAGTTTCATTAAAAAATATTTTCAAATATCGCAAAAAATTAGATTTAGAAAAATATATTGATTGACGGCGCATCTTTGGGCAAACCATCGTAGAGAAAATAATTTTATCTCAAATTGCAGGGTTTTTTATGCCCTTTTAAATGATGTATATATAATTGCTTTCTACATATTGAAACAAAAAAGTTATTTAGGTTTCTCCGAACTGATTTTTTCATTTTCGGATTTTTATTATTGTTCAGAACAAATTATAAAATTTTAAATCTAGATAAAAGTCGAATGTTTGAAAGAAATTTAACATATTTTTATTGTAATAATTAGTTGGTTTACCAAAAAATTCTGAAATTTTCAAATTTCACCCGCACAAATTGTATACTCAAAAATGGATACTCAAAAATTTCGAGTATCCATTTGTAATTTTATGTTGTTTTAATAAATAACTTTAAATTTGATTACATTTATTTTTTAAATCTTTCTAGTTACTAAAAATTATGATTTATGGTATACGAACGGATATTTAACAAACAAAAATGATCAATTTGTGCGGGTGAAATTTGAATTTTTCAGAATTTTTGGGTTAACCAACTAATTATTACAAAAAAATATGCTAAATTTGTTTCAAATACTCATCTTTCAACTAAATTTTAAATTTTATAATTTTTTCCGAACAATAAAAAAGTTAATCGGGAAAAAATGTATTTAATGCAACAATCCGAAAATGCAAAAATCAATTCAGAGAAACCTAAATAACTTTTTTGTTTCAATATGTAGAAATAAATTATATATACATCATTTAAAAGGGCATAAAAAACCCTGCAATTTGAGATAAAATTATTTTCTCTACGATGGTTTGCCCAAAGATGCGCCGTCAATCAATTTATTTTTCTAAATCTAAATTTTTACGATATTTGAAAATATTTTTTAATGAAACTTGATAGGTTTATTTGGAATCATAATAAGAATATTGTTTCCAATTTTCGTCAAGATATTTTTATTTTTTGCAAAGTTATTGAAAAAAAATGAAAAATCTGTGATAACCGCAGTATATAATTTTTTTTGAGGTTATAAATTAATTCACAGTATTCCGCACCTCACAGATGGATACAAAGATTCCTTACGCGTAACCACATATTTTTTTGTCAAAATACATTAAGTAGAAGCTGAGATATAAGCAAAAAACAAAAAAAAATGTAAAAAATGATGATTTTCTGGAAAGGCTCTGAAAAAAGTACCGCGCGGAAAACGGACAAATCCACAAAATCAGTTATGAACTCCTATTGACCTCTAGAACATTTTAAAATCATAAAATCGCTGTAAGGAGAGATTGTTTTATTCAAGACAAAATTCCGGTTATATGACTCCACTATATGCCTTTTTTTCATCAACCAACATCCATCTCCTACTTGATCTCCTCCCTTCCGGACATTGCACCTCTAGCGGAGGTCGGTTTCGTCAACCCTTAGCCACGCCACTGCGAAAGAGCCCAGGCACACCATCACTGTTAACTGCTAAAGTTCTTTATGATATATCTCAGCGATTAATTCACTCACCACCACAGGTTGCTCTGTCACCAGCCTAATAAGTTACAGCAATATATCTTTAGAAAACGTCATAAATGACACAATACAAAATATTAATGAATTTTTATTTTTTATGCTAAATTGACTCGTAACAAATTCATTTCAATGAGAAGACGCAGTAGACAAACATACACATCATATTCTTAGGGTTTTGTGCAGATAATTTGCATTAAATTAAAATGATCCAAGGACTGGTTCTTATGTTGTTCGCAAGGGCGATGGGTTCAAAACTTAGGGAAAAATCATACCCTTCTTCTCATCAACATTAACACAATTTTAACTAAAGAAGAAAACATCAAAGAATTAATAAAATTTCTTAAACAGAACAACTTGATATTGTAAAAAATAATAATAAATAAAATAGTATATAAACAACACAAATAGATAAATTAAAAACAAAAACAAAGTTCAATAACCACGCATTGGCTGTCTAAAGGTACCATACAAGTCCAGGGACATAAACATTTAACAAATTTTATTTTTCGGTAGAAAATTAGTATTTTAGACAGCACTGACACCGGGAGTAAAGTTATGATTTTCATTCTATTTTTTTTATTTTTATGTTGATAAGTATTTCCAACAAAAATTGAAGTTTGATGTATGAAATATTATCCCAAAATTTTGTGTTTTCAATTTCGTTAAAAGTATGTTTATTTTATAGAAAATGACGTGACAAGTTGAAATTTTCAAACTACAGGTCTGTATCTCACAACGTTCGCGATTTTTTCAAATTTTTCAGTTTTTTCAAATTTTCAATTTTTAAAGCAAATAGCCGTAATAGTTGAACTTGTGGTCGGATTTGATTTTTCTCCACGGATTTGGAATCAGCGCGTCAAAATCTATTTAATTACATGTATAAAACGTTAAAATTCGAGACAAAAAATCGTTAAAAATTCAAAGGGATATACCTTAAACAAATGTCGATTTTTAACAAATTTTTTCTTCTTCGAATATTCAAGTATTATACATGTCATTATATAAATCTTGACACGATGATTCCAAATTCGTTAACAAAAATCAAATCCGACTACACATTCAAAAGTTATGGCCATTTTTTTCAAAAAAATTTAAAAAATTGAATCTTTGAGAGGCTATAATAACTCGAGAACGTTATGATATACATACCTGCGGTTTAAAAATTTCAACTTTTCACGTCATTTTCTATAAAATAAAAACACACTTTTACCGAAATTGAAAACACAAACTTATTTGATAATTTTTCATGCATTTGGCATAAAAATAATAACGTAAAAATAAGAAAATTTGAAGGAACATCAAATATTTGACGTGTTCCATTTTTATTATCACTTATGTAGAGTTATATGTATTAAGTACTACCTGACTGATATTATGGCGTAACATTTATCTTCGCATAAATTTTATTCGCGTACCTTTAGGACTGCTTCCCTTTTTGAAACATCCTGTATAACACAGTCAATTTTGGGAATATCATTTCCAATTTTATTTTTAATTCCTTTGTGCTATATTTTAAATATTGAATACTTACCTTTAAATAATAAACCCACTCTAATAAAAAGCACCTAGATATTAGAGTTTATGTATCAATAAGCGCCAAATATGTAACATTACGAATGAATATATAATAAACATTAACGGTGATGTAGAGTTAGGTTATATGTAACGCCAGGGGCCTGTTGTTTGTTAGAAACTACGCCAATGATCCCACAGTGACCTCAGCACGTCTATGCGATCATACTTCTGAATAATATATTCGATTTCATCCCGTATTCCGATTAACATTATATGATGCTTTCTTGAATAGAAATGGCTGAAAACGTTATAGCTAATGTTACTATGTTAGATCGAAAATTTGAAAATAAAATTTTATATAAATGTAGGGGAAACGGTATAATTATTGGCCACTTAACAAGAAAACTCGAAAGAAAAAAACGTTATTCCTTTTAATATAAGTGATAAATGGAATATAAATACAGTAATATGTTCATTATTATTATTAAAACTCCTACTATTAGTTAGCAAATTTTGCATTTATTTGTAATTGCCAATTTCTGTTACGTAAGAGATTTGGGTTCTTACCCAAATCTGTTACTCAAAAGAGAGGCAGCTCGTTTATTTGATTTTATTTCAGTTATTTTTCTATTACTCGTTTTATTTTATTTTATAAAAATCTGATTTTCAGTAATTCATATTCGTTTATCCAGCTTTCACATTTTTACGTTTTTATTTTGTTTTAAAATTATAAAATTGAATATCAAAATCTCGAAAATTTGAAAATTTGTCATGTTATTAACTGTTTTTTATTTTAGTATTGTATCATCAAAAAAATTTTTTTTTCATAAAACAGTATCAAAATTCTAAGCAATAAATATTATTATGAGTGAGCCCCCTGCCCTGGGGGGCTGAAATAATGTAAAAAATTGTCTATGGCGCCCATTTCATAAATTTTATCAATCTTCTCTTCTAATTTTTTTTCTATATCTAAATTTGTCTGTTCATGAGCTACGTTTTCATCATTTATGTTTTTCGTAACATTATTTTTATTATTTTTGGTTTTTTAGGCATATTTTTTACCTATAAATAATACCTAACCACCAGTGGCCAATCATTAGAAAAACTTATATATGTTAACACAATGATTGCCCAGTAGAGTTTAAATATAATATTTTAAAAATAATTAACAATTACTATCTGAAACATTTACATTTAATAATTAGCTTCAATATAAACTAACAGCTGTTTTTATATATTGCAAATTATTAACACAAATTTTATTTTATTCATTCTTATGTATGTTTTTAATAAAATGTCAAAATTACAATACGTTAAAATTTAAAATCAAAGTTATGTAATTATTATTGAAAATATTAAGCGTATACTCAAAAATATGCTCTTAAAACAATCACAATAAAGTCGGCTACCATTTTAGTAAGCATTTCGATTTTATTAAGTTACTATGTTTCTTATTTAAAAAAAATCTGAAAAGTGGCCAATCATTATCAGTGGCCAATAATTATACCGTTTCCCCTATGTATATAATATACTTACATATAATAAATAACAAAAGTATTCATTTTATAAAAAAGGTAAAAATTAATGAATGATACTATGTACCTACCTACTCATTACTAAATTTTGCTCATTACTAAATTTATAATGTTTTTAACCCTGCAGCGGTGACACCAAGTTTCATAGACCAAATAGATTTTACTTTTCCAATAGCTTTTTTAAGCATTTGTTTATTTTTATGATTACGATATTTTCTTTTGTTGTAAAACTACGAAATATTACTGGGAAAGTATGTCAGATATAATGCCATCACTGACGACAATTTGTATTAGATTATTACAATTTAACATACCTATGTACATATATATTTTTTCCAATTGCAGTTTTATATCTTTCATAATATTGATATTTTAAATAAAAAAAATTTTTTTAGGACTTAATAATAAATAATCAGATTAAACATTAATCGCTTTGTACTAATCCTTAAAAATTCAAGTTACCCTATAAAATATCGTCTCTTTGACGATATTTTTTATTAATAAACTATAGTGTAGACTGTATGAACTTGATTTATTTATAATCAACACATTTGCCAGAAAACGCTTTGTTTACAAATACCTGTAGTAATTACCAAACAAACGGCGCCAAACTACGGTAGATTAAAATAAAGTTAACTACATCATTTATTTATCAGTAATTATTTAGAATGCATGCAAGTACACAGTCGAATAGCATACATGAAAACTACCATTTACCGTTTGACTTTAGCCTATATAAAGTTTTTCAGAGGTGTGTTATGCCGTGTTTACACAAAAATACAAAACAGCAACACGGTGTTTTTTTGACAAAATAATAACATAGGTACTCGATTCATTTTTAAAAATGAAGTGTTTTGAAAACACCGTGTTGCTGTGTTATCTTTTCAGTATTTAAACCCGGTATTATACATTATGCTGTTGTTTAATGATGAATTATCATCATATTAAATCCTTGCCTTGAATTTTGTACATTGGGATGCACTATGGGCCAGGATACCCTGTTCTGTGGCCAAAAGTCTACTTTCGAATTTGAGGAAACGAATTAGATCACTGCATTCAGCATTAGTTGAAGTAGTTATTGTGAAAATTTCATGTTGATTAATCAATTCTTGTTCAAATGACAGTGGCTCAAAGTCGAAAAATGTATACAAAATTGTAATGTTACTGTCGTTCGTAAAATGCAATATTTATTGTAAATTCATGAATTCCAAACCGTATGTTTGGATTTTTTCATTCGTTGAATTTCAAAAATAATTTTAAATGTCACATGAATGCGTTATTTTCAGTTTTACTTTAGTATAACCACATTGTTAGTGTATAAAAACAACATTTTTCAACATAGTATCTGCTGCCGAATGCAAATACCACAAGATACCACCTTGTATTAAGTAATGAGACTCACAAATGTCTTCTCTAGGATGTGCACTTCAGCTCAGATTTGCCCCTTTTTGCCCGTTTTCATTTGCTTGGTTGTAAACCTCTTCTAAACGTTATGCAAGATTGATACATATCAAATTTTACATAGATATACTAATGTATAAAATTATAGTTTATTCAGGATTGGTGTCTCAAACTTGAATACTAGATTGAGGATGTTATTTAAAGCAAAAAAAATTATGTGAACATGTATCCGAAAATTCTTCGTGGGGGAGTTAAGGCCCCTTTAAAATTTTACCCCAACTAGTTTTCATTCATTATCTGGATATCCCATTGTGATAAAGAAATTTGGTAGAGTGCTTATTATTAATAAGTTTTATCGATTTTCAATATCAACCAATTCTTATTTAGACCAGAGGTGTATTTGAATACATTTATTAAAATTTCAATACAATTGACTTTTTGTAAAAATTATAATTTTATATTAAAAAATAGATATTATCAGTTAGTATAAGAAAAATTATATAGTTATAGAAGAAATGAATCTACGAGAGTGATTTCAAATATAAAAATAATAATTTTTTTTTATAAAATATCAATTAAATGTTACATATTATTTATTCGATCCGCCATTTCGTATTTTATGTTTTTGTAAAAAATTGAAATCAATCTCCCAAGAAACACTTATAAAATGAATTTTATTTAAATGGGATAATTTTTTAAATATATTAGTCGCCATATTGGATCCGCCATTTTGAATTTTGAATTTTTTATAAAAGATTTAAAAATAGTGTCTCAAAAACCCCTTCTAAAATAATTTTTATTTAAATTGGATAACTTTGAAAATATATATATTATTGATCGCCATATTGGATCCGCCATTTTGAATTTTTAAATTTTTGTACAAAATTTTAAATCTGTGATCCAAAAGACCCTTATAAAATTAATTTCATTAAAATCGGATAACATTTGAAGTATATTGGTCGCCATATTGGATCCGCCATTTTGAATTTTGTAATTTTTATAAGAAAATTGAAATCAGCGTCCCAAAAAACCCTTATAAAATAAATTTTAATCAAATCGGATAACTCCTCGACTTTTGGCCACAGAACAGAGTATCCTGGTCCATAGTGGGATGGAGCGAAAAACATTTTTTTTAGGTACCTAACATTTCGTTAATTCTATAGTCTGTTTCATTTAGGTTATTGTCAGGGGATTTGACGGAACGAATCGTTAACTGTACGGTCAAATTCCCGGCAACCACTGTAAACTAAAATGAAACAGACTATAGTAAGAAAATATACATAGGTAGTGTGTTCAAGAGTAAACTCTAAAACTAAAATTAACCCGCGTCACAAGCTGAAAAAATATAATGATATTACGATTTAAGTGAACTTTTATCTGTATCTCGAGATATACATATTTATTAAATTGAGGCGTTAGGGATCTTAACTTGATCTACATATTTTTTCGAGAAAGTTAATAGCTACTCAAATATATGCGATTTGATGCAATAAACCGGAAAAAATAAACTTTTTCGGTTTCAAAGCTCAGTGTTGTAGTTGTAACAAATATATTTAAAATGCATTTTATCTAAAAAAAATCATTAATATTTTACTAAAACGCATGTACAATCGATTCGATATTTCAATGCAATTGAGTTGATTTGATTCGAATCGATTCAAATCAAATAAACTTTTGAGAATATTAATTAAATAGTTAATTCGAGCTTTGAAACAGAAAATATTGGACTTTTTGGGGTTTTCTTTGTATAGTATCACAAATATTCTAGTAACAGGGCATTTTTTAAATTTACTATTACCAATTTAAAGAACCTATACGCATCTCAATTAATAGATAAGGTGGGTGAACCATGGAAGGTCACCTTAAGGATAAATGAAACAAACAAAGTATTAAGTTACACTTTGTTTTATTATGTAACTTATAAAACATTTTTTTTATTACAGAGTTAATGATCATTTATTAATTTTTATTAATAAATTTTTTTATTAAGTTTTATTAAACTCTTCCAAATGGCCTTGCAAGGAACTAGACTCCATACAAAGCCAATATAATAAATCAGTCGTTTAACTTAAAACTAACGTTGTGACAATCAAAATATCTGCTTAATATCTAACTACATAAAAAGGTTTTTCATTAAAATGAAACATTTAATCATTAAAAATACTTAATGAAAATTACTTGAACCCTATCGTAAAACTAAGAATGTATTCGTGAAAATGTTTTTAAAAGAATTTTAATGAGTATTATATCGATATCAAATAAGTTGCCAATAATCTTTATAATGAAATTAAAAAAATTATAACCGATCAAAATAGCCTTCTTATGGGCCCGTTCCTTGTCAGGCCAAAATGTTCCTAAAATAAAATTATTTAAAACATGATGATATGTAATAATATTATGAACTTATACATTGTTTTACTTTTCCCGATAAGTATGTATTTACAATTAAAAACTAAGTATTAAAATTTTTGTGATTCTTGGATGTTCCTAGTAAGGCCCTTGTGCCCTAGCATGGCCAACTGTTTTTTTTTATCGGTCTTGCAAGGAACCATTGGCTTTCCTATGAACACTACCGATATTTTAACTAAAATGGAAATACAGTAATATTTTTTTTCTTTAGTACCCTAGCAAACTCTTGTATATCAATTCAGAGTAAAAAAAAATTAAAGAAAATAATAGTTTATTTACTTGAAAACTTACGTTTTACTGTCAGCGCGTATTATAATATTAACCACGACGACCGAAGTCAATAAAGGATGGGATGGCACAGACAAAATAGCGGCCTGAGTGACTTGCCGCCGCATCTGTGTTCTTGAGTTCGATGGATGTTAGTGTGAGTAGAAGGAATTTGTCATCGCATGGCAATAACTACGACTTTTTAATAATTGGCCTTACAAGGAGCATGACCTTCCATGGTCCACCCACCTTACAATTTAACAATCATTTTAGTTTTTGAGCTTGTAGCGCGGGTTAGTTTTAGTTTTAGGGGTTACACTTGAACACACCTTATTTTCAAACTAGAATTAACAAAATATAGGGGACACTAAGTTAAAATTTATTTAAAAAAGCAGTAGTTTTTCTCACTTCATCCTGTTGTACCGTTAAAAAAGGCGTGTAAGTACATTATATATCAAATAATAATTTTTTAAATAAAAAATGGTATTCTATGAACTCTACAATATAAAAGTAAATTAAAAAATATTGTTTGCTTTAATTTTCAAATTCTACGTAACGCTGTAATTGAAAGCACCGTGTGTTTTTTTATTTAAGTTACGAAGAGTCTGTTGTTACGAAGGTACATATTATATATTATAAGCATATTCATAGCAGCAGCTTGTTGACACTAAGTAAGCTAGGGCAGGTACACATTGAGACGCTGGCTGGCGGTGCAAGCGACAAAGGGCAGCAGTTTTTTATGTTACGTGACACGTTAAGGTACCTATATTAAGGTTTTGCATACAATAACAGCACAGCATAAGCTAACAAATATTTCTTGTGTGACAGGAAGTTAAAACAGATTTCCTTGTGTTTGCATGTAATTTATAATTTTTTACGGTTTTATGCACAAGTCACGCGGGGCGGGATAACTATACGAAATTTTTAGAAAATAATAAAAAAAACTCCATATTCGAAACCAATCACTTTTTAATATTTTACCGTAGAGTTTACACAATCATAGAAAAACATAAAATTATACATATTTTTAAAGAAAGCAGCAAACTACATATACCGGGTGTCCCAGATAACTTTTCCAGCATGGGGATCTCAGTATCTATAAGAGATACAGGTTTGGTTAAATGAGATGAATTATTTGTAAGAAAGGGGTGAGGGGGGTGAGTATTACTGCATCAAAAAATATTCATAATTCTATGTGGTTTAGGCGGTATACCCAAAAAACTGAAAATTCGGAATTTCTTTAAATGGCTATAACTTTTTTGTCAAAGTAGATAGGTACTTTTTGTAGACGGTTTCTCAAAGCACTTTTTTGTGTAGAATCGATTGGTGTATTTAGATTTTTTATATCACTTTTAGTTTCCGAGTTATGAGCCCTAACTTTAGTTTTTCTTATGGGCCGCTAAGTTGGCTGTGGCATATTTGAACGTGTTTTTTACTCTACTTTACAACGATGTGTCACTTGCCATACTTATTTTCTAAAAAAAATTATAATGTATTTTTTTAAATAGTTAATTGTTTTCAAATAGTCATTTGTTATTTTGATTGTTGTTATTGTGATTTTTGTTTACAATTTTTGTTTTTCATGGCTCACTTAAATGTTTGTAATAAAATACTTAATAAATATCACTGGCATTTAGTACATCGACTTATTTTAGAAAATAAGTAGGTATAACATGTGACATATCGTTGTAAAGTAGAGTAAAAAACACGTTCAAATATGCCACAGCCAACTTAGCGGCCCATAAGAAAAACTAAAGTTAGGGCTCATAACTCGGAAACTAAAAGTGATATAAAAAATCTAAATACACCAATCGATTCTACACAAAAAAGTGCTTTGAGAAACCGTCTACAAAAAGTACCTATCTACTTTGACAAAAAAGTTATAGCCATTTAAAGAAATTCCGAATTTTCAGTTTTTTGGGTATACCGCCTAAACCACATAGAATTATGAATATTTTTTGATGCAGTAATACTCACCCCCCTCACCCCTTTCTTACAAATAATTCATCTCATTTAACCAAACCTGTATCTCTTATAGATACTGAGATCCCCATGCTGGAAAAGTTATCTGGGATACCCGGTATATGCATCTGTTAAGGAAGCAAGGGAAATGGGTAATCTTATACCTTAAAGGGGGTAAGTGTTCGCATAATTGTTATTAATATACACATACGAAAAATTTTATGTTATCAAACTTTATAAATATCGCACATTATCCAGATAGGAGGGTAAAAAATTAAGGTCTTTTGGTATTGAGTTTTTACCCTACCAAAGTGCAGCCTGATCCATCTATCACATTTGACAGTATATTGGCTTTTAAGCTGACTATAAAAAGTTCGATCCAAAGTAAGTGTACGCAATAGGTACTGCGTACACAATTCCTACCGTACAGTTATTAAAATCACGCTTATTAAAATTAATTAAAACGGGCAAGTGCGTGTTGACCACGCACATGATAGGGTTCCGTAATCATTCTCACTACGATTTGTAAAAAAATAGTTAATTCAAAATTTTCGTGACTGAATTTAACTTTTATTATTGCATTTTAGGAGACCTATCAAATGACACCCCACTCAGTGGGGTAAATGAAAAAAAACTTTTCAGTCTATTAAAGGGGGGTCCAAAATATTATTGACAATGTTCGTTATAATTTTTTGTGAAAATATTAATTAAAAGCTACATTCTGGAATTTTTCAGATTTTTTGAATTGATAGTTTTGAAAATAGAGAGGGAGACGCTTTTATAATGACTTTGGAGAGCAAATACATCGTGATTGATGGGTTAAAATCAAAAGGTTCTGATACATTTTTTTGTTACATTTTAGGAGACTTTTAACGAAAACCCCACTCAATGGGGTAGGTGAAATTTGTTTAAACACTTTTCATTTTATGGAAGGGGAGTATAAAATTTTTTTTATAAAAATAACGAGAAATAACGAAACTCGTCTGTAACTCTTTGTTTCAAAACATGCGTATCACACTACCCCCTTTGACGCCCTCTGACACATACTAATATCACTACAAATCGCCCGTCTCTATTTAACGGTATTCGCATAAACTTCACTGCGTACACTCACTCAACGCATATATATAGGTAGATAGACACCTATGTGTCTCTACAGGACAGTGGCGGATTTAAGGGAAATGAGCTAGGTGGTAAACGTACCGAAGGGCCCTTTGATTGAGTAAAACAATTTCACTTAAATAGTTGTTTGGTTGCACCAATTCAAAAATTGATTGATGTGGAAAAAACATTAATTCATTGAGAGCTACAAATTAATTATTAATCATATTATTCATATGTACATTAATAATTTTTAGTTGTCTTTGACTTCCTAATTAATTTTTTTATTGCTTCAATCAAACATTTTGTTTTGTCATTTATTTATTATTCATTATATGAATTGTTATCGGCTATCGAATTCAAATCTATTTTGTTACCTACATACGTCTCTTTCGATGTACAAAATACTGAAATTTTTAAGTGTTTCCTCAGATAAAGTGGCACACAAAATTATTGAATGAAATCGAAAAATTTTTACACAGCAGAATCTGAACAGGCTCAGATACAGACTCTTATCTGGAGGGGCCCTTGAGAGCATTTTCAGACGGGGGCCCAGGCGGCAACTGCTCATTTGCCACCCGTTAAATCCGCCACTGCTACAGGATCTATAAATATATTCTAATATAATATAGAAAATTTAGATTTTGATTAAACTTTCACTGGAGTATTTCTTAGGTTCCTAAAAGTAACATAGACTATGTCTAATCACATTTTTATATATCGCACATTTCCTAACTTATTGTTAGTCATTTGATGTATAATCATGTACCAATGACAATGTGTATAAACTGTGAAGAAAAATGTGACGTAAACTGGTGAAAAATTTCGTTAGGATCACATACAGGGTGTCCCAGGACTGTGTCAAAGCTCAATATTTCACATTATTATAAGAATTAGAAGAAAACTTTAAATGCAAAAGTTGTCAGGCTAGAGCATCGGCATAGTTTGAAATTAGTTACATTTATACAGGGTGACCCATAACTGCGTTACAAATCAAAGTTATGTTTTTTTAAATACAAACTATATATTTTTATTTGATAATCTAATAGCATTCATTTTTCTGAGTATTTTGATATATCATTATTGGATTATACAGAGGGGCTTAGAAATTATGACCAATTTTGTAAGAAAATGGGAACGTTTTCAACACCTTGTAATTTTCTAATTACAACAAAAAAAAATTGTTTTCTGTTTGAAGTAGTTTTGGCATATTCTCTATTATTGCGGTATTATGTCAAACATTTACAAAATTGTATTATTTGTACAGGGTGTATCAAAACACTAAACTTAGTTTTTTTCAAAATTTTCAAATGGAACACCCTATATATTTTTACATTTTCGAATTGCTTGTTCAATTCTCAACATATTTTACAAACCATGTTCTATACCTAAATCCAGCCGTTAATAAGTCATTAATTTTATATTAAAATCTTAAGATTTTTTTAAAAACAATACAACTTTATTATATTCCACAAAATAATTAAATTTTTATGTTATTGAAGTTTGTAAGTTCTATTAGTTTGTTAAGTTATTTTTAAGCGAACTGTTTTATTGATTACAATAAAGTTGTATTGTTTTTATAAAACATCTTAAGATTTTAAAATAAAATAAATAACTCTTTAACGGCTGGATTTAGGTATAGAACATGGTTTGTAAAATGTGTTGAGAATTGAACAAGCAATTCGAAAATGTAAAAATATATAGGGTGTTCCATTTGAAAATTTTGAAAAAAACTAAGTTTAGTGTTTTGATACACCCTGTACAAATAATACAATTTTGTAAATGTTTGACATAATACCGCAATAATAGAGAATATGCCAAAACTACTTCAAACAGAAAACAATTTTTTTTTGTTGTAATTAGAAAATTACAAGGTGTTCCCATTTTCATACAAAATTGGTCATAATTTCTAAGCCCCTCTGTATAATCCAATAATGATATATCAAAATACTCAGAAAAATGAATGCTATTAGATTATCAAATAAAAATATATAGTTTGTATTTAAAAAAACATAACTTTGATTTGTAACGCAGTTATGGGTCACCCTGTATAAATGTAACTAATTTCAAACTATGCCGATGCTCTAGCCTGACAACTTTTGCATTTAAAGTTTTCTTCTAATTCTTATAATAATGTGAAATATTGAGCTTTGGCACAGTCCTGGGACACCCTGTATAATGACTGATATTTTGACAATAATACTAGACATATTATATCAAAGCTATGTATGTATTAGCGATGTAACGAATATTCGCATTCGCATTCGCGAATATTCGCACATTTTTAAACATTCGCATTCGCATTCACAAAAAAAGTGCGAATATTTTTGCGAATATTACTTTTTTTTGTAATAATAAAAAAATTTTTTTTTTATCTATTACTTATATTAAATAATTATTTTTAAGAACTTAGAAACAGACAATATTTTACTTCCGCATGTTCTGAAATAAATGGATGTTTGGCTTAGTGAGTACTCCAAACCTATTGATTTTGGGGCTAATCGAATTAAGGGTTTTGGAAATATTCACCCTCCCCCCACCTCTATGGAACATGGAAGTCATGTATGGTTCACTATATCGTTAATTTCTTCTAGAATAGTACTTTTTTGTATTTAATAGACACTAGCTGACAGTTTCTTAATGAATATAAATTTCAGTACCAATAAATAAATAATGTGGTATCTATAGTGTTTTGTAATTTGTTTTTATTTAATGATTGGAATTTTCAAAACTTAACATTAATTAACAATTCAATTTTTATTAAACTCGACATGGATCTTGGCTTCTGGGTGTAAGCCGCATTGGTTTGGTCGTGTTATCGATCAATGTTTCGTCACATATTGCAGTGAACATTTTCAGGGCTCTTCTGAAAGTATTAAACTCGATCGACAGTTTTTATAATATTCTATTTTAAAAAGTCAAAAACAAAGATTCTGTCTTTCTTAAACAAATTTTCAAAGAACTTAAACACACCAACAATTTAATGTTATTTATTTTATTTTATTAATTAGGAATATTTTGAACTCAATAAACAATAACTAATAATAATTAATTTTTTTCCATAAAAGTAATTATCCTAGCTAGCTGAATATGTAAAATATGAATACTACAACATTAATTAAAAAAAATACATTAATTAAAAAAAAAAAGTCAATATTTGCATTCGCATTCGCGAATGTCGGCCGTTAATATTCGCATTCGCGAATGTTTAAAATCATACATTCGTTACATCTCTAGTATGTATGCATGGGCGTACCCAGCATTTTGTTCAGGAGGGGGGGGGGAATTTTATATAAACCTATTTAGTCGGTGTGTTTCACTAAGGAACCCACAAAAATAGGGAGGTGGGTCAAACAAATGGGTAATAACCTTTTTAGATATTTAAGTGCAAAAAAATGTTGTGTACTGTCCTTATAAATGGGCATTATTGTAAATAAACATTGAGAAATTATTCCTTTTTTTAAATATTTTATCGTTCCTGTGCTACGCTGTTGCAACTTTTAGCTATCTCTAAATGCAAAAGTAAGAACAAAAAATGTTAACTTTTTCATTTCTTCTTGAATTTTGGTTACAAACTTTTTTTCAATCGTAAATTTATATTTATCATATAGAAGACAAAATCATCTACAAAAATTTACTCTACTTATGTATATACATATGTAGCTGTCGGTTTTAGTGGGTTTCATTCATTCTATTTTTTGTTCGATTTTAGGTAAAAAATCAATCTAATTTGACTGATATATATATATACCTCGATAAATATATTAATAGTTTAAATGAAAAAAATTAAATTAACATTTTTTTGCCTTATATAAAAAGGAAAGTGACAACAGTTTCACCGCTACAACAAGAGATTGTATTTTAAAAAAATATGTTTTTTCTGGATCAAAAATATAGATTGAAAATCAAATGTACATCAAATAATAATAATAAAATAACTACCTAAATTGATATGGCGTGTAGTGCGATTTTTTTAAAGTTAACTCATTTAATAATAACTCGTAACGTGACTCAAACGTGAGTTCTGAATGAAAATTTGAAAAACCTATAAATTGTACTTCTTCAATTTCATAAATACAATAGTACTTAGACGTAGGCACTTAATTAACCAGTTAAATGTATGACAGGTCAGGTTCAGGGGGGGGGGGGGGGGCAGCTGAAACAGTGCGAATTAGAGAAAAATGACCAAGTTGAAAATTGTAGGTAATATTATTATCTATAATTTATGTTCTATTCATTTTTTCGAAAAAACAAATTTAATTTTTTTTACCAAGTATTCGTTTTTAAGTACATTTCAAATGGTTCATAACAGAGAAGAAATATCTGCCATGAGTGTCATGGGACTTTCTTATACGTATTGCAGAGACTGAACAGTGTACGTGTTTGCCATAGGTACCATGGGTCTTTCTTATACGTAATACTGAGAATATACAGTGTAGATTATTCTAAATAATTATTTAAAAAAATTCTTTCTGACTAAATCATAAGTGTTGGAAAAAAATGTATGGGAAATAAATTATAGATAATAATATACTCGATATTTTTTATCGAAAACATTTTTGTCTTATTTAAAAAAAAAATTTAAAATGACAAGAGTAAACATCCGTTCCCATCTTATTGTTAGTAATTATGTTAAACAAAATTAGTTTAATACATAATGTATAAAATAATATTTCTATAGTTTATGTCAAATTCATTTTACTCTATCTTGTATTAGTTTATCAGAAATATCCTTCAATAAAATAAAAATCACGTACACTGTTCACTGTCATTATTACGTATAAGAAAGTCCCGTGGCACACGGCAGATTTTTTAATATGTACATACTCGTATATTGGTTTTTTATTTTCAAATACTTTTTATACAGGACTCCCTACGCCACTGATAATATTACATAATGTTTATTTCGTAAAATAAGAGACCGCGCCCACTGCAGACTTAGTTGGCCGATAGTTTGTTCGGTTTGGTAATTGGCATGGATATATTATATGGAAGTGCGCATACCTACTGATTAAAAATTAGCCGACTAAATAATCAAAAGGGCAAATCGATTCCCATTTGATTAAAAAGTCGGACAATTATCGGCCGATTGGCAAAAGGTGTGTTGTTCTATGTGTGTCCACCCACCAGTCCCACTCCACCACCAACTAAATTGTTTAATCGGGGACAAATTGGTTTGCAGCTCGAACGTGATCAAACTATCGGTCGATTAAAAGTCTGTTATGAAATAAGTAACATAACATAAGTCAATAAAAGACAATAAACTAAATACAAGTGAATAGGGTAGGTAGATTTATATAATTTTATACAAAAAATCTTTCTGGTTAACTGAAAATATATGAAATAAAACGGGCAAGTGCGTGTTGGGCACGCACATGATAGGGTTCCGTAGTCATTCGCAAACTACGATTTATAAAAAAAGAGTTATTTCAAAGTTTTCGTGACTGAAGGGTTAAAATGAAAAAGTCATTTGATTGATTTATTATTGCATTTTAGGAGACCTATGAAATGATACCACACTCAATGGGGTAAATGAAAAAAATGTGAGTTCACTTTTCAGTCTATGAAAGGGGGGTCCAAAATATGTTTGACAATGTTCGTTATAATTTTCCGGAAAGTACTAATTAAAAGCTACATTCACGAATATTTTCAGATTTTTTGAATTGATAGTTTAGAAAATAGAGAGGGGACGCTTTTATAATGAATTTGGAGAGCAACTACATCGTGATTGAAGGGTTAAAATCAAAAGGTTCTTTTTTGAAAACACTTTTCATTTTATGGAAGGAGGGTCTAAAAACATTTTTTTTCAAAAATCTTATCATTTCTGTTTTTGGGTCATCAATCTACGGCTATATTCCAAATTTCATCTTATTGTGTCAAAATAATAATCTTTGACAAGACGGACGAACATGGAGAAAATATAAGGATTTCTTGTTTTCTACAGAACCCTAAAAAATGAATGGAACATATATGCATGATTTTACTTTAAAAGTACTTTCATTTTTGAAATATTGACGGAAATATTTTCGATAAATGATTTATAACTATATACAGTTTTAACCATTTTTCCTCTTTCCTGCAAGTTTGTAAAAAGGGAGATACTTGTTTTATGCTTTGAGCAGCCGACGTTCTCTATAACCAGTGGCGTAACTACCGCCGGTCTGACCGGTTAGATTGTCCGGGGCCCCGAGCATCTAGGGGGCCCCCAAAAGTGGTGAAATATTTTTTTTAATTGCTGTGTTTTTTTAGAATCGAAACGATCAATAAAGTTTTTGGTGAAAAAGCTGATTTTCCAGTATTTTATTTTAAAATTCTAAAATTAAAATAACAAAATCTCAAAAACTTGAAAATTTGGCGTTTCATTTTAGTATTGAATTTTTTTATACATAAATCAATTTTTCTTGAACGTTTCCTTATCCATACCTCAAATATTTTCATCCCTTCACAATTCTAAGCAATAATTATTATTGTGGGGTGGGGGGAATAATGTAAAAAAAATCCTGTCAAGGGCCTCATTCTGAAAAATTGTATGGGGCCCCCATTTCTATAGTTACGCCAGTGTCTATAACATTTATTCATAACGTTGTTTTCTGTTATAAATTATTATTTGAGTTATAACTTTTTTTATATCGATTGTTTCTTTTTTAAAGAATAGAATTTATAGCCAGTGGCGTTCGAGGAAAATTTTCCAAGGAAGGTTACCATAATAATGTGAGAATTTTTTTTACTCGTTACAGATTAAAAATTTGCATTATATTATCAAAATGAAAGTTTTCACTATCAAAAATTTTTAAAATGAATATTGCGTTCCTTTTTGATACAGAACACAGGGAGGGGGGACTTTGTAAAAAAAAACACGTTACTATGTTGCGTTATCTTGCATTAAATGCGAAAAAGTTCAATAGTCCTTTCTGTAACAAGGGCAATCTTGTGTTAGTCACCTCGGGTTACACAAAGCAAAATAATTAACGATTTGTTAATTAGTTGTTTTCAATCCATGATTAATGTTTATTCTAAACTTATTCTCAATTTGTAAATGAACAATTCACTAAATATGACAATTTTTTACCTTATAATATGTATCATAACCGTGATTGTTTTTTTTAGAATTGCTGTAATAATACTTTGAAAACAACTGCTTAACACATCGTGAATTATTTTGCTTTGTGCAACCCGAGATTAAACTATTTTTGTTTCTCTTTTCGTTATAAATATGAGATCGTACATTATCCGAGAAAAGGTTAAACAATTTTTTGACATATAACAAGTACTCGAAAATGTATAGATCGTAAATAGTAAGTATGTAGAATGTAAGTATATGTAGCTGTTTGAAAAATGTTTTACATGATATCTCAGAATCTAGAACTAGCGTTTATAATTGCTCTTGTGCACTTTTTTGTAAAATAAATATACTTTTTATGTGTATATATGTGGTTAGTTGCTTCAGAAATAAAAAAGGGTTCAATTAGGTAATATTTAATTTATTACCATGTTTTATATCCAACTAAAATGTTTGTCAATCATGACACTTAAATATTAATAATCATTAAACATTCAAACTCGAGATTTCAACAGTTTTGAGAGTTCCTGAATCGAGAACGAACATTTTCTCAACGATGTGACGTCTGGATATTTATTTATTTATTTAATTATATTTATGCAGCCAACATTTTAAAATTAAAGTTCTTGTATACAGTAGTTGTACACGGCTTATTTTTAAAGAACATCACTAAACCGGAAGCAGATGTTTTTTCTTGTCATGTTTTGAAAATTTTGTAACGACATAACTTAATACAATATACAAATTGTTCTATTTTGTATATAACAAACCCTTTTTAATGATATTAGTGTTATTTAAGTGTTAATGCTAAAAAAATTAAAAGCGTGGATGTTATTCGAATGATATACTTATTCAGTTGTACTTAACGTTATTCGATCATTAGAGTTAGAGCAATGTATAGATACAACTCTTAAAATTTCAATATGTTATTTATGGATAGCTCATATATTTTACTAATTTTTGTTTGAAATATTGGACGTTTGGTTTTTGAGTAATTGGATATAAAAATAGTTTTTAACACACGATAAATGAGAGAACTTGGTGAAAGTGCTCTATTTATTAAAATTCTACACAATTGGCTATATAGAGGCGTTTTAAAAACTAATTATTCGAAACTTCAACCCTCTTAAATACTATAATAATTATAAAAAAATATATTCACGTGTAATTTATTCAAAATAATGAAAAACTAGCTCTGCCATTACAGCAAATTAGTACATGTTACTATTATATACCGTTCTGTCTTTTTCCATTTTAAAATTAAATTAAACTTTCTTCACTTTTAATAACTAACAAAGTAAAATGTTCCATTAAATGTAGGCACATGTTTTCTGAATATTTTAAAACAAAATTTTTCGAAACCAAATATTTTTTTACAGTGTGCTAGGTGTATAACCTTTAAACTTATACGTATGTAATGTATGTGAATATTTGTTCGCAGGCTAGCGGCTGTTAGAGCGTCGCCAAGCTGGCCCACCAGTTCTGGTTCTCTTACCCGCCACCGGGCGCGGGAGGCACTGGCAGCAACACCAAGGGGAGCGACTCAGACACCGGAACCGATGGGTGCGCGACGGGAGCCGCCGGAAAACATCAGAAAAATTCAGGTCAGTAATTCAAGACTCTTTTATACATTAAACCGTTCATGTGTTCATAAGACCTATTTATACAGGGTGATTCAGCACTGTCGTGCCAAACTTGAACAGTAGATTGAGAAAAATATTTTAAGCAAAAAACTTCCAATATACATATGTCCGGAAATTTTTCCTTAGGGAAGTACAGGCCTCCAAAGATTTTACTAAAAATTAGTTTTAATTTTTTTTTTCTTTGTGATAGAATTATGAAATTTAGTATTTGGTTTAGTAATAATATGTGTTATCGATTTCTAATATTAACTAATTATATTTTAGGCCAGGGCTGTATGGGGCCAATGGGCCCACCGATTTTGATCTTGTAATTGTTTGTTCCTTAATTTTTTTCCTGAGTTTGTACTTTTATAAGATTATATGACACAAAATACACAAAAACATACTTTGCTTGTTTATCATAGGATAAACCGTTTTCGAGAAATATCGATGGAAAAGAAAAAATGCAGAATTTAACTTAATACGGATGTTTGAAATAACAAAGAATAAATTTATGTTCTTATTTCATGTTAACAAATAAGACAAAAAGTTAATATAAATATACCTCCAAAAATGCATCCATATCAACAAATAGTCATTTTTAGTTTGTTTTTTTAGTCATGTTAATAAAGTTCATGTAACAGTAAAAGAACTGGCTATAGATCTTACAGGATTCATATTAGGAGGTTTATTTATATTAACTTTATTCTTACTTTTAATCATAGAAAAAGAATATAAATTTATTTTATGTAATTTCAAACATCTGTATTAAGTTAAATTCTGCATGCTTTCTTTTCCATCGATATTTCTCGAAAACGGATTATCCTATGATTAACAAGCAAAGTATGTTTTTGTGTAATTTATATCATATAATCTTATAAAAGTACCAACTCAGGAAAAAAATTAAGGAACAAACAATTACAAGATCAAAATCGATGGGCCCACTGGCCCCATACAGCCCTGGCCTAAAATATAATTAGTTAATATTAGAAATCGAAAAGGTTCTCTTGATATTAAATTAAAACTAATTTTTAGTAAAATCTTTGGAGTCCTGTAGTTCCCTAAGGAAACATTTCCGGACACATGTTTATTGAAAGTTTTTTGTTTATAATATTTTTCTCAATCTACTGTTCAAGTTTGGCACGACAGTGCTGAATCACCCTGTATAATAAATGAAATATCTAAATATTAAGAAAAGTATTTTGTGTTTTATTTATATTTAACACATAATTATTTTTATTATGACCTTGTACTAAAACTGACTTACTTTGATTTTTTAGATTTTACACCACTAATTGCATATTCATTAAAGTGGGAAATGATATCAGAGCAGTAACTATCGCCGGGGCTCTCGAGCATAGAAAAAAACCTCCGAACACACGAAAGTGGGGAGATAAAAGGCACATCGATCACTTTCTGCTTCGGGGCCCCAGAGTTTCTAGTTGCGGCCATGAATGAAATGCTAGTTGTTTTCTATAATAGTTTATAATCGATATCTATAAAAGAGATTGTCCTTAACCACTCACTCACACATATATCAACGTACAGCCCAAACTCCTAAACCAAGAAACGTGAAATTTCGTAGGTGCCTTCCTTTTATGATGTAAACACCCACTAAGAAAGGATTTTTTGAAATTCAACCCCTACGAGGTTAAAACATGGTGTCAAAGTTTATATACATTTTTTTTGCATTTAATTGAAACTTATCGAACATACTCTACAATATAAATAATAGAACAATTATTTCAGCATTTCCCAAAATTTAACCCCTAAGATGTAAGAGGGGTGGAAAAATTTGTAAAATATTTTTTTTTGTATTCACCGAATGAAACATGGCACAAGTAGGTACTCTACGAGACAAATAGCATTTACGATTCAACCCCAATGGGAATTGGGGGGGGGGGGGTAAATTTTTGACAAATTTATCTTCATAATTGTTCATGATATTAAAGTAAATTCGGACAAATTAATATTCAATTAAAAATGAATGTTCGATATTCAAGCCCTAATAGTATGGGACGTGGACGAGGATGGACTTAAATATGTTTTTCTGCATTCCTGCTTTACTAATAAAGGTAAATTCAGGCAAAATAGTCATCTATTAAAATAAAAATTTCGACATTCAACCCCTAATGACGGGGGTAGACAGGGTCTGTGTTTTTGATATGTTTATCTGCATAGCTGCTTATAACGGTAGAGTCGGGCAAAAAATCTGCAATCAATATTCGATTTTCAATTCCTAATGCCGAGGGTAGTTTTTACAATTTTTAACTATAAGATCCGAGATATTTACGGTATTTATAGGTAATGAATAATAATCAATTTAAAAAAATGTAATATGTCATCCCTTATCACGTATGGAGGGTTCTAATTAGTTTCAAAGTTTACGTAAGCGAAGCCGCGGGATTCCGCTAGTTATCTATAATATAATTAATGTATTCTATATCTTTACAAAACGATATAAGATAATTGGAACCGAGGGTTTGATAAATGTTTTTAGTGAACCCTAAATAAGAAAAATAAAACTTTACTGCAAATACCAAACGGTATATTATTTATGGTACAATATTTATGTACAGTAACATTATACTACATCACTCATAACGTCTGAATATAACCTACGTTATGAAAATTTTCGAAGGTTGCGTTCAGATGATTGACGTTTGGATAATCGACGCTTTCCTGAATAGCCTTATGTTGTTTTTATTTAATAAAAACAATTTTACTTTCATATCGGTAAAGTAGGACAAATATTAAGCAGGTTATGTTGTCATACAATATTGGCAAAGTTCCTAATAAGGCATCTATTTGTTTAAAGAATCTTATGTTCTCGTGCAATTCCCTGAATGTATCGCTAACCCAAATAAGTCAAATGTGGAACTGTGCCAGAAACTTCCTGGATGTAATCGCATTTCTCAAAAGTTTTTATCAAAACGATATTTTCTCTGAAATCTTCAAACATTTCTCTTCAAGTCCGTAAACTTTTACTGCAAAAACTACCGGACTATTTCTGTATGGAAGATACCACTCATTGTTCAGTAAATCTTGGTTTTATGATTTGAATCGACTATTTGATTCACACATTTAAAAGTAATAGGGTGCATAATACCGGATATTTTTAAAGAGGTTTAGTTACAGTTCATTTTTTTAACTTTTTATAAGAATATAGTGATCATATAGTTCACATTTACAAGAATGAATATAAATCTTATGATTTTTTTACATTATTATTATATTATAAAGCAATTCGTTTAAACGACGTTAAATGACAAAAGTCACTTTAAATGGATCGTTATTCTATTTTTGATGTTAGATGTGAACTTTTAGAACAAAATGCATGGTTTCAAATTACCTTTATTACGTTTAAACATCGTTGAGAACCTGATTTTATGCTGAATACAATTCTAATAAATTATTGTATAGATCTATTCAATTCGAAGATATTTTATCACAACTTGCGAGATAGTGCTCGATAGTTGTAATTTAACATTGAGTTATTAATCCATTGATATTATATCATGGTCTAAAGTTATAAAAAATAACAAAAAAATGTATAGAATCAGAATTTTAATAGTCAGATAAAACTACAGTTGTTTGCCATTTGTGGCCATCAGGTTTACTCCTTTTATTCTTGATCTATTAAATTAGTTATATGTATATATTTGTTAATCTTAGATATCACGTGAGTTTTGGAGCAACCAGTTAGAGGTGTTGCTAAAGAAACGAAAGGTGCAGGAAAGCTATATTTGAAAAATGTATTTTTGACTTCAAAATTTGTTAAAAATACTTCTCGATTTAAATTTATCTCATTATAAGTGCATTATGAAAAAATTAAAGTTGACTTTGCTGCTTACTCTGTTAAGTCCCAAAAATTATTTATATTTAATATCAAAAGTACCGCAACAACCATTAAAATGGCATTTGTTTCAACTAATTTTAAAAAAAAATAACCTTTTTTTGGAAGCTAAGACATCTATATATGAACGACTGAAAAATTAATTGCATTTAATGATTACATCAATCTATATTTTGTAAACAAATTCTTATAATTTGAATTAGTATTACTATGTATAATTTAAAATAATGCTGCAAACAAACATATATTTATATAATATTTATATTTCTGCACTATTGTTTCTAGAACACTTGATTATTATTTCCTATTTAAAAAAATTACAACCTTATATCGGAGAAATATTATAGACTTTATTACATAGTTACCTAAATTGCCTCTCAAATTATATATAATAGTAATAAAAGTGGTATATTACAATAACGATTTCCAACACAAAAGCCGATTACCTTTATAAATTTAATTTATTCAGTTATCTTACTTTATACATATTCTACATTATACAGGCTGATTCAGCACTATCGTGCCAAAATTGAACAGTAGATTGAGAAAAATATTTTAAACAAAAAATTTCCAATAAACATGTGTCTAGAAATTTTTCCTTAGGGAAGTACAGGCCTCCAAAGATTTTACTAAAAATGAGTTTTAATTTAATATCTAGAGAACCCGTTGTGATAGAATTATGAAATTTAGTATTTGGTTTAGTAAAAATATGTGTTATCGATTTCTAATATTAACCAATTATATTTTAGGCCAGGGCTGTATGGGGCCAGTGGGCCCATCGATTTTTATCTAGTAATTGTTTGTTCCTTTTTTTCCTGAGTTGGTACTTTTATCATATAAGGTTATATGACACAAAATACACAAAAAAATACTTTGCTTGTTTATCATAGGATAAACCGTTTTCGAGAAATATCGATGGAAAAGAAAGCATGTAGAATTAACCTTAAATACGGATGCTTGAAATTATAAAAAAATTAATTTATATTCTTATTTCATGATAACAAATAAGACAAAAAGCTAATATAAATATACCTCCGAAAATGCATCCATATCAACAAATAGCCATTTTTAGATTGTTTTTTAGTCATGTTAATAAAGTTCATGTAACAGTAAAAGAACTAGCTATAGATCTTACAGGGTTCATATTAAGAGGTTTATTTAAATGAATTTTATTCTTACCTTTAATCATAGAAAAAGAATATAAATTTATTTTTTGTAATTTCAAACATCCGTATTAAGTTAAATTCTGCATGCTTTCTTTTACATCGATATTTCTCGAAAACGGTTTATCCTATGATAAACAAGCAAAGTATGTTTTTGTGTATTTTGTGTCATATAACCTTATAAAAGTACCAACTCAGGAAAAAAAGGAACAAACAATTACTAGATAAAAATCGATGGGCCCACTGGCCCCATACAGCCCTGGCCTAAAATATAATTGGTTATTATTAGAAATCGATAACACACATTTTTACTAAACCAAATACTAAATTTCATAATTCTATCACAACGGGTTCTCTAGATATTAAATTAAAACTCATTTTTAGTAAAATCTTTGGAGGCCTGTACTTCCCTAAGGAAAAATTTCCAGAAATTTTTTGTTTAAAATATTTTTCTCAACCTATTGTTCAAGTTTGGTACGATAGTGCTGAATCACCCTATATATTTAAATCTTTTCAAAAGTTTAAAATCCTTCGTTTATTTCCAGCCAACTTAGTTTGTAGATAACTGTCGTTAGTTGAAACCAAACGCAATATCTTAAACAAACACACCTAAATCTAATTACATGCTTTTGCACCTACGTAGAAACCTATCATAATAAGTTAATCGGATCAAACAGGCTTCGACACACACATACATATATCTATATGTATGTATGTGAGTATGTCAAACACATCCAGGATGTAGGAAGCTACAGACGGATTTAACATCAACAATAAACATGAAAACTGTTAAAATACATTGTGAGTTTAATTTAGATATAGAGTAAAATATTAGATATGATCATTCATGTGAGATTTAGAAGTAATCGTGTGTTAATGTATGTATCGTTGTGTTTTCAAACATGTGATTAAGTGTATTAAGGCAGTGCAGTATCGTGAATAGGTAAAAGAAATAAGGATGTTCAATATATGGATTTTATTGAGTTGAATGAAAATAAAAATAATTCATTTGATTGTTCAAAGTAGAATGTACATTACTATTCTATTGAATAAGATTATTAAATATATGAAAGTGTTTATATGTAGAGTAAAGTCGGTATATATGGACCAGGCGGGTAATATGGACACCTCCTTTTGTTGTTCCATTTTTCATTTTATAAAGACAATATTAATATATATCTAAGCTTATACCTCTAAATAACTGCGTCAGTTGACATGACAGTGTTTGGAATACCGGTATGTCATTGAGGGCAATTTAATGAAATTTGTCATTTATGATTATTTTCGTTAAGAAAATTAAGTTAAAATTTTTATTGTATTAAATTGTTTAAATTAATTATGTTACTGTTTAAAACTGTAGGTATAGGGGTTGGCCGTATGAACAGTGCTTTTAATCCACGTAATAATTATTGCCTCGGTGATAAATTTTTTTTTTAAATACATGTGGTTGCGGGTATTATGGACTATGGGGTATTATACGGCTATGAAGTGTAATGAATAACCAGAATCGTGGTAAGGCAAATAGTGTGAAACTTATATTAATCATCCAGTACTTTACAACTATTCACTTCCGTAAAAATCCTTTTTTAATACAAATCTTCATGATGGTGCCCACTAAATGGGGTGCCTATTATGGAGGTTCTGTCCACGTACTCCTTGCTATGCCACTGCTATTTTTTACAGTGACAACATAGTATGAAATAAAAACATCAAAATAAATTTTAAAAACAAATGCTTCAACAACCTAATATAGATAATCCTATAATAAAGTGACCAGCGTGTAATATGGACCACTCAGAGTGGTCTATATTACATCTACTATATACATAATTTTTTTATGGTTGATTTTCGATTGTTTTAGTTATTTTATTTTTATTTTGTTTTCATTTAAGAATTCTATTTTTGAATGCTATATCTCGTTAAAAGATTAAATTCTCTGACCAATGAAATTATAAGAACTGATTTTAAATAATATTATCATTGTTTTCTTACCGAAAACATGAATAGTGTTCCATATATACCGACTTTACTCTAAGTATTTCTACTGTAGTGTAACATCACAACAAAGCCAGCGAAAAAATCGATGTTTTTGTAATCAGGCTTGGCAGCTACAAAAGATATAAGAAAAAGTTTTTCAATCTATTTGAAAACAAATGAAATATTGAGCATTGTTTCAATAAAACTATCAAAGTTTAAAAAAAAACATCACCTAAATGTTAAATTAGCCAGTTTGGCCATTGAATAACTTTGTTTCCTCGTGTTACCTCTATTTCAATATCTCATTTGTGGTTAATATAATCCTCATTATTGTAAATGTCGGTTACTGATTAATTAATTTATATCTAGTGGTAGATATCTCTCAAATGTCGGTCGATTTGAGACAAAAAGGGCAAAATTTCTTAACTGAACATGATATTTGGTCATTCAATCCAGCAGTGTTATCTGGAAAAAATGGTTTTCAACCTTTTAGACTCTACGACACACTAAAAAAACTTATTTATGGTATTTTACTTTTTTAAATATACATATCATAATTATTGCAGATACATAGATACAGAAAAGAATTTTATAATTTTAAATCAGAAAAAAAATGTTAATAAGATAATTTTTATATAAAACATGAGTGATATCTGTTCCTGATGTCTTAAACAATATTTAAATTGAATTTGTGATCGTGTTCTTCTTTGTGATTGTATTCCGTTATCAACGTAGATTACTCTTCCCTCTTCCTTTGCATAGTTTAGAAATTATAAACGCTAAAAATTACATGGTACAAAATCATAGGTGGGCACAGTTAATCGAAAAGTTAACTTCGTTAATCGTTAATCCGTTAATAAAAAAGTTAACTTCGTTAACCGTTAAAATTCCATAAATGTAACGGAAGTTAAAGTTAACCGAAAATTCGAAAATTTAACGAAAGTTAAAGTTAATCGTTAAAAAGTTAACCATCCAAAATTTTTGAAGACTTTTTTTGCTATTTCGACAACTTTCTTATGTACTTTTCATCAAACAACCAATGTAACGGACTAAAGTTAACGGAAGTAAAATGTAACGGAAGTTAACAAAAGCGTTAATATTAATTTGAGTTAACTTAAACGTTAATCCATTAACCATTTTGTTAACTTCGTTAATTAACGATTAACGGATTAACGAGTTAATGTACAACATACATATTTAACGATGTTGTTATTTCGCCAAATAAAGAAATACAAAATGCATAGATAATTAGTATTAATCCTCTATGTTCAATACGCAGGGAATACGATTCTTCATATCCAAAAATCAACTAAATAATAATAATATAGACATAGACAATAGACCGCGCATTCTCTATTAACATACATAATGGTGTAACATTTCTTCAAAACAGTGAGAGAAATGCATTAGCGTTGGGATATAGGGGAAACAGTATCATTATTGGCCACTTAACAAAAAAACTCGAAAGAAAAAAACGTTATTCCTTTAATATTAGTGATAAATGGAATATAAATACAGTAATATGTTCATTATTTAGTCATTTATTATTGGTATATGTATTACAACTATAAGTTTAAGGAAAAACGAAAACCAGCATAAAATAGAAAATATCTCAAAAAAGCATAATGATTGGCCATTTTTTTTAATGATTGGCATAGTATTTTTTACAATTATTGGCCATAGTAATAGATGGTAAATTTTATAAAACTTCTACAAAGGTAATAATTAGTTAGCAAATTTTGCATTTATTTGTAATTGCCAATTTCTGTTACGTAAGAGATTTGGGTTTTTACCCAAATCTGTTACTCAAAAGAGAGGCAGATCGTTTATTTGATTTTATTTCAGTTATTTTTCTATTACTCATTTTCTTTATTTTCAGTAATTCATATTCGTTTATCCAGCTTTCATATTTTTACGTCTTTATTTTGTTTTAAAATTCTAAAATTGAATATCAAAATCTCGAAAACTTGAAAATTTGTCATGTTATTAACTGTTTTTTATTTTAGTATTGTATCATCAAAAAAATTTATTTTTCATGAAACAGTATCAAAATTCTAAGCAATAAATATTATTCTGGGTGGGCAAGGGGCTGAAATAATGTAAAAAATTGTCTGGGGCGCTCATTTCATGAATTTTATCAATCTTCTCTTCTGATTTTTTTTTTATATCTAAATTTGTTTGTTCATGAGCTACGTTTATATCATTTATGTTTTTAGTAACATTATTTTTATTATTTTTGTTTTTTAGGCATATTTTTTACCTATAAATAATAACTAACCACCAGTGGCCAATCATTAGAAAAACTTATATGTGTTAACACAATGATTGGCCAGTAGAGTTTAAAAATAATATTTGAAAAATAATTAACAATTACTATCTGAAACATTTACATTTAATAATTAGCTTCAATATGAACTAACAGCTGTTTTATCAGGTCAGTCCATAAGTTCGTGCGTATTTTTTTATATAAATTTACCAAAAAATACGCACGAACTTATGGACTGACCTGATATATATTACAAATTATTAACACAAATTTTATTTTTATTCACTCATTTATTCTTATGTATGTCTTTAACAAAATATCAAAATTACAATACGTTAAAATTTAAAATCAAAGTTATGTAATTATTATTGAAAATATTAATACGTATACTCAAAAATATGCTCTTAAAACAATCACAATAAAGTAGGCTACCATTTTAGTAAGCATTTCGATTTTATTAATTTACTATGTTTCTTATTTAAAACAAAATCTGAAAAGTGGCCAATCATTATCAGTGGCCAATCATTGTACCATTTCCCCTATTTATCCCCTTTTTTTATTAATATTGAAATAGTTACATTCCTGTTTAAATAAGGACAAGCATTTTCCATTGACACGACTCAGTCAAATTGCTTGCGGCACTCTAAACTGAAACATGGAAGCGTGCTGCAAATTAATTGCAAAAAAATGTATCGAATAAACACTCACAAATAGTATAAACTTAAATATTTGGATAAATACTACGAGTTGTAGTTGGGAACTTGTATTTACAAATTAATTAAATTATGTATGAATTATTTTTGGTTCCAGGTGCTGTCGGAGTTACGGGGGTCGTTGGCGGGGGTCCACAGCTCTTGCAGCAGCTGAAGCAGGAACACGATCAGGCGGCGGCCAAGGCGCGAGAGCAGTATGACGTTAGACAGCTGGACCAGGATTTGCTCGCGCAGAGACACACCGAACGGCTCGAGCATGAACGTTTACACGAGCAACAACAGCAACTGCAGCAGAGGCTGCACCAGTTTACCGACGAACTGTGAGTGTTTACAAAAAAGTACTGGTATATAGTACATAACAATAATAGAGCGACATCGAGAATAGGCACGATGACTAATTTTAAAAACTATTCTATGATGATCTTACGTGTCTCCTATTTCCAAAAAAATACTTATTTCTGCAGAAAATAAAGGTTTAATCGCAAAAATTGACTCTTTTAAAACTAATTTTGAATTTGTCGCCAAAACGCTCGCAGGTTACATTTCAGAGTTGTGACGTCACATTTCTTGTCAACAATAATCAAACATTCAGAGTTAGGCAATAATTTAATTATTTTGTGTGTTAAAAATGAATTCCAAAGTATATAAGTTCTAAAATACGGTGTGTACCTAATAATCTTGTAAGAGGAATTGATATTTGTCTAAAATAAAAGTCAATCACTTTGACGTTTTCTGATGCGTGACGTTATTCTGTCTGATTAGTGTTTCTGGTGGCGCTTACAAGGATCCAAATGATCCTTGCTTCGATAAAAATTTATTTTTGAATGGACTGTAAGTTGGCGTTTGGTGGATAAAAAACTATCAGACACCTACCTTGATCTCGGCGACGTCTCTTCCGTAAGGTATTAGGGTAAGGAGGGAAAAGGGGGAACTGCTCCTGTCGCGAAGACTCGGTGGTGTTTTGAGATCTATTTTATCTGCCTGCTGCGATGGCGATACAAACAATACACTTTTAAACAAAACAAACACAACACGAATTTTAGCAGTTATTCAATAACAATTAACAAAACAATAAGTCAAAGAAAACAGAACAATCATTAACAATGCGAAATTGCGTGCATTAGACAATACATGCGCGTATATGTCTCTATTGCGAATCTTTTGACTATTTTAACAATTATAAAATTAACAATATAATAATATGCGTTATGCGATGCGACCTTTGCGTCAATATATACTATCCCGCAAGTCCGCTACCGTTGAAGCAAGCAAACGCTCTCGAACTTGTCCGCGTCAAGTCAATCAAATTTAAAGTAAAATCAAAACAAAATCCAAATATTCTATCTGGCCTGACCATACCCCCCACCCTGAAATATTATTTCTGAGCAAAGTCATGATCAGAGCGTTGCGGTACTAAAACTAAGGGACAAAAACAAAGAAAATTATTGGGTTGGTAAAGGACACACCTTTACCACCGGACGTTTATATGTGCCATTCTTGGTTTTGACGGTGACCACGCGTACAATACCGTCGTTGCCAGGGAAAATTTCTTCAATTATCCCTAACGGCCAAGTTAATGGCATGGTGTTAGGTTCCATCAAGACAACGATGGTACCCACCGATAACGATTGCGTTGGCGTATTACGCCGTTCACGAATTTGTAGTTCATTCAAGTACTCACGACTCCACCGTTTCCAATAATCTTGAACGATCCGATCAACTAATTGGAACCTATCCAAGCGATTTATAGGTTCATCTTGAAGGTCATAAGCAGGTAGATCAGTTAACGGGGTGAGTGTGAGAAAATGGCGCGGCGTTAGCGCTAAGGGTTCCGATGGGTCGGAACTCAAAACGCTTAGTGGTCTGGAATTCAATAGTGCTTCAATCTGCGTCAAAACAGTATTGAGTTCCTCGTATGACAAAATTTGTATCCCAATAGATTTGGCTAAGTGTGTCTTAACGCATTTAACTTGGGATTCCCAAATTCCACCAAAATGTGGAGCGGCTGGAGGGTTAAACTTCCATACAATTTTCCTCTTTGTAAGTTCGTCACTAATGGCTTCATTGTAGCATTGGCTGTTCAACAATGTATACAAGTCATCCAATAGCGTTTTCGCACCAAGAAAGTTTGTCCCGCAATCCGAATACATCACGGAACAGGGACCTCTTCTGGCCAAAAATCGCCTGAATGCTTGGAGGAACATAGCGGTGGATAAATCCGACACCAGTTCGAGATGAATTGCCTTCGTGACGAGACATACAAAGAGGCAAATGTAGGCCTTCTGCGATTTAACTCCTCTATTTTTACTGATTGTGATTGGTATGGCTCCGGTATAATCCACACCAGTGTGGAGAAAAGCCTTAGCTTGCTGTACACGACAAGCGGGCAAGTCGCCCATTAAGGGAAACTGCGGTTGCGGTCTTCTTCGGAAACAAATATTGCATCCTTGCGTGATTTTCCGAACGACGCCTCGTGCAGACAAGATCCAGTACCTCTGTCGTAAGATACTCAGTACAAGGTGGGGTCCGGTATGCAAATTTGTATCATGGCAATGTTTGATGAGGAGGTTGGCAAAGGGATCTGATTTAGGTAAGAGAAATGGATGACGGTTATCAAATGGCAAGCGTGCGTTAGACAATCGTCCCCCCACCCTGAGCAACCCGTCCTCAATGAATGGTCGAAGCTTTCGAAGAGACTTCGACGGAAATTGATTCCGACTTATTTTGTTGATATCTCCAGCAAAATGTTTCTGTTGGATGTGCCTTATTAGATATAATTCTGCCCGTTCAGAAGCTACTATAACCCTTTGGGCAGGAATTATTTTTAGAAATCTAAGAACATACACCATCGAACGTAACAATTTTGACCACGAAGAACAACGTGCAATAAGATCATCGATAGGACTGTTTAAGTCTTGTATGACGGGACAAGCAACAATCTTCTCCTCGATAGAAACCACACCGTCTTGCGAGAGAGAATTTATAGGCCACTGTGATGGATTCAAAATAATCCAACTCGGACCTGATATCCATGTCAGGGTGTTCAGGAATTGCGATGCAGTCAAACCCCTGGATAGCGCATCGCTAGGGTTGTCCTTACCAACAATATGATACCACTTAACATAGGGCACCAATTCCTGAATCTTAGCCACCCGGTTGGCGACAAAAATTTTCCATCGATGAGGTGATGCGTTTAACCAGTTAAGTACCACCGTAGAATCTGAGAAGGCCACTACTTCATCAATGGTTATGCGCGATTCATAGGTGGTTTTCACTATATGAAGTAGCTTCGCGAGAAGATATGCAGCACATAATTCCAGCCGTGGTATGCTTTGCGTTTTCAAAGGCGACACCTTAGTTTTTGCGCAAACTAAGGTGGAAGTAATCGTATCATGACGATTTTTTGTGCGTAGATAAACCATGGCTCCGTAACTATTCTCGCAAGCATCTGCAAAACCGACCAAAGTTGCGGGGTAACAATCAGATGTGGATAAATAGCGAGGTATTTTGAAATTACTCAATTGAGGCAATTCTTGTTCAAATTCTGTCCACATTCTGACTATATGTGCGGGAGGTCCCTCGTCCCAGTCAATTTTTAAAGCCCAAAGTTGCTTTATAATTAACTTGGCATATAAAGTTACAGGCGCGACAAACCCCAAAGGATCAAAAAGGCGAGCTACCGTTGATAGAATATTGCGTTTAGTACAGTCTATGGGCGTATGCGAAACTCTGAACGAAAATGTGTCGCTATGAGGCTGCCACTGCAAACCTAATATTTTTAATTCTTGCGAGTCAAATTCTACAGCTTGAGTCAAACGCATAGACTCGGGTATTTGAGCTAATAAATCGGATGAATTTGTTGACCATTTAACCAATTCAAATCCTCCAGCCTTGAATAAGCTCCCAGAGTCCCTGTACAATAATTCGGCCTGCGTCAAAGTAGAGACGGTGGATACCAAATCATCCATATATAAATCCCGTTTCAACAAGGTAGTCACAAACGGATATCCTTTGGCTTCATCCTTTAGAAGCTGATGAACCGTTCTCAGAGCGAGGTAGGGAGATGATTTGACTCCAAATGTCACGGTATTCAACTCATACGTTTTCAACGGCTCGTCGGATGAAAATCTCCATAATATTCGTTGATAGCGGCGATGTTCTTCCTTAACCCATATTTGCCGATACATCTGACGAATGTCCGCGGTTATGGCAATTTCAAACAATCTGAAATTACTCAGCATACCAAATAAGTCAGTTTGTAACTTGCAACCGGTATGTAAGACATCGTTTAGTGATATATTCTTATCCGTACGAGCGCTGGCGTCAAAAACGACCCGTAAGGGCGTGCTTGTGCTGTCCAATTTCCAAATCCCATGATGGGGAATGTAATATGACGGTGAATGCGAATCACCCGTCACCAAAGTCATGTGACCTTGATTCAAATAATCAAGCATCACTTGGTTATATTGAGCTCGAAATTCAGGAGCGTCCTGAAACCGTTTTTCTAGCGAGAAAAAACGTTTCCGAGCAGCGATATATGAACTTCCTAAATTATCAGGATTCATTTTGAATGGCAAAGCTACCTGATAGCGACCATCTGCGTTGCGAGTACAGTTTTCCGTGAAGATAGTTTCACAATCTTCTTCTTCAGGAACTGTGTGCGTTTTTCTAAAATCAGGTACATCTTCTAATTCTATAAATTTTCTAAACAAAGATTCAATACCCGGTTCTAGTAAAGTACAAAATGTTTGTGCGGAATTTGGCTCTGCGTTAACCGTTATGGATCCCATTACAACATACCCCAATGTGGATTGTAAAGCGACTAAACGATCATCGGGATCACTGCGGTTGATCACAGATTGTGAGCCTAATAGATATGGGAATAAACTAGCTCCTATAATACCATCTACCATACCTGGAATGTGAAATTGATCGTCAGCTAAAAACAGACCACCAAATCTAGAAGCTACTTGCGAGCCGATTTCACTGGCTGGTAAACGATCGGTGATTTTATCGATTAGGAAAACATCAAGTGAATATTGGCGTGATAAATCCATCCGAGATTCAATGACTATTTCCGAACGACCCCTAATTGGGCTCGTCGATAAACCTATACCTTGTACCGATGAGTAGAGCTTGGTTATTGGTAATCTTAATCTATGAGCGCATTGAACTGTCATAAAATTTGCTTGGCTAGCAGAATCTAGCAAGAACCTGACTCTTTGTGGATTACCATACCTGTCTCTTACAAAAACTACTGCTGTAGATAACAATACGGTTCGGTTGGAGATGATATTGGTATTACAAAAATTGAGTGAAGCTCCCGGTTTAGGGGCGGTGTTTGATGAGTTATCAATAGGTTCGGCTGCCTTCGTCCTTGCTGGCGATTGACAATTGGTACTACCAGTGTCTTGTTCCGATGAGCGAGTTAGATGTATCAATGAGTGATGCCTTTGTTGGCATGTTGAACAAGTGCTAGTAGATGCGCATTTGGGTAAGGAATGTTGCCAACTTAAACAATTAAAACATAATCCTTTCCCCCTAACGAGTTTAAATCTCTCGCGCGGTGAGAGCTTCAAAAATTGCGGGCATTTGTATACCTGATGGGCTTCGTTGCCACAGATAATACAAATTTCTAAAACATTATTACTGTTGTTGGTGACAAACGAATGCGGAATCTTCGTATTACGATCAACAACAGTCGTCTTACTAAAATTGCTACGAAATGAAGGTTTGCTGTGGTTATTCGATCTGCTGGAATTCGCGACTATTTGTGCGCGTAATTTTACAAATTTAATAACATCCTCATACTCGGGTGCTTCAGACAGTTGAAACCATATTTCGAATGCGCGAGCGGTTTCCGAGTCCAATTTGGATAATGCGATATGTGCAACGATAAAATCGGCCAAATCTGGAATATTAAGTTTCTTTAAGGCGGAATATGCGGAGTCGAATCTTTCCAAGAACGAATTCAGGTACGCCTCGGATTCGTGGGTAGCGACCTTGAAATCGATCATTTGTTGAAGGTACGTGTTACCTAAAACCCTCGGATTCTGATATTTTTCAGTTAACAATCTCCACACGATGGAATAATTTGAGCCTACTGCGTGTAAGCCCGTTAAAACCCCACGTGCTGATCCTGTTAGACTTGTCGCTAAATAGTGAATTCTATCGGTGTCGCTTAAATCACGATTTTCATGAACCAGATTGGTGAATAATTCATAAAAGACCGGCCAATTTTGCAATTTCCCATCGAAATTGGGGATTGGAATTCTAGGTAAACGTAGTGCGTTTCTAGTTTCCGGTGCAGGTTTCACATCTTTCTGAGCTGGTTCTAAGAGATCCTTTGCAGCTAACCGAATGTGTGCGCATAACTCGTCGGCCACCGCCAACGGCTGAAAGTTAGGAGCATACTCGGAATTTAATTCAACATTTATGCGAACGATTTCCTTAACTAATTGATGAAATTCCTTTTCGCACCTATCTAATAATCCTAGCCTCATTTTGAAGATCCTAATACGTAAATCGTTGTCCAGATTTTGACTCTTATCGTAAGTTTCCTGTAGCTGTTGGAAGCGCATTTCCTTTTCAGCTTCTAATTGTAATAGCTGCTTCTGCAACTTTACTGTTTGCGACATGGTCAATACTAATCTATACATAAACTAACAACAATGAAAATTAAACAAAAATGCGAATGCTAAATAAAATGAATTATTCAAAATTTGGGCGAAATTCCAACGCGAAAATAAATCTATTACTAACTTATCAATAAACATATAAATGAAGGTCACCTAATATGTAACAATAGATTTAGAATCAATGTTGTAGGTTCAAATCAAAACAAAGCGATTACTTACAAATAGTAATGCTATAATGAACCACAATACAATAAAACAAACAACTCCCAAGCGAAGCGAAAATTGTCTCAACAATCCTAACTAAAGCGTTAATCGAATTAATAATAATTCAATTAAATCCAAAAAAAACTAATCCTATGCGGAGCGGTAAGTGTATTCAACCAAAAAAAAATACACTCAAATCAATAAACAACAATCAGTAAGAAAAATAATATATTTGCAACAATGCACACGAAGCAGAATATTTTTTGCATTCACAACAATGCAATTCAAAGCGAACAAATCATCTACAACAATCAAACGTAGCACTGCAACAAATAAAATCAACCAAATAGCGATGGTGTGTACGCTGCGGCAGCGGAGCGATGTTGACGGTATGTGTTACGATCTTTGCCGTCAAAACCAATCTAGCGGGTGCGAGGTGTATTTTTAAATATACTTTAAGATTATAACAAAATATAAAATACACATATATTTACCATACTATAATTAATCATTTATTTTCATGGAAATAAAATCTAAAATTATTCCCATTAAACAAATATTCAATTTTAATTTTAAATTCCATAAATTATGAACGTAATAATTATTGCTTGCTGCAAACGTATTATACGTGTCTGAGCGAGACAGCATAGATGCGCATAGATGTCTATAAGCGAAAGTGAGAACATATATCGTTTCTTATCAAAATTAAGATCTAAACATAATTTAATTAATTGATTATTCGTTTTCTGTCTAAACCTGCAATGCATTTACAATTTGCGAATATGTTATCTATAAAATCAACTGATTTTAACAAATAAATCCCGATATATGTGTCTGCTTTGTTTAAAATGCGTTTTATTAATTGCGACAAAATGATTCTTTTAACGAATATGAATTTCATAAATTCATCAATAATTTTAAATCTATAAACTTCACCTCCGTGGTCGAAGTACCAAAAAATGGTGGCGCTTACAAGGATCCAAATGATCCTTGCTTCGATAAAAATTTATTTTTGAATGGACTGTAAGTTGGCGTTTGGTGGATAAAAAACTATCAGACACCTACCTTGATCTCGGCGACGTCTCTTCCGTAAGGTATTAGGGTAAGGAGGGAAAAGGGGGAACTGCTCCTGTCGCGAAGACTCGGTGGTGTTTTGAGATCTATTTTATCTGCCTGCTGCGATGGCGATACAAACAATACACTTTTAAACAAAACAAACACAACACGAATTTTAGCAGTTATTCAATAACAATTAACAAAACAATAAGTCAAAGAAAACAGAACAATCATTAACAATGCGAAATTGCGTGCATTAGACAATACATGCGCGTATATGTCTCTATTGCGAATCTTTTGACTATTTTAACAATTATAAAATTAACAATATAATAATATGCGTTATGCGATGCGACCTTTGCGTCAATATATACTATCCCGCAAGTCCGCTACCGTTGAAGCAAGCAAACGCTCTCGAACTTGTCCGCGTCAAGTCAATCAAATTTAAAGTAAAATCAAAACAAAATCCAAATATTCTATCTGGCCTGACCAGTTTCATTTAACATGGTGGGTTGCTGTAATTTGCATTTTTATTTTATCAAAAATTATATTAATCTCGCTTTTAATATAAAAATAAATACATTTTTTAGAATCTTTTTAACCTATTTCATTATTTAAAATCATAATTTCAATTATACTTTGTTACTGGCATCATGCATATTGGGTTTTGAATTGTTTAGTTCTCAGCGTGTTTCAAAAATGACGCAATCCTGAACATAAGAGAGTAGAACTTTCAAATGGTAACACTTTTTTAAAGGTTAACTGCCCCTAGCCATTGACATGAACTTGTTACGAGCCTTTGTATTATTTTCAAAAAATCAACGTGTATTTATTGTTAAGACTTATTGATTTGATGACATTCTAACCTGAGATATAAATTTTCTGAATTAGCGAGTTAATCGTTGAGACACATAATCAAGAAATTCGCTAGTTAACAGTGATGGTCGGTCTAGGCTCTTTTAATCCTGTGTAGATTCAGTATCAAAAAATTTATTATACCGGGTGGTCTATTTAAATTGAGACAAGCAAATATCTCGAAAGTTAAGGTTTTTCAGGGAAAATGTTTGGTACAAAAGTTTCAGGGTTCGAAGGGGGAAATCCAACGGAGGTAAAAAATTTGACTTTGAGTGGAGGTTTTAAGGCCATTTTGGGGTCAACTTCATTTTTTTAAATGGAAACCTATTTCTTTTTTTACATATTCGTATTTTGCAGAAAAAAAAACAATTTTTGTCTGAGAAGTTTTTTTAAAATCCTCAATTTTAATTTATCTTTTTTAGCAAAAATATTCAAAATATAAAAAAATATTTTTTTTAAAACCCTAAAATAAAAAATAATCATTTTTAAAATTTAATTGATACTTAAACATGCATAGTTAATAATTAATGCATAGTTAATAAATAATAATTTCGATTTTTTTTTATAAAAACAAACAAAAAGTAAAAAAATAGATTAAAAAAATGCCCCTGAATTTGAGAATTTTTAAAAAATTTCTTAGACAAAAGTTGTTTCTTTTTTTCTGCAAAATACGAATATGTAAAAAAAGAAATGGTTTACATTAAAAAAAATGAAGTTGACCCCAAAATGACCCTAAAACCTCCACTCAAGGTCAAAATTTTTACCTCCGTTGGTTTTCCCCCTTCGAACCCTGAAACTTTTGTACCAAACATTTTCCCTGAAAAACCTTAATTTTCGAGATATTTGCTTGTCTCAATTTAAATAGACCACCCGGTATAATCAAACGAGATATGGTCGACTTGTTGGTAACAGTTCGATTCAAACTCCTGAATCACGCGTTTGTACGATTTGTACGTACATCCAATAGAAAACTAGCATCGCAGGTTGTAGTGTCACTAGTGCAATAAATGTCAACAATTAATACACATTCATCATTGAAAAACGGCATAACTAATGCAATACAACGACTGCTTATATGATTCTGATTCAAGACAAGTTCATTTAAAGGGCTAGAGGCAGTTAACCTTGAGCAATGTATTGCAATAATATGGCATAAAATTTACCTAACAATAAGCATAAGTTTTAATCTCTAATATTCAGAATGATGTATTTTTTGTAAACACCGGTTATTAAGCCAAATAAACTGCAAACATTTTCTTGTACACTATTTTGTATATTATACAATATAAGCATATATGTACCTATTCGCTGGGTGCAAAGTAGGTAGTGGGGGAAACGAAATCGATCACAGCGCACGACGTGGCGAAAAATAACACTTTGGGTGGACTAACTGTCATTTTTAATAGGCTCGTTTTTAACTGAAAATAGAAAGATCAACATGGTTAACTCCACTATAGACTATGTGCAAGGAGGTGGAGTTAGAAACAATGTCGATGCGAGTGTTCATGGTGAGCAATATTGTAAAATCATCGGCGCCATAGTTTGATGCTGTCAATGTAAACGAATTAATTATTTCTCTATTATACGTCATAATTAAAGAGATAAAAATACATAATTAAATAATTTTTACGTACCTTTTATGCTATACTATTAATATTATATGCAAACAGCTAAATTAAATGATATTTGTTTATTAAAAAAATTCACGGTATTAAACATATTAAACAATGATAAAAAGAGAGTGCAATCCATTCAATCCTTCTCTATTACCCGCTAGCGATGCTAGTAGACTTCGTGCATATAACGAATAGTTATAAATAATCGTCTAAAATATGTATATATTACGATATTTTATTTAAATTATTTGATTGTTAATATGTCAAAGTCCACCCTAGTTATAACCGCTAGTTGGCGCTGTCATCGCGGACGCTGCGAATACCGTTTTATAAATTACTACTTCATACAAAGGAGTCAATAAATTGCGTGCCGAATATTTTAGGAACGTCCAGTTATCTTCATGAAAATACTTTTCAATCTTGGGCTGTTCTGACAAATGGTAATAGTAGCACGTACAATTTATTAATCTATATAAAAATAATCTGCCGTGTGCCACAGGACTTTCTTATACATAATAATGACAGTAAACAGTGTACGTGATAAAATTATAGATAATAATATTACCTACAATTTTCAACTTGGCCATTTTTCTCTAATTCGCACTGTTTCAGTGTAATTCGAAAAATTCAAAAATCGATGTAGGTAAACATCCGTTTCCGGTTGAATGATCGTTTTCAAAAATAGGAGGTTTTCTTCCCAGGCAAAAATCAATCTTAAGTATAAAATTCCACCTTTCTACGATTTGTCGTATTTGAGTTACAGCGTCTACAGACAGACCGACAGACACACAGACATCATGGCGAAAATAGTCAGTATGGATTCAGGGAAGGTCAAAATTGATAATTCCATCAAAAACCGGATTTCGAAAAAAATCGCGTTTACTATACTTATCTATATGTATATTTCATATACATTGGTATAAGAAAGTAAAATATTGTAGGTACATAACGACTATGTAGTTGTATGTTTGTATAAGAATACTAGTACACAAAAAGGTTTGTATTATCTAGAAATAGGTTCAGATAAAAGACATAAAGAACTTATTAATAGCGTGCTTATTCAATTTATTTTATTTATAACGTTGAAATATTGTATTTGACATAAAAAGTTATTTATCAAAAGTTTTTTGTTTCTATTTTAAAATGTGTTACAACTCTTATCACCAAACTCATACGTCCATATACTTTTATTGTTTTATTTCCCCGCGGCTTCGTTCGCATGTATTTCAAAATCAATGAATACCCACATCATTTGTAAATTTTTCTTAATACACGCCTGACCTAATTTCTTAATTATAACATTCTAATAGATACTAATTCTAGGGCTTTTCGGTTCAGTAGTTTTCGTCAAGTCAGACAAACACATAATGCATTTTTTAAAACTAATAAAATTGATTATATTGCCATTAAAATTATGTATAGACTCAAAATACATATATACAGGATGTTCCAGACCACCCTTCAACTATGTTTTACGCCTAAAATATTGAAGATAGAGTTTTATGAAAAAAAAAATTTACTATGTATATCGACCCTAAAGAATTTCAGGAAAATATTTTCAACCCCCTAAAACTGCGCCTTAGGGGGTAGTTTGGGGGGTACATGCCCGTTTCTCAGTAAAATCAAATAGAACGATATATTCAAAAGTACATAATTGTAAAGACCATAAAAAAGTAAGAAACTTTTGTAAAACAAAAATTTTCATACTTTCAATTGTTTAGAAAATATGGCGACTTGATCTCAAGTTTTAGGGTTTTACTAAAAGTGCTCTAATTTCGTTAAATATTGATGGAATTTTATTATTTTTTTAAATTTAGAAAGTAGAAATAATGACCTTTGTAATGATCTATGAATATTTAACATTTGAATACTTTAAAGTGTCATACGCGACATATCAAAAATGCAAAAGTTCAATTAGGGATAATTTAAAAAATTTAAATACAATGGTATATCAATTAATACTTTATCTTAAAAAGATACGTAAATAAACAAGTTTTGCTAAGAAAATTTTAAATTAAAAATAATAATTTTCAATTTTCCATTTTAAAATTTTGAAATTCTTTAGGGTCGATATACATAATTTTTTTTCCTCAAACTCTATCTTCAATAGTTTCGGCGTAAAACATAGTGGACGGGTGGTCTGAAACATGTAAAATATTTTCATTATGTACAGACAGAACCTATATAGATTTAGTTATTAGTATTGATCAGATAAGTTTTTTTTTTGTTTTTTTTTTTTTTCTCATAAATGTAACCAACCAAAAGTTCTTCTTTAAATGTAAAAACAGTTTTGAAAACCAATATTATAAGACATAAATTCTAAACCCCATCTGGCTGTCTCTGTGATGGCTAAAATGTACGAGACGTAGTGCAATATTAAATCTGCTATTTCTTTAGTTTTTCTTGTATATATAATTTCTTCATTTCCGTTTTCTTGGTGAAACCTTGTAAATTAATAACAAACACAGCTTGCATTTAAGTATTTTCTCCGACCGACACAGGAAATGAATAAAAAATTCTTTTATTTAATTTCTAATGAAAGTGTTTCAAAATATTACTTGTTGAACGAATTAAACTGATATAAAATTTAAACTACATTGTCGGTTTTATTAATTTAACAAATATAATATTTTTTACAATTTTCATATAAGCTTCATAACTTTGCCGAAAAAATAATTTTATATTTTCTCGCCAATTTCTATACCTACTTAGCAAAAAAATATTTTTTAACTGTTAACAAAAGCCAAACTTCATCCATATACTGATATTATAAATGCAAAAGTGTGTCTATTTTTCACCCTCTGTCTGTCTGACTGTTACCTTTTCACGACTACACTGATGAACTGATATATAGGTACGTATACTAGCGGAATCCCGCGGCTTCGCTTGCGTAAACTAATTAAAACTCTCCATACGTGATAGGTGATGACATATTACATTTTATTATATTGATTTTTATTTATTACATATAAAAAAACGTAAATATCTCGGATCTTAGTTAAAAATTGTAAAAACTAACCCACTGTCTACCCGCGCCATTAGGGGTTGAATGACGAAATATTAATTTTAATAGATGACTATTTTGTCCTAAATTACCTTTATATTAAGCAAGTATGCAGATAAACATATCTAAATCCATCCTCGTCCACGTCCCATGCTATTAAGGTTTGAATATCGAACATTCATTTTTAATTGAATATTAATTAGTCCGAATTAACTTTAATATCATGAACAATTATAAGAAGATAAATATATCAAAATTTACCCCCCCCCCCCATTCCCATAGGGGTTGAATTTACGTTACTGATATTTGTCTTGTGGAGTACCTACTTGTGCCATGTTTCATTCGGTGAATACAAAAAAAATATTTTACAAATTTTTCCACCCCTCTTACACCTTATGGGTTAAATATTGGGAAATGCTGAAATAATTGTTTCGTTATTTATATTGTAGAGTATGTTCGATAAGTTTCAGTTAAATGCGAACAAAAAAAATATTTTTTATATAAATTTTGACACCCTATTTTAACCCCGTAGGGGTTGAATTTTGAAAAATCCTTTCTTGGTGGGTGCTTATATCATAAAAGGAAGGTACCTACGAAATTTCACGTTTCTGGTCCAGTAGTTTGGGCTGTACGTTGATATATGAGTGAGTGAGTGAGTGAGTGGTTAAGGACAAACTTTTATACAATAGATATAGATGAATGTTTGGCAGTAGATAGCTTGCATCCTGAGAAATCACATAGGCTACTTTCTATCCCGAAAAAAATATTAGGTTGTGTGATATTTGTACGCACAATAGTTTAGTGACATCTATCGTGCAAATGAGAAACTAAACTCCAGTTTTATCGATTCTCATAACAGAAATCTAGTACCTACATAATTTGCAAAAATAAAATTTATTGGAAGCCACACCTGGTTACTTTCTATGAATTAATTGCATTGTTCCCCTCTGGATTACAGCAACATTCATAAACACTGATGCAAATAAATCAAAATTAATCCACGCAATAACACACATATTAAGCCCTTTAATTTAATGCCATGTTAAAAATTGTCTATTTTTAATCGTTTAAAAAAAATCAATTTACTGCACCAAAGTGAATGTACTAGATTTATAAATTTTTGTGTAGTGGTGTGAAAAAATTAATTGTTTTTCACATTTAGGAAACAAATAATTTACAATGATAAAATTAGATTGGTGGTACATGAATTCAGCAATATAAAATATAATATTATATTAAAATTAGTTGGTGTAAAAATGTATTTATTATGTAGGTATAGTATTTAATGTTAATAACGAAAATAATTTATGTCAACTTAGAGCAAAAGCCCGTTAATTTATTTTAAGTGGAAAATAAAAATAAATAAAACGGGCAAGTGCGTGATGGGCACGCACATGATAGGATTCCGTAGTGTCATTCTCACTACGATTTATAAAAAAGAGTTATTTCAAAATTTTCGTGACTGAAGGGTTAAAATCAAAAAGTCATTTGACTTTTATTATTGCATTTTAGGAGACCTATCAAATGACACCCCACTCAATGGGGTAAATGAAAAAAAATGTGAGTTAACTTTTCAATCTATGATACGGGGGTCCAAAATATTTTTGACAATGTTCGTTATAATTTTAAGTGAAAGTACTAATTAAAAGCTACATTCTGAATTTTTTTCAGATTTTTTGAATCGATAGTTTAGAAAATAGAGGGGGGGGGGACGCTCCGACAGCGACATTTAAAAGCAAATATTTCGTGACTGAAGGGTTGACATCAAAAAGTTACTTGACATTTTTTATTGCATTTCAGGAGACCTATTAAATGACACCCCACTCAATGGGGTAAGTGGGGAAAAAATGAGAGTTCACTTTTCAGTCTATAGAAGGGGCTCCAAAATATTTTTGACAATGTTCGTTATAATTTTCAGTGAAAGTACTAACTAAAAGCTACATTCTGGATTTTTTTCACATTTTTTAAATTGATAGTTTAGAAAATAGAGGGGGGGGGGCGCTTTTTAACGACTTTGGAGAGCAAATACATCATGATAAAAGGGTTAAATCAAAAAGTTCTGATACATTTCTTATTGCATTTTTGGAGACCTTTTTAATGACACCCCACTCAATGGGGTAGTTGAATTTTTTTTTTTAAAACACTTTTCATTTTATGGAAAGGAGGCCTTAAATATTTTTTTTACAAAAATCTTATAATTTCTGTTATTGGGTCATTAATCTACGACCGTATACCAAATTTCATCTCAAAATTTTTGAAGACGGACGGACGGACGGACATGGAGAAACTATAAGGGATCCTAGTTTTCTACGGAACCCTAAAAATGGATTGTATAACTAATACTTAACCTGTGTGTCTGGAACTCAAAAACGAGAAAACACAGAAAAGTGAAATTTTATATTTGGAATATATTTTATCCTCGTATTTTTAAAACGATTTTACAACCGGAAACGGATGTTTGATCTTCAATTTTTAAACTTATCGAATTATTTTTGAAACGGTGCAAGTAAGAAAAAATGTTTTGGGTAAAATTACAGAGAATATTATTATTTATTTATAATTACCACCCATTTATTTTTCAAAATCTGTCATCAATTAGTCAAAAACATTCGTTTTATATTAGTAGATACATATACAACAGTAATATATGTAATATAAACACTGTTTAGTTTCAATATTACGTATAAGAACATACCGTGGCGCCAATAGCAGTTTTTTAATTACAGTGGTGCCTCGCATAACGAACTTAATTCGTTCCGGGAGCAAGTTTGTTATGTGAAACGCGTTTTCCCATAACAATACATGTTAAAAATTTTAATTCGTACTGTAGCATAAAAAAGATTGTGCACACGTTTTTTATTTATAGTCAGAATCAGATTTAGGAGAGTCTACCGAGGCTCGCAGGGTCAAATCCTCTTTCTAATTATTTCTTGTTTCTTTTCAACAGAAATCACCTTCCTGTTTTTTTAGAACTCATAATATAGACACACAAAATTACATTTATTAAAACAAACAGGTGTGTGAGTTAAGCACAGAAAAGAACGACTGACGCGCGTTGATGCATGTTCATGCAAGTTTGAGCATCGACTGCGTGTGACCTTGGAATTCGGGCGACTTCGTGGTACGTAGGAGCGTTCGGACGGCAAAATTTAACACGATGCAGTTCGTTGTGCGAAGCGAGGTTCGTTGAGCGAGTCGCGTAATGAACGAACAGAAAGTTCGTTGTGCGCAGCGTTCGATATGCGAGGCACCACTGTATTAATTACTAACTGATACCCGCGGTTTAGCTCGCGTAGATTTCGAATCTAATTACAACTCTCCTTATTGACAGGAGGTGAAATATACAATTTTTTTTTCGTAGTGCTTGTTATTCATTGTACAAAATTGCAAATATCTCGGTTCCTATGAAATTACCTAATTAACTCTAGTTTAAATCAAAAATTACATAGAAAATAGTTAAAATTATTGATTATATAATTATTGAGTTGGAGTATTGAGTTAATATTTCTATGGCAAATCGAATATTGATGCATGCAATATTACTGGAAAAAATTGTGTTTTTGATTTCATTAAAATTGTATTATTTATGTAGAAAATGACGTGAAAAGTTGAAATTTTTAAACTGCAGGTCTGTATCTTTTATCGTTCGCGAGATATGGCTTTTCAAAGTTTTATTTTTTTTCAAAATTTTGAAAAATGGCTGTAACTTTTTAACGTGTGCTCGAATTTGATTTTTGCTTACGTATTTGGAATCAGCGTGTCAATATATATATACATAATGACGTATAATACTTTTCAGTTAAAAAATTTTTTTTGCTGAAAATTGAATTTTTTCCAAGGGGTATACCTTAAAAAATGCCGGTTTTTGACAATTTTTTAGTGTTATACATGTTGTTATATGGATTTTGATACGATGATTTCAAATCCGTCGATAAAAATCAAATTTGACCACTCATTCAAATGTTATAGCCATTTTCTCAACAATTTTGAAAAACTAAAACTTTGAGAGGCCATATATCGAGAACGTAATGAGGTACAGACTTGCGGTTTGAAAATTTCAACTTTATACGACATTTTCTATAAAATACACTTACTTTAAGTCAAATCTAAAATTAAAAAAAAAATTTATTGTATTTCATGCACCAAATACAAAAAAAAAGAATTAATAAATAACTAAGTCGAAGAAATCTACTTTGATATTTGTATAGAAATCGGTTGATACTTCTTCGAAACATTCAAAAACTTACATTATTTGTAGTAATGAGGTGAAAAAGATAATTAGATATACATTAAAATACGCTAAAATTATATTCGCAAAATGAAACAATATTGGGAATAACATTCACTACACGTAACTGTTAAAATCTTTTTTAACCGTCATCATATTTTTACAAACATTGCGTCCAATTCGTCGCTAATACCAAATGTTGGTATGAGTGAGTGTGTGAACAAATGCAAGAACAACCGGAAATTCAGCGTTATCGTTCCCGTTTCCTCTTAACATCACTCCTCGACCTCGTTACGCAACACGTTGCATTTAACGACAAATTGTATCCGGATGCAAATTCTCCCATCACCGTTGGTTATATACCACGCGCACTTTGCAGTTTTCTAACCAACGACGTGCCGCGGTTCCTAATAGACTTGCTTAAATACGGCACGCGCGGACCACTGGGTATTACGTCTTTGCGGTAACGGTATTAATTTATAATTGATTTATTTATATTGAATACTTAAGTACTGAGGCTTATTGGTACTTAACAATGTTACAGCTATTGGTTGGATGCGGTAGTACGGTTTCAAACCAAGAGTTCGAAGATAATAAAATTCAATCTAATTAGAACTTATAATTGTAATTTATCAAACATTTAGAACGTGTCTGTTTTATCGGTAAATTTTGATTAAAGCGATACGTTTAAACAGGAGTGTCTGTAGAAAAAGTGAGAACATAATTTTGAAAAAATATTATACAGTGTGTTGATAAAGTAAGGAACAAAATTCATAACTGCGTCATTTAATGTTTTCAAGCAAAACGCTTGGATACGTCGATTAGTATTTTTTGTTGCGGATTTTTTGACATAAAAAAATTGTATATAGGGTGTCTCAAGAAGAACATACGCAGTCATAATTGATTTTTTTAAATGGAACACCCTATATATTAAACCATTTTTGAATTATACAATAAATTCTGAACACTTTTTGTACAACATACCATATCTCTAAAATCAGCGGTTTATGGAATAATGACGTTTGAAATATTTGCAGTCATCATTGATTTTTTTAATGGAACATTCTGTATATTATACCATTTTTGAATTGTACAGTAAATTCTGAACACTTTTTGTACAGCATACCACAGCTCTAAAATCAGTCAGAATAATGACGTTAAAAATGTTATAACTAAATAAAAAATTAATGAACTTTAATAATAAAATATACAAAAGAAATAAAATTATTTCAAAAACCACTGATTTTAGAGCTGTGGTATGTTGTACAAAAAGTGTTCAGAATTTACTGTACAATTCAAAAATGGTATAATATACAGAATGTTCCATTAAAAAAATCAATGATGACTGCAAATATTCATCTTGAGACACATTTCAAACGTCATTATTCCATAAACCGCTGATTTTAGAGATATGGTATGTTGTACAAAAAGTGTTCAGAATTTATTGTATAATTCAAAAGTGGTATAATATATAGGGTGTTCTATTTAAAAAAATCAATTATAACTGCGTATGTTCTTCTTGAGACATTCTGTATACAATTTTCTTATGTCGAAAAATCCGCAACAAAAAATACTAATCGACGTGTCCGAGCGTTTTGCTTGAAAACATTAAATGATGCAGTTATGAATTTTGTTCCTTACTTTATCAACACAGTGTATTGGGAATTTTGGTAAATTTTTGTTGGGTGAAATTCACCTCCTCTTTTATAATGAAGATTTCAAACTAATTTTAACTGATAATCAACCAAACCAGTATAAATAGTACTAATTGTAATATTTGTTTATTATATGGTTATAGGACGGAGAAAAAATACCATACAATCAGCGGCATAGCGAGGGTACTTGGCGCCCGGGGATAGGACATATATTTAGCGCGGCCCATGTATCGAGTGTATTTTAGATTGGTGATAAAAACAATAATGATTTAAAAATATATATTAGGTACTTCATAAAAACATATAGGTACAATTAATTTTATGCTGTTAGATATAGCGCAATCGCAATACATAAGCTACAGAAAATTAATTCTTCTGGCCTTTACAAATTGGTCGATAACATCATAAGGGTTAAATACTTTTTTTTCAAATTTACTATGATTGAACACTTGTTTTGTACCCCTTGCATTCAAATTAACCATTTATAATTAAAATATAAACCAGGGGTAGTTGTTGCAACTATTAACTTAAAATTATTCTGATTTTTCACTATTTATTCATTAAGGGGACCCGGTCTAGAATTAAAAAAAATCGATTTTTTTTTCAATATTTTTGAGGAATATGAGATTACAGAATTGTAAGTACATGTTTATATTAATTTTTTTCGAAAATATCCGTGCGTTAAACTTTAAACTCATTTATCTCGAAATTATTTTTTTCTGTACGGCGTAGAGCAAAAAAATATTCATCCAATTGAGTTAAATTTTAAATGTGTTATTCAGTATGGCACTGGCTATCGTTGGAACTAAAGAATTTTTTTAATTTTCATAACTTTTTTTTATTGCAAGAAAAGTCATGAAAAAAATCGTATTTTTGATACCCAAATTTCAAATGCGTGCCATTTTGTCAAAAAAAATATTTTTTTCAATTCTAGTTCCAACGATAGCGACAATCATATAGATTAATAATTTTTTTTTAAATACGTGACACAGCTGAAATCATCACCCAGGTCCATTTTTTGAGAGTCATCTAAAATTATAAAAAAAATGTTTTATAATTTTAATTTTTTTTTTATGATAATTTTTTTTTGTATAAGTTTTGAGTGGTTTAATAAACGTACATAGTTTATTTAACTTTTTTTATTAATTTCACATTTAAAAAAACTCCTTAAAAACCCTTAAATTTACGGGCGCTAGACCACCACCGGGTCCCCTTAAACAAAATCGTAAAACCTCCGCTTCTAAGGGATACATTTTTCCTTTAAAACTTTCCATACAATTATTTTATATGAAAAAGTTCAAAGAGTTCTTTATAACTCTAGACAATACATTTTTAATTGGGACTACGTAAATATGGGGGAGAAGGATGTAGCTTCGTAGGTTCTAAAAAATTAAGTAAGGTAGCCTTAAGTAGTTTTGCATATCATCTATTTAATTTTTGTCCTAATGAATTTTGAATTTGTAATCCAGAAAATGAAAATATCAACGATCCAGTAGAAGTCTACGACGTCAGTTCGTCTTCACTATCACAATTGTTACAAAGTTTATGAATTAAGTTGTTATGAAAACTAGCACAAACTCCTACAATAATGTAAGCTTGGGTGATTAAAATTAATGAAAATAAAATGTATACACGTAAATGTATATTTGAAACTAACAGTACGAACATTTTTCAAGTGATAAATTATTTGTGTAAGTAATCCGAAATATTTTGTTTCTTTACACAGAATTTTGTTTTCTTTATAATACTTTAATGCCCGATATCTTATATCTATGTTACCAGTTTGTTTGTGTTGATAGCTTAGTACCATAGGTGGGCACAAAACAAACATTTAACGAAGTTAATCGTTAAAGCGTTAAAATTTCGAAAATTTACCGCAAGTTAAAGTTAACCATTCAAAGTTAACCATCCAAAAAGTATACTGCTTTTGGCGCCTTTTGGAATGGGATACATAGGTAAATAAAACAAAAACAAGTAGATAGATAATTAATTTAATTATTACAAGCGACAGTAGCGACCCGCCCTGGTTCGCACGGGTAGCAGAGCATATACGCATCTAAACTAAACCTTAATGAATTAAATTATACACCTAAATTATATCTTTTTATCTTTAAACCTTCCTCATGCTTACTTTACTTACTATAATAATATGAAATATGGAATAAAAAGATAAACTCTAAGGAGGTCGGTTGAAAATGGCGCAAATGCTAAAAGTCAGGTTATAATAACTTATATTTAGAATTTCTCGGTTCTGGATTCTTGCTCTTTTGAGCAACAGCACAGCGCCGCGCCGCGCCGGTGTGCCCGCGTGGCGCGTAATTCAAACAAATAATGACAACATGTCAACAAACAACCAATGTAACGGACTAATGTTAACGGAAGTTAACAAGAGCGTTAATATTTTTTTGAGTTAACCTAAATTAATCCGTTTAGCATTTTGTTAACTTCGTTAATTAACGATTAACGGATTAACGAGATAATGTCCACCTTTGCTTAGTACACATCTGTTAAATTGAAGATTTACATGGCTAGTATGTACCAATGACAGATTAAAATAATAATAAGTGCTTGCTAGCTTGCAAATTTGCTAGGTCATTTATAATACCGGACATATGTATATTAAAAATACAAAGATTCAACACATCAATATATCATACTTTTAATAAAATATAGCATTCTTCTAAAGAGATCATTTTAAATCTCCGAGATGAAAATTGAAACGTATCTGCAGCATGTGAAAAATTCAACAAAGGCAGAATAATGGGCGTGGAGCATACATAAAATCCGGGTGGATTTGCGCTATCAAATGTTTTACTACGGTCATGTCTTCATACGCGCGCGCGATTGCAGCAGACAATAGCAATAACAATCTTGCAGAAGGGAACTGTTAAAACATGCTTTGTGCAAGCATCAGTGGCGTTACTACAGTAAAGGTGATTGAGTTTAAATTATTAATTATAATATCTACGGAAATTTGTTAGATCAAGGATTCTTAAACTGACGACCACGGCGCTATAAGCTCTAATAAATCATAATTTTTAAGTCTTAAGGCTTCCGCGGTGATCTTTTAGAAGAGCCCTGAAGATGTCCACTGCAATGTGTGACGAAACGTTGGCCGATAACACGACCAAATTGATGCGGTTTACATCTAGAAACCAAGATCTATAGTTTTTAAGTTAAAATTAAAAAATACTAAAGTGTCTTCACAACTTTGAGAACAACTTGGTTAGATTGCAACAAACATATGTGAAAAATAATGTTTTATCATTATTATTGATTGGTATCAATACTTTAGACATTTTTTCAACTCCAGATCAATCTGGGACACTTGACTAGAGCGAGTGTTGCTAGATCAGTGTCTCATATGTCTACACGTGGTATTAATAATATTTGACACTCGCAATTTGATTATGTCGAAATGAACGAACGCGTACAAGCGGCCGTGATAACTGTAATGTTTTTATCTTTTTACTGGAAAATATACTATTTTATGAGCATTTTTTAAGATCAATGAAACATGCTAGAAGATCAAAAATTCATGAATACGTAACATATATTAGTTTTTAAAACGTTACATGCTTAAAATGTGTTCATCCTTTTTTACTAAGTTATTACTCAGTGGTGCATTATTCAGTAATCACTTTAGGCACTAGCCCTGGGCCCCAAGTTGAAGAGGGTGAATCTATAAAAAAAGTGAGGACCTATTTTAGGTTTTTAAATAATTTTGATGATGAAGACCTTTTTTTAAATGATTGAACAAAAAAGATCTTCACATATTTATTAAATAATGATAATTTTTTTAATTATATTTAAAAAAATAAAAAGGGGGTGGGGGGTTAAATATATTTTGCCTGAAATCCCTTTCATCTCCTGCAATACTATCTCTAGACCCATTTGTTAACTAAGTATTTATGGCCAGTGCCGGATTTACCCTATATGATGCCCTAAGCACTAACAATGGAAAGGCCCCCTTTTGTAATTTTGACGACCTTTTTTTAGGGATTCAAGTAAAAAAATGTGCAATCAAAATCTGAAAAGCTTTTTTTTTTAGTCCTCACCTAAAATTTTCATTCACATTTCCCAATTTTACGCTCATGCCCCCACATGGTGCCCCCTACAGTGCTTCTTTTGCTTATTGGTAAATCCGGCACTGCTTATGGCTAATAAGGCCCATGGTGTATTAAAGCCCATGAAAAAAAAAACACATTTACAATACTTCAATCGGTCTGTATACCAATTTTCGTTGATGAAGAAATTATTGTGTTTATTTTGCTTTTTTGTTAATATTTAGAAATTAGTTAACTAATTAGATACTCGATGAAATTTATTAATCAGCGATCGACAAACAATTGATGATGGTATTAGATAATTTTATGTGACACTTGCAATATATTTCCAATCGTCTGAAACTTTTTTTTAATATATCCACACGGTAACTAAGGCGACACTGACTCTAGTTGCAGACACCGCAAATTTAATGTAGCTACATTATTCTAGGTGATGTCTACACGATGACACTCAGTGTATACTAGTATATAGACTTAATCTAGACATTAAAATGTCGTCGTGTAGACTAGACTTTAAGGATCTGAATTAATCTAGGATTCTTTTATTAAACGCAAAAAAATCTTTTGACACTTCTTCAGCTTTAATAGTACCACGGCACACCGATTAAAAACCACTGTAATAAATTTGAAGACTGTTAATTTACAATTTTTTAACTACTCAAAGTTAAAAGAAATGCATAGTTTGATAAATAGCTACTCATAATATTAAGCTGATAAACCCATTAAAAATGATTAATTAATATTTGCGTGTAATTTAATTAATGATAATGATACAATACCCAAATTATTTAAAAATACCTGGATTAAATACATATACTCGTACTAAACTATAGCAGATGCTATTTGTATCTCTCTTAAGAAGATATGTAACACAGTCAGTTAAGGTCGCTGATTGGTCAAACTTATTATTTATCTTCATCGTTTGTGAAACCGGGCATTAGAATATACACGCAACAGCTGCTCAGAAAGAACCGAGGAAAATTTAAATGAGCATGGAAGTGCAGTTTCTTCATTCGAGATTTTTTGATTAGTTGTATCTACCTACTAAAAATACAGTACCTGTGTATAATGTATGTAATAATTAATTAATATATTTACTTATTTAAAAAATAATTAGCAATAATACATTTTTTATTATAACACTTATTTATTAAATAAATACTTTCAATTTTGCGATTGCTTTTATTTTTTCATGTTGATAAATATTGATGTCGATTTCTAAAAAAAGATAAATATATGAGCAATTCTAAAAAAAATAATAATATTTAAAAAAAAAATTGTCAGGCACATACTTGCAATCCATTTTCTCTATATAAAATAAAAAAAATGTATGCCCATACCATTATGTACAATGTACATATGTACATATGTAATATAATATGATTGCAAACATAAACGACATGATATATTTAAAATATTGTATGAAAATACCAGATAGCAGTGATAGCACTCATTAAATTTTTAATTGAAAACAGAACACAAAGTAAGTAGTAAGTGGATACCCTATAATTCAAATTAAAAAAAAAATACACTTTGTAATCTGACATGAAAATTGAAAAATTTCATGTCGCATGATGAAAATTAATGGTACTCGTCGTGAACAATAAAGATTAATACTGATGTTATTTCCAACGTTAATTGTTAGCTAAATATAAAATTTTGGTTATAAATTTTACTCGTGAAATTTACTTTAATCTGGAAACTTGGATGTACAAATATTTTTATATTCTATTTTATTTCAATGTTTACATTTCCGTAAAATAATTATTTATTTTTAATAATGTCAAGAGTTTATTGCGGTGGAGTGAGTCCCTAATTTAAACTATAAAAGAATCCCTAGTTTCACCCCTGGAGATTGGGTTCGTAGAGATTGTCTTAACCAAGGACAATTATTTGTGTTATTCACTATGCTGTTCTTAAGGCCCGTTTCCACGTATTCAGTGATTTAATGTTTAGTGAAATGACAAGCAGCCAACTAAATCGTTAAGTTAACACTGGGCATTTGCACCTTGGTAAGTATTTAATCAACAATTTATCCAGATTCGACATTTTTGGATTTTGTCGTGTTTTCCAAGAAAGCAATTCTCTGCCTTACCAACAATGTCGAATGTACCTGATCGGTCTGATCTATACCTAGATCACTGCAAGAAGCAAATTACGAAACTAGGCCTACCGAAGATTGTGTACGAGCCGCTACTAAACCGAAAAATAGGACAAATTCTATTCTACTTGCTTACTTAAACACTAAACTATTTAGTTACCATGTAATTTGACTTACTACTTACTAAGTATAATATGACTTGTCACTTGATTAAACTACTAAATCACTAGATGCGTGTAAACGGGCCATTAGAAATATTGAAAGACTCTATTGCATAAGTAGTGTAACCAGCGAGGGCTGGTATAATTTACATATATGTTATGTGTCAATGCCCCCCCCCCCCCCCCCCCCCGGGCATCGGTAGTTCAAAATCTCCTAACAACGATGGCTAGTGGGGCAGCCACCACCGTGAATTGGTGAATTTAATTTCGCGCAGAAATATATCAGTCACGGTAGTATTGTGGTAGGAAGGTCGTTACCATAGGTGGGCACAGTTAATCGAAATGTTAACTTCGTTAATCGTTAATCTGTTAATAAAAAAGTTAACAACTTCGTTAACCGTTAAAGCGTTAAAATTCCGAAAATGTAACGGAAGTTAAAGTTAACCGAAAATTCGAAAATTTAACTAAAGTTAAAGTTAATCCGTTAAAAAGTTAACCATCCAATATGTTTGTAGACCTTTTTTTAGCTATTTCGACAACTTTGTTATGTACTTTTCATCAAACAACCAATGTAACGGACTAAAGTTAACGGAAGTTTACAAAAGCGTTAACATTTTTTTGAGTTAACTTGAAAGTTAATCCGTTAATTTACGGATTAACGAGTTAATGCCCACCTATGGTCGTTACATGGAGCGGTTGGTCAATCGTTTCTCGGAGCGTACGTTAATAGGATGGTCGACGTTTAGAGATTTGAGTGTATACTGATGTCTAAAAAGTCTGAAACAATTTATGTAAAAAAATACTTATTGTTTATTAATAAGAATCAGACTAAATCCGTTCGTTTTCTAAATGACTCAAATACTTTGTAAATGATTAAATGTGGCTCCTCGGCAAAAAAACGTTGTCCACTCCTGATATTTATGCAGAGGCAGGTTGAAGTAAAAAAATCACTTAATTAAGCTTGGTGAAAAGCAAAACAGGTGTATTATGCATTCGTCCTTGTTGTATGCCATTTACGCCTTGTTTAAAGTGTGCTCTTGGTTTTCCGCATTTCTAATAATGCCACAAAACTGTTGACCTGATTCCGCTGACAAAAAGTCAAAGCGTGAAGTGGGGAGGTAAATGCTAATTGGAACGTAATTTTACATGCTCTTTGTTGAATATCAAAATAAGCCGTCTAATTAAATTAATTATACAACTTTTAAATAATTTATACAATTATAAAGGACATTTCTTACAATTTTAATTACAAATACGAGTGTAATTCATATTTTGAAAAAAATAAATAATAGGTTATGTCATGTGATATTCTACTAATAATAAGTAAATGTTGCTTGGGTTTTTTTATATAAATTAGTTCAGCTAAAAATATATTCCATACAATCATATTTAAATTCTATAGGTATGTATATATATATTTTTAATCTAATCTTTAACGATTTTTTAACAAAAAAAATCTTTTGGCGGTCTTCATTCTAACATAAAGTTAAAGGGCGTAAACTCCAACCTGAAAGGTATAAACTTGCAGTAATTTAATAAAGATTATCGTTGTATTTTTTTTTATTTATAGGTATATTGTAGAAACAAATTCGAAACAAAATGAACAATGATAAACATTTACCAGTGCAATTATTTAATATCTATATGATAGAATCAGATAGAATAGAGGATTGAATGAAGCAATAGTAATATCAGTTAATTAATTACCTCATTTAAACCATAATCAACATTACCTAATTCTAAACGCTAATCATTGTTATAGAGGATGCCTAAAAATAAACGAAAATGTAAGTGAATTCTCGATTTACAAACCGTGATTAAGTTTTGTCAACGGACAATTTACTAAATGTGATTATTTCTGTATTATGCAACTCACTAAAAGAATATTATCGACAAAAGATTTGATTTAAAGGTATATTTCAATAAAAAAATATCATTTTTTATGTATGTACAATATTTAATTTAAGATAAATTACTACTAAATAATATTACAGTAATATTTTCCTGTATACTAATTATTTCCGTTACTTTAAACGCGTAAAATATTTAACAGGTTTCTTTTAAAGATAGTAGCTATAGTGGCATATATACCTACCCGTTACTGGTTTTTGCCATCAAGTTTAAAATAAAACCAACTATAAAAAATACAGCCAGCTCAAATTTTATGGACTATAAATGGAAGTGTGTATAAAAATCACATGTAGTAATATTTTAGTTTCTCATTTATTACAGAATATAATATTTATAAAAATATTATAAAAAACTGTTTTTACTTTCTTATACACATGTATATGAAATATACATACAGGGTGGCCCAAGTAAAACGAAACGGACGCGGTTTTGGTCATTTAAAATAAGATTTTGAGAAAAAGCTCACGTCGATTTTGCTTTCAAGGGGGACATCTTTTGGTATAAAATTTTTGCAAGAATCTTTTCAACCCTCAGCGCTATGAGCGCAACCCTTAAAATTTTAAATAGCATTAGTTAATTCAATAAATGTCCAAATTGGATGTTTTTGAATTATTTGATAAGAAAATAAACCTACTTTGTTTTGGATTTTAGTTGTAAATATTTGTTTTTTGATCAGAAAATCATTGCATTTATGGAATTCAAAATGTCAATAACTTGACTAAAACTAAACAGATTTGAAAATCAAAAAGCACCGTATTCAGAATGAAAAAACCTTTCAAATGAGGTATCACTTGCCCTATCATGCTATTTAAAATTTTAAGGGTTGCGCTTATAGCGCTGAGGGTTGAAAAGATTCTTGCAAAAATTTTATACCAAAAGATGTCCCCCTTGAAAGCAAAATCGACGTGTTCGAGCTTTTTCTCAAAATCTTATTTTAAATGACCAAAACCGCGCCCGTTTCGTTTTACTTGGGCCACCCTGTATATATAATATAAGTAAGTATACCTAGTAAGCGATTTTTTTTCGAAATCGGAATTTTGATGGAATTATCAATTTTGACCTTCCCTGAATCCATTCTGACTATTTTCGCCATGATGTCTGTGTATCTGTCGGTCTGTAGACGCTGTAACTCAATTTAAAAAACTCATTTTAAAAAATATCTGCCATGAGTGTCATGGGACTTTCTTATACGTATTTGCCATGGGTCTTTCTTATACGTAATATTACTGAGAGTAACAGTGTGGGTTATTCCAAATAATTATTTAAAAAAAAACTTTCTGGCTAAATCATAAGTGTTGGAAAAAATGTATGGGGAATAAATTATAGATAATAACATATACAGGGTGAGTCATATCAGGTGGAACAAACTTAAACCGTTGATTGAGAAAAATATTTCAAGCAAAAAAGTTCATATAAACATTTGTCGGGAAACTCTTCGTGAGGGTGCTACAAACTCCCAAAGATTTTGACTAAAATTGGTTTTCATTTAATATCTGGAGAACCCATTGTGATACAGCAATGAAAATTTATAACTGGATTAGTAAAAATAAGTGTTGTTGATTTCCAGTATCAAACAATGGTTATTTAGATCAAGGATGTATGGGACCTGTGGGCCCTCTGATTTTTATCTAGTATTTTTTTGTTCTTAACTTTTTTCTTATGTTTGGTACTTTTATAAGATCATATGATACAAAAAAATACATAAATATACATTGTTAAGTTGTCATAAGATCAACCGTTTACGAGAAATACAATGGGGAAGATAGTTTTGCAGAATTTAACTTAATACGGATGCTAAAAATTATACAAAATAAATTTATAATCTTGTTCTAGTACTAAAAATAAGAAAAATAGTTGGTGTAAATATTCCTCTTAATATGACTTCTCATAGAATTATAGCTAGTTTTATTACATTAAATCGTGCTTTATTAATTGACTAAAAAAAGAAACTAAAATTTGTTTTCTGCTGTTAAGGATGCATTTTTGTAGGTATATTTACATACACATTTATTCTTGTTTCCATCTTATTGTTAGTAATTACGTTAAACGTAATTCGTTCGATACAGTATGTATAAAATAATATTTCTATAGTTTATGTCCCATTCATTTTATTCTATCTTTTATTAGTTCGTCAGAAATATATTTCAATAAAATAAAAAATTTCGTACACTGTTCATTGTCATTATTACGTATAAGAAAGTCCTGTGGCACACGGCAGATTATTTCAAGTAGGCACCGAGATATAGAAGTATAAATATATTAGAGGTAAAAATATTAATTCAGTGCGTAATACCGGGTGGTCCATTTAAAATCAGACCATTAAATATCTCGAAAAGTAAGGATGTTTAGGGAAAATATTTAGTACAAATGTTTCAGGGCCTGGATGAGGGGGATATCAATGAAGTTTGGACCTTGAATGAATGTTTCAATGTCATTTTGAGGTCAACTTTTTTGAATTGAAATCTACGTATTTTTTATAGATTAATATTTTACAAAAAAAATTGGCTGAAAAACTGTTTCAAGAACTTCAATGTACCAAACATTTTCCCGCAAAACCATTAGTTTTCGAGACATTTTATAATATCTACCGGTTTTTTTTTTCGATTTTGATATGGAACACTAAAAAATGTTCCAGACTAACAGTACAAATGGTATTTAAATTTATAAATTTTATAAATGTTCATTAAAATGGTCTCATTATTATATGAGTTTCACTATATAAATTATAAAAAGTTAACTACGTATCTACAGTAAATATAATTCCTATCTCTTGGCAAATGCTTACATGTCTCCGATACTTTTTTGAAACTCTGCCATTTTTATTTTTGGATAGAATTAAGTAGTCTATTTTTATAACTTATTTATTTTAGATTATTTTTATCGAACCATAATTACTTCGATTTTATTATTATTATAGATAGGTAATAAAATATACATTAAATTATATTTTAATGTATATTTTATATAAATTAGTTGATTGATAATAATTTGTGCTTAGGTTAATTTTAGTAACCTTTAACATCTACATTTTTATGTGAAATATTTCAAACCGGAAATTAATATTCACTCGTTATTTTCATGTTTCATATTTTTGTACAACGATATCTATACCGAGTGGCCCATGTAAAACGAAACGGTCGCGCTTTTAGTCATTTAAAATAATATTTTGAAAATACGCTCGAACACATCGATTTGGTTTTAAAGGGGACATCTTTTAAAATTTTAAATAGCATGATAGGGCAAGTTATACTTCATTTGAAAGGTTTTTTCATTCTAAATACGGTGTTTTTTTTCAAATCTGTTTAGTTTCAGTCAAGTTATTTACGCTTTTAGTTCCATGAATGCATTGATTTTTAATACATTTTACTTCCATGTTCGAAGAAATGGAAGTATTGTAATACCATCAAAAAATCATGTCCGAAAAAAAAGCAGATTCTGATTGTACTAACTTCAAAACGTAAAGAAAAGTTAATTTCCGCATGGCGGCTGTGCGTGTGTCTGTGTCTCTGTGTGTCTGTGTGTGTGTCTGTGTGTCTGGATGTAGAATTTTCTTCCGTGTACGATAACTACTGTAGATATGCACCGATTTGAATTATTTTTGGGGAAAATGTTTGCCTCAGTGAGTACTCCAGACCTATTGATTTTGGTGCTAATCGGATTAGGGGTTTCCGAAATATTCGAAATTTTGTACCTATTATCGTCTAAAAAGTGAGTATTATCTCACCAATTTTGATAAGACTTGGTACACTTGTAGTTCAAACCAATCTAAGTGGCACTTATTTCATAAACGTGCCGAAATAGCTACTGAAGAGGTGAAAAACACCCTCAAAATTTTAATTTTAAATATTAATAAATTCATGTTGCCATGGAAACAAACGCAGTTAAATTCAAATGTCACATTATTATTATTATTCTACAAAAATGTGTATTATACAACTGACATTAGAATATTAGAAAACTACTATTTATAATAGAAAGGTGAGTTTTATATTAACAATTATCTATTGTAAAAGATATTATAGAACATGGAAGTCATGTATGGTTCTCCATACCGATATTTTAATCAACAAAACAAACATTTACAACTAAAATTCAAAACAAAGTAGGCTTATTTACTTATCGAATAATTTAAAAAAAAAATTATGAACATCCAAAACTTTAATTAACTCAATAAATTAATGTTCAAATTGGATGTTTTTGAATTATTTGATAAGAAAATAAGCCTACTTTATTTAAATTTTAGTTGTAAATATTTGTTTTTTGATCAGAAAATCATATCATTTATATGGAATTCAAAATGTAAATAACTTGACTAAACTAAACAAATTTGAAAAAGAAACAAAAAGTTCCGTATTTAGAATGAAAAAACCTTTCAAATGAGGAATCACTTGCCCTATCATGCTATTTAAAATTTTAAGGGTTGTGCTCATAGCGCTGAGGGTTGAAAAGATTCTTGCAAACATTTTATAACAAAAGATGTCCCCCTTGAAAGCAAAATCGACGTGTTCGTGCTTTTTTCAAAATCTTATTTTAAATGACCAAAACCGCGCCCGTTTCGTTTTACTTGGCCCACCCTGTATGATGGTTGTATCCACTGTATGATACATTTTCAAGTACATAAAATAGTAGCTTGTACGTTTTCAAGTACTTTACTTCAAGTACTTTCACTGAGCATTTGTGACAGCTTTGAATATACATCTATACAGTATATGTATGTATGTATGTACAATAATGTACATTTTGTACATACACTATGATTTCATCAGGCTGCACGTTTGATTGAATTAAATATTAAATAAATCGTTAATGAAAAGTCTTGCAGGGAATGACTAAATGTATCTGGCCGCTCCTTAGAGAAGTAGTTTGTAAACGTATTTTTTATTATAAAACAAACAAGGGTGGCGCATTCTTTCCTTTGTATGTATTTTTGTTAAACGACTGACATTTAGTAACTAACATTAGTTTTGGATATGATGTGTTATTAATGTTACATATCATAACAACTAAAGACAATAAGGAATTTAGTGGTGTATTTAGATTTTTTTATACCACTTTTAGTTTCTGAGTTACAAACCCTAACTATAGTTTTTCTTATGGGCTACTAAGTTGGAGCATATTTGAACGTGTTTTTTTAATCTACTTTACAACGATATGTCACTTGCTATACCTACTTATTATCGAAAAAAAGCTGAAGTACTAAATACCAGTGATATTTATGAAGTATTTTATTATAAACATTTAAGTGAGCCATGAAAAACAAAAATTACAATATCAACAATCAAAATAACAAATAAATATTTGAAAACAATGAACTAATTGAAAAAATATATTATAATTTTTTTCGATAATAAGTATGGCATGTGTTGTAGAGTAAAAAAACACGTTCAAATATGCTTTAGTCAACTTAGTGGCCCATAAGAAAAAGTTAGAGCTTGTAATTCGGAAACTAAAAGTGATATAAAAATTCTAAATACATCAATCAATTCTACACAAAAAAAGTGCTTTAAGTAACCGCAAACAAAAAGTACCAATTTACTTTAACAAAAAAGTTATAACCATTTAAAGAAATTCCGAATTTTCAATTTTTTGGGTATACCGCCCAAACCACATAGAATTATGAATATTTTTTGGTGTAATAATACTCACTCCTTTCTTACAAATAATTCATCTAATTTAACCAAACCTGTATCTCTTATAGATACTGAGATCCCCATGCTGGAAAAGTTATCTGGGGCACCCAGTATATTAGTATATCTCACTTTATTTTTTCGCTTTTATATTTAAATTCCAAAATTCATGGATATACGACGTCTTTCGCAATTTACTGAAAATTTCGATTTGAATGTCTATGTCGTTTTTAACGATAATTAAAACAAATAGTTAAAAATTAAGTAACTTTAGTCTACTAGTCCAGTGTCAATCCGACTTTTTGAGGCTAAAAAACTGAAAAATTCTCTACAGGCTGGCGATAGTGGAAATCGTTGCTAAAAATGATTACAAAAAGAGGAAAAATAAATGCACCCTTGCACATGAAGCGGTTTCGAAGTGGGGTGATTTTTAAGGATTGAAAACGGTTTTTTGCGATTTCCGACAAAGTATGACTTCCTATCGAAAAATGGTCTACAGTAAAGTTGTATATAATAAATAAATCTACAATTTTGTTTCAAACCAATTTACAACATAACCTCAAAATTTCCGAGATAATAGCGAAAAACCGTTTTTTTTGAATTTTTGAATTTTTTATGTTGAAAAATTGTTCAAAATTTTCACGAAATGTATATTTTGACGTCCTTTAATTTTACCGACCTGTCCGGAATTTCAAAGTTAAATATTTCCCGAAATATTAACGTTTTTCGAAAAAAATGAAATTTTTTCAATCGAAAAATTGATCGTAGAAATTTTCGATTTTTTTAACTTTTAGGGGGCTAATTTTTTTCGTCTTGAGTTGTTCTTTAAGATAGATAAAAAATTAAAATACCATTACATTTAAAAATTCTGTGAAAAATTAGAAAAAACAAAATAGCGTTTTTTTACAAATCGCTATTTTATTTTTCAACCACTCTAACAATTTTGTACTAATCATGAAATTTTTGTACTAAAATACAATAATAAAATATATTCAATTTAATAAAAGGATAATTCACTTAAAAAAATGTAATACGGTGTAAATTGATAAAAATATAATATTTCGGGAAATATTTAATTTTGAAATTCCGGACAGGTCGGTAAAATTAAAGGACGTCAAAATATACATTTCGTGAAAATTTCAAGTATTTTGAACAATTTTTCAACATAAAAAATTCGAAAATTAAAAAAAAAACGGTTTTTAGCATAGACATAGAGATATAGACAGCGCATTCGTATTTAACATAATGGTGTAACATGGGTGTAACATTTGTTCTGTAAGTGAGAGAGAGATGCAATTCGTTTGGAAAATAACATATATGATTTCCAAACATCTTCTGTCTCTCTCATTTGACACGGCTCTTTTTACGAGTCAGATGCGCTGTCCATTTCTTTATGTCTATGGTTTTTAGCTATTATTTCGGAAAATTTGAGGTTATGTTGTAAATTGGTTTGAAACAAAATTGTAAATTTATTTATTATCTACAACTTTACTGCAGACCATTTTTCGATAGGAAGTCATACTTCGTCGGAAATCGCAAAAAACCGTTTCCAACCCTTACCCCCCCCCCAACCCCCTTCGAAACCGCTGCATGTGCAAGGGTACATTTATTTTTCTTCTTTTTGGTATTATTATTAGCAACGATTCCCACTATCGCCAGCCTGTAGAGAATTTTTTTTCCTCAAAAAGGCTTTGGCACTGGGCTATACTTTATAACATCAACAGTGGCGCGCCAACCCGAGGGTGCAAGGAGTGCACCGCACACGGGCGGCAAAAAGCCGCCTCGTCAGTCGTTGTTTAATGATAATAATAATCAGAAAAAAACGTTTATCATGTTAATTAAATAAATGCGTGGATGTAAAAAAATATTTTTGTTTAAATGACGAAAATAAATAATGTAGGTAATGCTAGATAATTACGGAAAATGCAGGTGGTATTTTAGAACGAGTATCTACAATAAATTTATCATTTCTAAAGTCCAATTTTACGCGTAATTTTTAAAAACAAATGGACTGTATAAAACACGGGTCTTTCCCAATTATGTCATGAAATTGGATTCTTTCCCAATTTGTCAGTCCCTGGATTTCCAAAAAATTTCACCAATTTTTCACCATTGTTTCTTGGGGAATCCCCAACTACTATACTACCATAGTATTGTTTAATAAAATACATTTATTTAAAATGTGTGTTTTTTTTGCAGTCAAATAATAATTTTTAAATGGATTTAAAAATATGAGATTATTTAGATACATTAAAAATTGTATTGTGTTTTATTTCCGACATACATAGGGGCGGCAAATAAAGTCTTGCACCCGGGCGGCAAATTTCGATGGCACGTCACTGAACATCAATAATAATTATGAGGTCCATGACAATTAACAACTTTAAATTGAGTTAGACTAACTAAATAACCTTCGTATTTCCTTATTTACCATTGCTAAATTATGCAACCCTTTTTACGGTTGACAAATTTACGTTTTTGTTTAACTCTCAAATCAAAAGGGATTCATCAGTGGTATGAACTTATATAAGGGGTTGAGTAAAAAACATTGTTTGATTTGAAAATTTTGAAAGTGTTCAGTATTTTGTCGATGATTTACTACCTCATCCACATTTTTCCACATTATTCATACAAAAAGTAATTTACTTATTACTTGAAAAATAAGTAGGTGCCTATATGTTTTTATTTGAGGCAGTACAGACATTCTGTATCTTCGTCCTCAGAATTCATCAGCTTTCTTGGTTCTTTTAGATCTTTTATTTGTTTTTTTTTTTCAATTTCTTTTTATTTGTTACCTTTGGTTTGGTTTCTTACTGTTTTGTCTTTCCTCTAACTCTGTTTTATACGCAGTAATAATAGCTGTTTTTCCTCTTCTTCGAACTTGTCTTGGCCTTTCTTCGGAAATTCGTGGATACGGCATCAACTGTTTCGGGCTAACCAGATCGAATGTTGTGTTATCCAAAGAATCATACCTACCCCATCTTACCCGCAAGTAGGTACCCCATCTTTCCCAAACTGGATTCCCAAGTTGTATTTTTTTTTTTTTTTTGAGGTTATAAATCGAAGCAAACCGGAACGAGTTAATGTCATTGTAATAGTAAAATAAACAAATATCAATAAAAAAAATATGACATACATCTTGTACACCATAAATTTTGAACAGTCACGCACTTTATATACCTCAAAAATTAGAACTAATGGATCTAACCACTAAAAATTTTAAAAAAATACTTACAAAATCACAACGTGCACACCTTCGACCAAACTATTTGTGACATTAATAACTTCTGCTAAATAACGTCAAATGGCCATAGAAGAACATTTCTAGCTACATTGTATCATCAGTTTTGTTACGGTCCCCATCTTACCTCGCTACCCCGTCTTACCCCACCTTCCCCTACATACACTTTATAATATTGAGTGTGTCACTTTCAAAATCACATTATAAAATTAATACTAATACAGAATAAACATTTATTCAGACATTAAAAAAAGATATGTGATTTTAAAGTAGTTTTTTTGTATTGTAAATTAGTGATACCCAAAGTGTGCACCGTGGTAACCTAGAGAGTGGAATCTATACAGAAGCGCAGCGCCACGAATCTGTAGACTCATCCATCTCTTTACTTTAAAGTTAATGAATAGATAATAAAAATTTGTTCAATTATGCACTTGCTTGACATGTTCATTGCAAGTAAGTTATGCTTTGGTTTATGGAAGGGTGCCGTAGGAAAACCTTAGTTCAAAAAGAGCAATTGTTATTGTTATAAACAATAACATTTTTTATTGTGTTTTTTTATTTAATGGTCGGTAGTATAAGCAAAATAACTAAATTTGCTATGGGGTAACAACCTACATGACAGTTTCTTCGAAGTATTTGACAAGTATATCGCACGCGCGGTAAGTAAACAGCAATGGCATGAAAACAGTTGTGATATTGTGAAAATTATTTTCTACGGTCAAAGTCTTTAACTTAAAATAAGTTCAATTATATAGATTCCACAACAAATCCATAGATAATATCACAAAATCAATACCTCATTGAAAGTGCTGGTTTACAAACTATGTTAGTTCCTTTATAATATTGGACATAAGAATTGCTAGATAAAGACAAAGATAATGCAAAAAATACTGACGAGATTTCAAAAATATGTATCATACAATATATTTTAACATAATACTTTATACATTATATGTATTATTTTAAAAGTCTTAAATTCGAAAGTTGCGATAACTTTTCGTTAAAATAATGTATCTAAAAAAGTAAAAAAGGTGTAAAAGGTGCCAAAAAATTCAGTATATAAAACGACGACCTGGATGCTGATGGTGTTCACTAAAAGCAAATAAAAAATCCAGCTAAAATAAAACGTTGATCCACGTAACCGAGAAAAATTGCATGATCGTAAAAGATCCATAGACGCTATTTGAGGGGTATTATATAACACTTTCTGTGCAATAAAACACATCATTTTACTGTTGGGTAGCCTCAGAGGCGTATCTCCCTATAGACTTTTGTCCAAGACCTCGGTCATCTGGGAATTTCAAGTACCTATTTTACTATTTTAGTGAATCATATCGTTAATACTATTGGACAATAGTATATTTCGATTATTTTAAACAAAATATACGTTTTGAACATTATAATTATACTTTATATTTTTATTATTTTGTAAACTTTTATTTTTTTTTGTGTAGTTCCAATAAAATTGTTTTTGGGTAGGTACTCCTTTTCGTTATCTTTCAAATTATACCTAACATTACCCTCATCATTGATTCCAAATAAGGTTTAAAGTTGTTTGAAGTAGATTTTTCAAAAGGTGCGATTTTTGTGACGCCGAGTGTATATATGGGGTGATAAAAATTGTCGAACCCCCAAAATAAATTGAAAGTTTTTGCCCAGTTTTATCAAATTCTATTATTGGTATTAATCATACAAATCTCCAAATGGATCAACCATTTTCTATTTAACAGATGTGTACCAAGCTGTTAACACAAACAAACTGGTAACATAGATAGAAGAAATCAGACATTAGGGTTTTAAAATTAGATTGTAATATATTTACAACATTTGTTTTTTAAGAAGACACATATTTTTCATTTTGGTATCTTAATCTAGAATAAAAAGAATAAAATTTTGTCTAACGTAATTTTTTGTCCGACTTCAATTATATTATTCTACATGTTACTTAAACACACACTACTGAACTGATTTTAATGCGATTTTCAATAATAGTTAGATCATTTTTAGTGCATATTCTTAACTTTTAATATTTTATGAAAACCTACGATATAACTTTAAAAGATTTAAAAAAATCATTCATCAAGTTGTGTATTGTTTCCATGATGTACTCGTACCACTACTTAAAAAATGTCATTTATGTAAAAACAAATAATTATATAATTTACGTTTTCAATATTTAATTAATCGATGTGTATAATTTGTGGATATTACCTCGGGTAACACCAGGTCCAAAGCGCTAAATGTCCCCTTGCTAGATAAAAATGGAAAAAGTATTTTTATAAATGTAAAAAAAGTCCAAAAATGTATAATTTTATATTTCTACTTAAACAAAAGTTGACCTTTACGATGTAATGCATGACTGTCACAAGGTCAAGTAATAAATTTTTTTAAGTCCTCAAACTTTTATACCAAAACTCGATGTCTTTTGCTTATTTTGGGAGTCTTTTTTCTTCGTCCTGTATAATAAGCATGCTGTCGATTATGCTTCTGGGTCAGTCCGCGGTGACGGTCGTGACATTTCAACTCGGATTAGAGTTCAAAATCTCTAAATAATACTAGTAAATAACATGGTTTTACCTTTTTTTTTGTAGATCTTAATGCAATACATGTATATTGAAAGAATAAAAAGTCTACAGTTATTTTACAAAAAATGGTCAGCGTTCAACGCTCTGTGACGGTTGTGACGCCAACTATTGCAAGTTTTGCAACCTCTATCCAAAAACCCGAAAATTTAACGAAAATATTGAAGTAACTTTATAATAATCATACTTTAATATGTTACGAATAAATTATTTTTTAGTTACACAAGAGCATCAGCTAAATACGTAATCTATTTAACTGGTTATTACCCAATAAACATTGTAACGGTTGTGACAGAAAATTGTGACGGTCGTGACACGTTGAATAAAAGGATACAATAAGAGTACTATTTGTGTGTTTATTTGCTTATTGATATTATGAACTAATACTTATAACAATTATTTATCAAATACATCAATAGACTCATTAAATTTATAATAAATGCGGTCTTGGTGAGGGTATTTTTTTTTTAATTCGGTCAAACGTCACGTTTGATATGTAATTGTCAAAGACTTTTAATAGTTTGCCACGAGCGTCACTTATTGTCAAGTAAGTTATTGCGATTTCACATTATTTGTTGTCTTTTTCGAAAAAAAATTTAAATTTTTTGTAATATTTTGAAAATTAATTAAAATTTTTAAAATTTTCTTTTGGTTAATGAAAATTGATGTTAAATAGCCTGTTAATTTTATATTTTAGTATTCATTTTCGTAAAATATTTTTTTTAACTATCTGATATCGATTACCGCGGACTGACCCTTCTATCATAGTTATTACTCTGAATAAAGTTTTTATACATTAGACAGAGCCGTTCATGTAAAAAATAGTTAATAGCATTCATTTTTCGTCATTAGATTGTTGTTTTTATCATAATTCACTGTATTGTAATAAATATTTGGATAATTTTAAAATATTATGCTCCGACTCTGGATATTCAACTCTTGGAAGTAACTCAGATTAATTTAGTTCTTACGTAGAGTTCTGAATTCTGAAAAACTCTTATTTTCTTTTGTTTTGCTATAACGTTTCATTTAATATATTTTATTTAAAAAGTGTTTGAAATGCCATACTATGGAATAATCTGCTAAAAATATTATATTAATTAAGATCAACATTTTTTTCATTAAATGTATATTTTTCCATGAAAAAATGTTGCATAAATTTTAAGACGATGACATCAAATCATACCCATTCATAATAATTATATAATTTATTGTTTCTTCTTAATTTACTGGTGAATAGCAGTTGTCATGTACAATCAATTACCAGTAATGGAGAAATGATAAAGGTATGGTTCCTTCTTTACTTAAAACTAAGAATGCACTCATGGTCTCACTCAGCAGACCCACTTAAACTATATGTGCTAACAAGGCTGTAGCCTTTAACCTTTTAAGGACGGGGATTTTTAGAGATGCCACGAATAGTGATTTGGCCGAATACCGAAAACCGAATATTCGGCTAGGCTCTCGGCCGAAGCGCCGAATATTCGGCCACCGAATATTCGGCGACACTTAGTGCATTTCGTGGGCGTATTTGTTTCATTTGCGAGTAGGTCGTGTCACATTAATAATCATTATTGACGTAAATTTTAAGTCAATAATGATTAATTTCAATAATTATTATTATTTTTGAGAAAAATAAAATATTTATTTTTTTGTAATTTTATGGATAACATTTATTTTACCAAATAACAAAAAAAGAGGACAAAAGTTTCCAAAACTTAAAAAAGAGGACAAAAAGAAGACACGTTTTCTATAGAGGACAGTTGGCCAAAATAGAGGACTGTCCACTTCAAAATAGGACAGATGATCACTTTAATATTATACACTGTATATCTTGAAAAATATCACTGTTTGTTCGTGAAAAGCTTTACGAAATGGCACCATTTAATAAAAAATCACCTATTTCGGGAATATAATAAAAGAGCATGGCAGGGTAAGCATGGGCGATCTGCCCCTGGGGAAAGTTGGGTCGATATTTTTTTTATAAGAAGGTATAACTAAAAGGTACTCATCTACAAACTATTGGACCTCTTCCCCCACTAATTTTCCGGAAAAATTGAAAAATGTAATTTCGAAAAAAATTTTTTTTTGCTATAACGGCTTTATAAATATCGATCTCTGTGATATATGTTGTAGCTATACTTTAGTAGTATCACATCAATTTTTTTGAAAAATCTCCCATTAAAAATAAATAAAAATTTTGAAATTCAAAATTTTCAAAACAATTTTTTTTTGCTTAAATGGCCTGGTACACCTACGAAATTTTTGTCATAAATACCACTTCTTATGCACAAACACATATATTTTTTTCAAATTTCTACATTGGGTGGACGGGGGGTAAAATTCGATATGTTTACTGACCCTTATTTCTATAGTATGCATATTGCATATACATTATACATGTATAGTATTGCTTAAAATAAGGAAAGTTTCGCGGATCGAAACGTAATAGTCACTCTCATTAATACATACATAAAGAAACATTTTTTTTAATTTAGTCAATATATATCTTGAGATTACGAATTAGGTCTAAAATTTCGAAAATTTTAATTAAGTGAATTTAAAAAAAATATTTTATAGAAATTTTCATAAATACCCCACATTCTTCACTAATACATATTTTTTCTATTTTTCCTTTAGTTGGACGAAGAGGGGCGGGGGTAAAAATGGACAGTGCGTTATTGCACATAAAATGTCAATCGGCTTCGGCCAAAATTAGGTCGATGGTTTTGCTGAAGCCGAAGGTTTAACTATTTACTATTATAAATTTTTTTTTCGGATAAATGTTTCTTTTAATGAAAAAAATGGTTTTTCAATACTTAAAAAAATATATAGAAACAAAACAAAAAAATCCCACTAATATAGAGAAGATGGTGACCGAAGCCGATTGATTGGTCTGACAGTAGTGGTTATACGTAATCTAGATTTGTAAAAATATATCATTTAATCGGACGTTCACATAAAAAAGGCTAGGTTAAATTAAGGAAAGTTTCGCGTATAAACACTACTGTCAGACCAATCAATCGGCTTCGGCCACCGTCTTCTCTATATTAGTGGAATTTTTTTGTTTTGTTTCTATATTTTTTTTTAACTAATGAAAAACCATTTTTTTCATTAAAAGAAACATTTATCCGAAAAAAATTAATAATAGTAAATAGTTAAACCTTCGGCCAAATTTTGGCCGAAGGTGGCCGAAGCCGATTGACATATTATGACCATTTTTACCCCCGCCCCTCTTCGTCCAACTAAAGGAAAAATAGAAAAAATATGTATTAGTGAAGAATGTGGGGTATTTATGAAAATTTCTATAAAATATTTTTTTTAAATTCACTTAATTAAAATTTTCGAAATTTTAGACCTAATTCGTAATCTCAAGATATATATTGACTAAATTAAAAAAAATGTTTCTTTATGTATGTATTAATGAGAGTGACTATTACGTTTCGATCCGCGAAACTTTCCTTAATTTAAGCAATACTATACATGTATAATGTATATGCAATATGCATACTATAGAAATAAGGGTCAGTAAACATATCGAATTTTACCCCCCGTCCACCCAATGTAGAAATTTGAAAAAAATATATGTGTTTGTGCATAAGAAGGGGTATTTATGACAAAAATTTCGTAGGTGTACCAGGCCATTTAAGCAAAAAAAATTTTTTTTGAAAATTTTGAATTTCAAAATTTTTATTTATTTTTAATGGGAGATTTTTCAAAAAAATTGATATGATACTACTAAGGTATAGCTACAACATATATCACAGAGATCGACATTTATAAAGCCGTTATAGCAAAAAAAAAATTTTTTCGAAATTACATTTTTCAATTTTTCCGGAAAATTAGTGGGGGAAGAGGTCCAATAGTTTGTAGATGAGTACCTTTTAGTTATACCTTCTTATAAAAAAAATATCGACCCAACTTTCCCCAGGGGCAGATCGCCCATGCTTACCCTGCCATGCTCTTTGTAGTGAAGACAATAAACTGGCAGTTTGTTTGTTGTGTAACAGCAAGATCTGTGTAACAACAAATGAAAAAAAAAAATGTTTCATTCATCATAACTTACCACTGATAGATTTTAAGTATTAAAAATGTTGATTTTTTGTAAAAAAAAAATTGTGAGTAATATTTATTATGTGCTTTTTTCACGATTTGGTATAGTAAAAAAAGTAGCCTAATAGGCCGAATACCGAATAGTAGCCGAATATTCGTGGCATCTCTAGATTTTACGTTGAAATCGACTTTTTTTATTTACAAAATTTGTACATAAAATCAATTAATTTCTCACGTATGGCGTACCCGACTAAGTTGCAGGTCGATATATCGACCAGTCCCGTCCGATTTGAGGGGGTTTCCTACGTAATTTGATGAGCTGAATACGAAAAAAATTATGAAAAAAAATCATGGAGGCAAACCTTGAAAATCGCAAAGAAGTACTCCAGCTTTCGCTCTTACAATTAGCGTAACCCAGGATCAACAACGTGGATGTGGTGAAAATATGATCTCTTTGGGGTGCTTGATTTTTGTGAGTCACCTTGCCCCTCACGTTGGGGTGCTTGATTTTCGTGAGTCCCCTTGCCACTCACATCAAAATACCTGATATTATGGTAATAGTAAATCCTTTACAAGAAAGAAACAACCAAGTGCAAACCTGCTGGTAGGAACTAACGATAATTTCAATTTTCGGCATTACATTACATTCACCTTGAAGATGATTTTTGCGAGACGTAATACTGTTTATTATGTATGTTAACTGTCAGGAGGGAATAGCAAAAAAAATGACGATTTTTAAGGTAATGGGTGCCTCCTGAATTCTTTTTACTATTTTTTAGTATTCAGCGCATCAAATTACGTAGGGAAACATAATATATTTTGTATCCTATGGGTGGTCGATATTTCGACCACTCCCGTCCTTAACCCTCGGAGCCTCTTGTGGGTCAATTTGACCCATACACCGACTTTGATCGTGAATAGCGCTCAGGTATTTTAAATTTTTCGCGATTTTTTTTAAGTATGTTGAATACTTCAAAGGTATGTGTAGCATTTATAAATTCATTTACCATGAGTCAAAGTATACCTTTGAATTTTGGTAAGTCAAAAGGTTTCGTAGTTGCGGAATTATAGGCGATCAAAAAGTAAGTAGGGTCAAATTGACCCAGAGTGTTCTAGTAGGTTGAAAAAATAGGTGTGTACTCCGAGGGTTAAAAGATTGAAAGACGCGGAGTGTCCATGGAAACCAACACTTAGAGCTGGGCGCGTGAGTAATTTTTGCTCACGATCACGAACGCTCACGAGCAAAAATTTTTTAGTCACGCCCGCTCACTCACGGTCTCAGAAATAAAAATCACGATCACGCACGCTCACGAATTTTATTTTTTTACTCACGCCCGATCACGCACGGCGGGTCACAGTCGTGACACGATTTAATAATATGAAATAAATAAAAATTTTAATTAATTTTTTTTTCGTGCAATATAATATGTGTATACTTTATATTTGTATTATTTCTTTTAAACTACATTTTTAGTGCAAATAATAACAACAAAATGGATAATATGGAAATAAAACATAGTATGTAATAGTAACAACCAATACATTTTAAAATCTGGGGATTATTAACGTGTCGACAGAGGGATTTTAAATTTATTTCAAGTTGGCAACGCCGACTATTGAATTTTACAGTGCTTCTTTGAAATTCTTATTGTAGTCAATTGTAGCTTTTCGTATTAACAATTAAATATGTGAAACGAATCCAAACGTATCATTCTCAAAATATGCATAGTCACGACTCAGGGACTCACGCACGACAAAAATTTACTCACGCACGGTCACGCACGATTGTTTTATTGTTACTCACGATCACGCACGCTCACGATCCAATATTTGAAAATCGCTCACGTTCACGCGGGTCACGGCCGTGACCCGGCGTAACCCGAAGAATTCACGGCCCGCGCCCAGCTCTACCAACACTGCGGTGAAAATTCCAAATTCAATGGATTTTTTTAATATAAATAATACTAATGTTTAAATTATTGTCTTACTAATCAAAATAATCAATTTCGATAAAAAATAAAATTATTCAATTGTTTGGCAATAATATATTGAGTGTTACTCTACTATAATAATACACCAGACGCTATAATGAACATCTACAGAAAATATCTTGTTTATATTTAGTCATACTATTATATAATATTATATATATGTCATCTATTTGTAGATAAGTATATATATTTTATATCTTAAGCAATGATTTTTTAAATAGGGTATTATTCAAAATGGCGCCTACTATTTATAGACATGGACGTTAAAATATCGTAAACCAGTCCTGCTCACACAACACGTGTTTCGACATCATATTAAGTCCTCATCAGGAGCCTAATAATACCAGACTGTTATTGGTATAGTATTATTATAATTCTGATGAGGATTAATCGAGTGACATTATTTTATCGTTGTTATAGGGCGTGCTAACTCGTGTACATTTTTAGTTTTAAATAAAACGAATGATTCTTATTTTTAGGGTTCCGTAGAAAACTAGGAACCCTTATAGTTTCTCCATGTCCGTCCGTCTTCAAAAATTTTGAGATAATAAGATGAAATTTGGTATACGGTCGTAGATTAATGACCCAAAAACAGAAATGATAAGCTTTTTGTAAAAAAAAATTTTTAGGCCCCCTTTTCATAAAATGAAAAGTGTTTTCAAAAAAAAAATTTCACCTACCCCATTGAGTGGGGTGTCATTAGAAAGGTCTCCTAAAATGCAACAAAAAATCTATCAGAACTTTTTGATTTTAACCCTTTAATCACGATGTATTTGCTCTCCAAAGTCATTAAAAAAGCGTCCCCCCCTCTATTTTCTAAACTATCGATTTAAAAAATCTGAAAAAATTCCAGAATGTAGCTTTTAATTAGTACTTTCACTGAAAATTATAACGAACATTGTCAAAAATATTTTGGACCCCCTTTCATAGACTGAAAATTGAACTTACATGTTTTTCCCCACTTAGCCCATTGAGTGGGGTGTCATTTAATAGGTCTCCTAAAATGCAATAAAAAACGTCAAATAACTTTTTGATTTTAACCCTTCAGTCGCGATATATTTGCTTTTTAATGTCGCTGTCAGAGCGTCCCCCCCCCCTCTATTTTCTAAACTATCGATTCAAAAAATCTGAAAAAAATTCAGAATGTAGCTTTTAATTAGTACTTTCCATGAAAATTATAACGAACATTGTTAAAAATATTTTGGGCCCCCTTTTCATAGATTGAAAAGTGAACTCACATTTTTTCATGTACCCCATTGAGTGGGGTGTCATTTGATAGGTCTCCTAAAATGCAATAATATGATTTTAACCCTTCAGTCACGAAATTTTTGAAAAATACTTTTTATAAATCGTAGTGAGAATGACTACGGAACCAGGGCCGGATTTACAAATTTGCCGCCCGTAGGCAGTTACAAAAATGCCGCCCTTTTCATTGAATAAAAATAAAAAAAAGTGCATATTTTTCATATGAATAACCTTTTTTTTTTTTTTTCGTTGTCAAATAAAATGTTTTAGGTTATTTTTCCCAAATATGCCGCCCCTAAATTTTTGCCGCTATAGGCACGTGCCTACATTGCCTGCATGGTAAATCCGGGCCTGTACGGAACCCTATCATGTGCGTGCCCAACACGCACTTGACCGTTTTATTTTATTTTGTAGAATATTTTGCTGCAATTTATCTTTACATGGTTCATTCCAAATAAAAATCAAATAGGTATATGTATATTTGGAAAATTGAACATGGTGACAATCCTGTACACCAACATTTTTTTATACATTACGTATTTTGTGTTACGTTGTCAATTTTTACTTGCGTGTATTTAGATATGTTTTATTTATCTTTTATGTAATATACGCAAAAATCCACCTGTTTTAAAAATAAGTATACACTCTCTTTTTCTCCAATACCCTCCGTTCTAATTTTGATTGGTTCGAAGCGTATTTTACAAATGCATTTCTTTGATCTGCGAACATATTACACGTCTGGTTCATCAACGCATTAAAGGAATATACGAGTACTTTTTATCCTACGTAAAAATACATTAAAATTTAAATGCAATTGACATTTACATATATTTTTGTATCGATAACTGAATTCCTATTTTTAACTTCCCAATTATTGTAATTGGTCCGAAAATCGAAATCAAAAATTTTAACATATTTTCATGTTTCAAGGGCATTAGAGTATATTGACACTATTTTCAGAAAAATGTCTGTGTGTGTGTGTGTACGTACGTACGTACGTACGTGTCATTTTTTTCCGGGACGAAATCTCGCGAACAAAAAATGCTATGGACTTCGTTGGGGTGCTAATCGAAGCGTCTTGACGTGAATATGATCTGAAAGAAAGGATTTTTCGAAATTCAACCCCTAGGGGGGTAAAAAGGGTGTTATTTTTATTTTTATTTTTTTTCTTGATCGAATTTAGTCGGAACTTGGAATAAATACTATACAATACAAATAATGAAACGTGTATTTCAGTATTTATTTTTTATATGGGTCCAAACAGCCATTAAAGGGATGAAAACCACCATCAAAATTTGAATTTCATACTAATATGATAATAAATACATCTAATAATTCATGTTGCCTTGGAAACAACACAATTCAAAATTCAAACTGTCAGATTAGTTTTCCTAAAAATGTGCATTATATTATTGACATTATTAGGATATTAGAAAACTAATATTCATAATACAAAGGGTGAGTTTTATTTCTGATAAATTCCATTAAAATTTTTCATATACATATTAAAAAAAATATTTACAAACTATAACATAGTAATATTAATTATGGAAACAATAAGTAATCAGTATTCAAGTATTGTTAGTCATACCATGTTGGGAAGTTGATTGTGTGGACCTAAAGGATCGCACCCCACAGCATTATACGTTATATAGTTTAATTTTATATCCCCGGGTAAAATTGGATCCGGCAGCTAGTTTATTTTAGTCTTGTAATAATACTCTATATCAATGGTGTTTTTTAGATAGTATAATTATATGAAATTGAAATCCGGGAGGGAAGCGATTGCCCTGGCTTACCCATATTCATATTACATACATATTCTGTATTTTGTTTTTAAATAGTAAATAATTATAAAAATATACATATATTTAACGCAGATAGTATCGAAAAAAATTTTTTAATAATATATTCATTAATTCATTATTTTTGTTTTGTATGTATTCTGTAATTTTGTTATGTTATATCCATGTTTTTTATGTACATAATAAAGTGTTTATTTACCTCCTATCGGTATCATCTGATCATATTTACATAAAATATTAAAGTTTTATTAATTTTTTACCCGGTGATATCTGGTACTTAAATTGTCACACTGTAAATATGAAAAATGTCTGACGAGTTACGAAAAACATTTCAACTGCTGCCATCTCTTGGTCGATAGAGTTGTATACAACAAACAAAAGGTAAAAAAGGCATTACTAGATAACGTTGCATTCTTCGATTTTTGAAAATATTTTTTTCTTCTTTTAATACAAAAATATATATTTTGCTAATGCCAATAATACTATCGAGACAGAGAACATACTATGTATTAAAATATTGAATGTGAACATTGTAATTTTTATTTTCATAATCAAATATGTGAAAAGGGGTGTTGTAAAATAAGTTTAGGAAATGTTATCGTCTTTGGGGGAAAGTTAAAGAACGTTTATAGAATATGTATTAAAAACTTTAGTATAAAAAGTTATTATGTTATTTATTGGTATTCTAAATTTTTTTTTGTATTTTGTGTGGAGGAGTGGAGCAAGGCTCCGGCACTTAGACCACTAGGGCTCATTTAAAAATGTTAGTTGTTATAATTAGTTATCGGCCTTTTTGGTATTATAATTCTAAATTATCATTCTAATAGTAATTAGAATGACTCTAATTCCACCAAATTAATGCAAGTTTTTACGGTAATTATTCGTAGTTTTTAATCAAATGAAATATTAATTTCACTATACATTATAGTTTTTACATTTTGCTTCCACGCAATAACAAAGATACAAGAAGCTTTGTTATCGTTTTAAAACGAGAAAAAAAAATTGTTCTCCGATTTTAAAAATTTTACCGGATCTATCCGTTTCACTTTTTGTTCCGTGTTTATCTGTATGTGTGTCTGTCTGTCTGTCTGTCCCCCAATCCTTGTCACACGCATAAGTCATGAACCACTGAACCGATATTAATGAAACTTGGTTGGTTGGTTGGATCTGGTTTGAGGACAGTCCCATTTCAAAAGTATTAAAATCGTGTGTAAGGGGGAAGGGTAACATCCCAAAATATTTATTTTTTGATTTGAAGATATCTCAAGAAAGATCACCTCGTTTATTGTAAAATATACCTTTACAAAGATTTATCTCAATTTGCTTTAAAAAAATCGTCATTTGTTTTTTAAAATTGCTATTTATATTAACTGTCAAAAAATTCAAAATATACGCCATAATAACGAGGTGCGTATAAAGAAAAATGTAGAAATTAATATTTTTTATTAAAATTGCAATGAAATTAAATGGTTAACCAATGACAGGCAGTTCATCTGAATACTTTATCGGTTTTGATTTAAATTGTTCAATAATTAATTAACTACCTTTAATGAATTTAGCACGAGGAAGCACTGTGCATTTACTTGGCAGATGTTTTTTTTTCATACTACTAATTATTTATATTGTTAAAATGTAATCAGATATACATGTTATTACATCTTGACACATTATCGTTTGACATTAATTATGTATGTAGGTAAAACGTATCTGTATTTACTTTTATCTTTGTATATTATGTACACGAAGTTACATATGCTTTAAAATATAACGTTACTGGAATAAAGTGGCGTAAGGAAGTGAGTAATTGAATACATATTTATAAATGTATTTATCACGGGACTGCTTTTATTTCACGTTCACAATCAGGAATTAAGTACCCCAGTCAGCTTCCATGTGATAATTGTATATATAATACATGTATATTGATGTAAACGACTATGAGTTTATGAGTTAGTCTATTGTTTTCACAAAATGAATTAATTTTCAATAAGAACTAATCATATTTTTTAATAGAAATACTTTTTTGAACAACTGTCTTTATTACATAGTCGATGGCAGACAATACTAAATACCTACAATACTGAGCACATTGCTGCAGAGGGAGCATGCAAAAAAACGTCAGTGCTCTAGTTCTGTCGGCGAACGCGCTACCGGCGGCCGGTCACGACTGCTGCAGTGCGGTATCGACTGAGGGGCGGCGTCTCGGCGCGCTGTGACGTCACGCGGGACAGGGTGGGGGGGACGCGCGCACACCGCGCCGCGGCGTTGACGTCACAGCGCCAGTGTTGGCCGCGGCGTCGCGTTCGCCGGACCTGCATTGACCTCGTAACCGATAACATACAACAACCACCAGCAGCGGTGCACCGCGTCCTAGACGTCGTGATTACGCTCACCGCGATCTCACAGTGACAGTTATTGTTGTAATTATCAGACGCACTTTACATCGATTTACCACATAAGTCTGGATTAGTACTGTACGGATCGTTTCCGCAACAAAGACAAATTTTATTAATACTGGCGATTTATATTAAAAATATTATTATTATATTTAAGAATAACACGTGTTTCATGAAAGCCTTTAGTTCAAAACGTACTGTATAAATGCGCTTTTCTGCGGCTAAAATACTATATATTGGTGCATTGTTCAAAGATCGAAGTCAAAATTCAAATATCTGTTTTCATAATTAGTTTCCTCGCTAACATTGCCATATCCGAATCATCTCATATTGTGCTTATTGCTTATACTACTTTTATTTTTGACAAAAGTATTTGAGATAAAAAAATTAACTGACAAGTCACGTGTAGGTATTGGAATTTTTTTAATGTTATGTTAAGGACAACGAACAAAAGAAAATGTTTTTAATAAATTGGTTTAAATTTTAAAACTGTACATATCATGGAAACATGTCTTAAGTAAACGTATTAGGTATTTACTCATACACATGTTTTCTGATCCATCTTGTTGATTTCGAAACGAGACAGTTATGTCTGATATATCTATCGACAATAATGTTCGTGTATATGTAATACAAATAATTGCTAGTGAGGTTAGCATAATTTAAGGTTATGAACCACGTGATTTAAATGTGACTATCATAACATTTTGATAATTTTTATACAACACGTCAATCTTATTCGAAAACAATAATTATATACATATATATGTACATAAACGCGTTAAAATGAACAAAAGTCTGATTATCATCGATTATTATTAGTAAACGACAGTTAAATCATAAAATTTGTTGTTTCGGAAACGATCCGTGCGTGTTCGGATAGTGTAAACCCACCTTTATGCATGTAGTTCGTGTCTGCGAGCGAGTGCGTGCGTATGAATAGAGTGCCTACACACTACAGCAGTGGACCGTGTTCGTGCGAGTGATATAAACCAGTGGCCGCACATACTCGCCGCGTGCGAGTGTGTACAGAAAACTATCCATGTTGTTCAAATTCGATGCAGTATTTTATTGATTATTTATTACGTATGAATTATTTTGTGCAATTTTGTTGAAAGCTTTTTACTGTTGTATAAGAATTGAGCTTGTTTCTTAAAATGTTTGGGTTTTAGGTGAAAATTGTATTAGGATGTTGGAGGTACGAATAATATATGTAACGTAGTCTCAGATGTTTTAAATAATAAATCGTATAAGCGAAGGTGGAAAACACATCTTGTCAATACATATTACATGTATATGGATAGAATATTATATTCGTATCGACCTTCTGAAAAAAATAAAACGGGCAAGTGCGTGTTGGGCACGCACATGATAGGGTTCCGTAGTCATTCTCACTACAATTTATAAAATTTTCGTGACTGAAGGGTTAAAATCAAAAAGTCATTTGACTTTTATTATTGCATTTTAGGAGACCTATCAAATGACACCCCACTCAATGGAGTAAATGAAAAAAATGTAAGTTCACTTTTCAATCTATGAAAGGGGGGTCCAAAATATTTTTGACAATGTTCGTTATAATTTTCAGTGAAAGTACTAATTAAAAGCTACATTCTGAATTTTTTTCAGATTTTTTGAATCGATAGTTTAGAAAATAGAGGGGGGGGGACGCTCTGACAGCGACATTAAAAAGCAAATATATCGCGACTGAAGGGTTAAAATCAAAAAGTTATTTGACGTTTTTTATTGCATTTTACGAGACCTATTAAATGACACCCCACTCAATAGGGTAAGTGGAGAAAAAAATGTAAGTTCAATTTTCATTCTATGAAAGGGGGGTCCAAAATATTTTTGACAATGTTCGTTATAATTTTCAGTGAAAGTACTAAATAAAATCTACGTTCTGGAATTTTTTCAGATTTTTTTAATTGATAATTTAGAAAATAGAGGGGGGGACGCTTTTTTAATGACTTTGGAGAGAATATACATCGTGATCGAAGGGTTAAAATTACAAATTTCTGTTACTTTTTTTGTTGCATTTTAGGAGACATTTCTAATGACACCCCACTCAATGGTGTAGGTGAAATTTTTTTTTTGAAAACACTTTTCATTTTATAAAAGGGGGGTCTAAAAAATTTTTATTTTCAAAAACCTTATCATTTCTGTTTTTGGGTCTCCAATCTACGACCGTATACCAAATTTCATCTTATTATGACAAAATTTTTCAGGACGGACGGACGGACGGACATGGAAAAACTATAAGGGTTCCTAGTTTTCTACGGAACCCTAAAAACGTGAATGATTTAATAAAATATTGACTATCAATTATTTATCAAATCATAGAAACCTAGAAACGTTAGTAATTAGAAAATATATTACAACTTAAAATAAAAAACATGTACCACATTTATGCACTATTTTACAAACGATATACATATATCTAACAGTTATAAATAAATCGTAAGTTTGACCAATATAATGAAAAATTATGCTGATATAAAATAAATAAATAAATAAATATACCATAAAATATGTATTTTTTTTAAAACGTTAAAAGGTTGGGGAGAACACAACATAATATTAATAACATAAACTTTTGTTACCATAATATTTTTTTATTAGTAAAAAAGTAATGATTTAAGACAAAAATTATGAAGGTATGTTCATGAAATTATAAGGATATAAAAAAATCTAGACGAAAGATTAAATGATTTTCTAATAAATGTTATCAAGTATACCTATGTAGTTTTTGTTGAAATGTACAAAGATTATATATTTAATTACCAAACTGTTCTAACAATAATTACATTTATAAAATTTAGATATATTTGATTATTTTATTTAATATAAAATTAAAATTATTTTCCAATTTTTAAATTGCTCCAATTCAGTATCAACCATGATTGCTTCACTCATACTAACTCAAATTATAAATAATAAATAAAATCTGTATAGAATAATATAGAGGAATGTACCCAAATTTCGGATAACATTTCTTTAACATGATGTAGTTCTGTCAATATTGATCTGAAGTGTATGATATCTGCATATTCGATACCTACTTTATTTTATTTAGAACAATACCCTGAAATACAATAATTATATCAGCTATAATAATAACCTAAAAAAATTATGTCAAATTCATTTTTTTTTAACTACGTGAAATGAGTTCCTAATTTTAGATACATGGGATTCCTAATTTTGGATACATTTTGATCTACCATTAATTTTATGTTTGAATTGTGCTGTTAAAAAAACAATAATATTAAGTTTTCAAATGTATATTGAGTTTTTTATAACATAAAATTTAAAACAAACGAAATTATAAAAAAAAATAATAGTATATTATACCACGAGTCAATAATGATAGCTATTATTACCGAGGAATAATTTTCGAACCGAGCCGCGTAGCGGCGAGGGAGAAAAAAAATTCCGAGGTTATAATAGCCATTATTGCGAGTAGTATACTGTACTTTATCTACGACTATTTTATTTACTTTCATAAACACAACTGAATACAAGGAATGCAAGCATCAATACAAAAATTTTTGTTCTAATCTCAAATTAATAAAAATTAAATAATACCATGGAAACAAAATACAAACTCTGTTATTATAAATTATGCATTTTGATTTTTCCAGTAGCTGCAGCTTGTAGTACAATTTCGGGAGGTGTACAAGTAATAGACTCTTCATTTTTATCCATCTCAATACAAATACACAAACACTAGGTGTTTTATTTGACAGTCGCAAATAAATTTTTTAGACTTTAGAATTTGTGTATTTTGTTTCCATGGTATTATTTAATTTGAGAAATTTTGTGATTGGTGCATTTAGAGGGAATAATGACCATTATTCCCTCTGATGCACCAATCAGAAAAGTTCTTTTTTCATTATTCCCTCTGAGAGATATAAGTCGTGGATAAAATATTGTGTTCAACAATTCAGTCAATGCATTTCATACAAATAAATCGTGTTTTATTATTAAAACCAGTGCATTTTTCCAAATACTCAGAATATGCGCTGAAACGGCCCAATAAAGAGCTATTTAACATTATTTTAAAATATTTTTACTAACCACTGTAAAAAGACTCCCAATTTCGAATATCCGAAAATAGACACTGATTACTATCCGAAATTAGGGTAATATACAAAATTTCACTTCACCACGCTTATCAACATAACTTCAAAAAAGTCATATAGGCGTTGCGCGGCAACTTACGTAACTCACAACGGGCAGTAGCATCTGTAGAAAACAAATACATTTTAATCTCACCCCCTTCATAGATTTTTTTTACTTTGAAAATAGCTAGTTTTGAAGTTTTTGCATTTTTTTGATTATTTTTAAATTTCTGGCAGCTAAAAAAATTAAAATAACAAAACGAATCAAATTGCCCTTTTTAGATAATTATTAAGAGCATTTGTAAAAAAAAAATCAGCAATTTTTCTTGACCCCAAGTTAATTATAATTGTTTAATTAGATACGCATGCTATAGCGAGTCGAAAAAACGTTAAAAATCCATATAACAAAACGAATCAAATTGGCCTTTTTAGATAATTATTAAGAGCATTTGTAAAAAAAAATTCAGCAATTTTTCTTGACCCCAAGTTAATTATAATTGTTTAATTAGAACGCATGCTATAGCGAGTCGAAAAAACGTTAAAAATCGACGAAATCTTCATATCTTACGAGGGTAAAACGGTCACCATCTCCAACCTGTGAACATTTAAAATTTTCTAATTACAGTTTTTGCTAACTAATACGTATTATAACAACTGACTATACTTTCATCAAAATTAAAAATGGTGCAACATCTACTTTTTTTATAAATGGAAGGACTCCGTTATCATATAGCATTATAATGCTTGTATCAAAAAAAGTTCCGATTTTTTTCCGGCAACCTTCAGAATTTCATTCTTTACATCATTCTGAATGTAAATCACCAACTCTTATGAATCCTGACGGTTTTTGAAACGGAATGTAGCCTGGCTCCCGGTCTATTATAACTCACCTCCTGACCGCCATAAATGTTAAAAGTTGACATTGTAAAATATTTGAATTCGAGTAAAAATTTTCAAAATTTTATCAAACAAACACACGTTCCTCCTTCGTTCAAAGTGAGAACAATAACAATATGGATGCTAAAAGTACGCGTCAGTAGTGTTGGCAACATCATATATCGTTCAGTTATCAACATATCTTCGTTTCCGAAACTAATTGTAAGACACTATCCGAAATTTGGGTACTTTCCTCTACTCAAAATCTCTTTAATTGGGAATAAGAGGAATATTTGGTTTTTGTCATCTTTACAAAAACAATTTTTTCCTTTAATACAAAAATTCATTATTCAAATCAAGTTACAATTTTGATGAAAAATTGTATACCCTTTTTTTAATTCATAAATATTTAAAGATTTAATTATGAGAGACGCAGAATGACTTATATATACATACTTATAAACTAAACGAAGCAGTGGAACAATCCAAATTTTTAATACTTCAACTTCGCTCTAGAAAATTTACAAAAACAAAAACCCATTGTTCCGGACTGTACATCTCTGAATATTTTACAAGATCGTCAATTTTTTACTTCTTTCTTTGCATTTGCTCGAGAATAAGAACAATTTTACTTAATCTCATTTTTTTTATTGCATATTTCAAGATATTATCCATCTGTTTCTTTATTATTTTTATTCTTTATCCATTTGATATTATGAAGAATATATGTATATATTATTGTAGTTTTCAATTAAAAATCATTTTAGACCATAATCAGTAGTGGTTCGGATCTTTTTCTGCTTCTAAACTATGTCCAAGATAAGCGTGAAATGCATGGGGATATCCTATACGGTAAGAGATACAGATGTGGTTAAATAGGATGAATTATTTGTAAGAAAGTGGTGAGTATTATTACATAAAAAAATATTAATTATTTTATGTGGTTTAGACGGTATATCAAAAAAACTGAAATTACGGAATTTCTTTAAAAACTTTTTTGACAAAGTAGATATGTACTTTTTGTTTACGGTTTCTCAAAGCACTTTTTATGTTGAATCGATTGGTCTATTTAGAATTTTTATATCACTATTAGTTTCCGAGTTACAAGCTCATACTTTAGTTTTTCTTATGGGTCATTTAATTGGCTATAGCATATTTGAACGTGTTTTTTTACTCTACTTTACAACGATGTGTCACATGACATACTTATTATTGTAAATAAGTTGATGTACTAAATACAGTTCATATTTATAAAGTATTTTATTACAAACATTTAAGTAAGCTATGAAAAACAAAAATTGTTAGACAAAAATTGCATTAACAACAATCAAAATAACAAATGAATATTTAAAAACAATGAACTATTTAAAAAAAATGTTCTTACTTTTTTAGGGTTCCGTAGAAAACTAGGAACCCTTATAGTTTCTCCATGTCCGTCCGTCCGTCCTGAAAAATGTTGTCATAATAAGATGAAATTTGGTATACGGTCGTAGATTGATGACCCAAAAACAGAAATGATAAGATTTTTGAAAATAAAAATTTTTTAGACCCCCCTTTTATAAAATGAAAAGTGTTTTCAAAAAAAAAATTTCACCTACACCATTGAGTGGGATGTCGTTAGAAAGGTCTCCTAAAATGCAACAAAAAATGTAACAGAAATTTTTAATTTTAACCCTTCGATCACGATGTATTTTCTCTCCAAAGTCATTAAAAAAGCGTCCCCCCCCCTCTATTTTCTAAACTATGAATTAAAAAAATCTGAAAAAATTCCAGAACGTAGATTTTAATTAGTATTTTTACTGAAAATTATAACGAACATTGTCAAAAATATTTTGAACCCCCCTTTCATAGACTGAAAATTGAACTTACATTGTTTTTCCCACTTACCCTATTGAGTGGGGTGTCATTTAATAGGTCTCGTAAAATGCAATAAAAAACGTCAAATAACTTTTTGATTTTAACCCTTCAGTCGCGATATATTTGCTTTTTAATGTCGCTGTCAGAGCGTCCCCCCCCCTCTATTTTCTAAACTATCGATTCAAAAAATCTGAAAAAAATTCATAATGTAGCTTTTAATTAGTACTTTCACTGAAAATTATAACGAACATTGTCAAAAATATTTTGGACCCCCTTTTCATAGATTGAAAAGTGAACTCACATTTTTTTCATTTACCCCATGAGTGGGATGTCATTTGATAGGTCTCCTAAAATGCAATAATAAAAGTCAAATGACTTTTTGATTTTAATCCTTCAGTCACGAAAATTTTGAAAAAACTATTTTTTTATAAATCGTAGTGAGAATGACTACGGAACCCTATAATGTGCGTGCCCAACACGCACTTGTCCGTTTTATTTCAATAATAAGTATGACATGTGACATATCGTTGTAAAGTAGAGTAAAAAACACATTCAAATATGCTATAGCCAACTTAGTGGCCCACAAGAAAAACTAAAGTTAGGGCTTGTAACTCGGAAACTAAAAGTGATATAAAAATTTTAAATACACTAATCAATTTTACACAAAAAAGTGTCTTCAGAAACTGCAAACAAAAAGTACCTATCTACTTTGTCAAACAATTTATAGCCCTTTAAAGAAATTCCGTATTTTCAGTTTTTTGGGTATACCGCCTAAACCACATAAAATTATTAATATATTTTGATGTAGTAATTAATAACAATGTCATAATATAAATATGATAAGTTTTCAATAATTTTTGTATCACTTTCTTAGAGTTTTTTAATTTCAAAATCGGAGCATTTAGAACCAACAGCGCCGCCGCCCGTAAAACATAATAAGCATGATGTCAGTAACAAAGTAGGTATAATTAAAATTATGATTTTAAATAATGAAATAGAAAAAGATTCTAAAAAATGTATTTATTTTTATATTAAAAGGGAGATTAATATAATTTTTGCTAAAATAAAAATGCAAAATACAACAATCCACCATGTTAAATGAAACACCAATCAGACAGAATGACGTCACGCATCAGTAAACGTCAAAGTGATTGACTTTTATTTTAGACAAATATCAATTCCTCTTACAAGATTATTAGGTACACACCTTATTTAAGAACTTATATACTTTGGAATTAATTTTTAACACACAAAATAATTAAATTATTACCTAACTCTGAATGTTTGATTATTGTTGATAAGAAATGTGACGTCACAACTCTGAAATGTAACCTGCGAGCGTTTTGGCGTCAAATTTAAAATTAGTTTTAAAAGATTATCTTCTGCAGAAATAAGTATTTTTTTGGAAATAGGAGACACGTAAAATCATCATAGAATAGTTTTTTTAAATGAATCATCAATTGTAGATATGTAGAGATCTAGTCAGATCTCCATTTTGAGACAACATCAGTTTTTTCACTGATTTTTGATCTGTGGAGACTTGCAAAGATCTGCAATGACCTACAAAGATCTAAAAGCATCTACAAAGATCGTTGTAGATCGTGATAGAAATTAAAACGTTGAAAATTAATGAATTTTCAATGTTGAAAAATCATGAATTTTCAACGTTGAAAAATCATTCATTTTCAACGTTATAATGATCTTTGGAGATCTTTGTAGATCTTTGTGGAACGTTTTAGATCTTTGTAGACTATTGTAGATCTTTGCAAGTCTCCACATATCAAAAACCAGTGAAAAATACAATGTTGTCTCAAAATGGAGATGTCGAGATCGTAAAGATAATAGTAAGAGTTCTGACAGTCCGAATCGATTTCTGGTTTATTGTGGTTTTATCAATCTACATATCATTAAATATATGATATGCATTTTATGTTATTATGAAATTATGTTCAATTTTAATTTTTACACGGAAAATAGTACACAAATGAATTTTTGAATAAATCGCGTCACCGCCGATTTGGCTAAAAATGGTGAAGCTGTCAAAAGTCTTACTGGTGTATACTCAGCGTTCTAAACGACGGACATCCTATTAACGACCGCTCCGAGAAATGATTGGTCAACTGCTCCATATAACGACCTTCCCCTATACCTACCACAATACTACTATATTTCTGCGCGAAATTTACGTTAAAGTCTTCTATGTAAATATGTAGTGGTGGGGGGCCCTCGGTAGAATTACCGATGCCGTCGTTGTTCGGAGTGGTGAGTGTATCTCTCGACTACCATAAAGCAGCGCTACCAATTTAAAAGCGACGGCAGACCGAAAAACGCTACCGCTCTTAAAGCGATTGCATATGAATATTTTTTTGGCTGAGGCTATTTGCACATGCAGTATGTGCAAGCAATTGGCTATTTGCAAATACCATATATGCATTTAATTGGCTATTTGCTATTTGCACATGCCGTTTGTGCATTCAATTGGTTATTTAGACTTACCACTAACCTAACGTTTACTAACCTACCCTAACTTAACAACTTAACTTATGTCCGGTATTATAAACGAACTAGCAAATTTGCAAGCTAGCAAGCACTCTCAAATGAGGTATCAAACTTATATGACAGTTCTCTTAAAGTTTTAGATAGATAGATTCATACATAGAAAGTAAAAAAAAAGGTATGTATTTACTAAAGTGTATTTACTAACCTTGCGTAAAAAACGATAAAAACCAACTTACTGAGAACTGTCATATAAGTTTGATATCTCATTTGAAAGTGCTTGCTAGCTTGCTTTGCTAGGTCGTTTATAATACCGGACATTAATTTGGTCCATATACAGTATGTACAAATAGCTAATTGCATGCACATACTGCATGTGCAAATAGCCACATTCTAATTTTTTTTACATCTTTTTTCGGTCTCAAAATAAGTACAATCTCTTTCGTGTCTATTTTTTAACACTATTCAATTTTCGCGCACCTCGATAACTCTGGTATCACTTTTGGCGTCTCGCGGATTAGTCGCGTCATTATAATATTTTGAAAAAAGTTAATTAGATCCCTTTATATTATTGATGGACCTTGTTGGGGAAGGTGAAATAGGTAATTTCTCATCGAATGAGTCACTTTTTTTTCATTGGAACATTGTTTATTTTTAAACAATTTGGTTAGAAAATCGGTTTTTTCGACATAGCAGGAAAACCATGGGTTGTAGAGAAAAGTGAAACGCAAGCGAAATATGTAGGTAGATTAAAATCCGATAATCCGTTCAAAAGTTATTGCAAAAAAACCGCTAAAAAACGTGGAAAATTAACTTTTTTTAAATTGTTTATAATTTTTTTATTATTTATTAAAATTCAACGAAAATACATGAAAGTTGTGAGTTTTAATATGCTTCACGAGTGAGCGAAAGATGGGTGCTGTGGGCCGAATAGTTTTTGCAAAATTCTATTTGTTTATCCGGTTGAGAAAAAAATAGCTAAATAGATTACTATTTTGCCCGAATTTATAACTAAAGCAGGTATGCAGATAAACATATCTAAATCCATCTCCGTTCAATGCTATTAGAGCTTGAATGTCGAGCTTTCATATTTAATTGAATATTAATTGATTCGAATTTACCTTAATATCATGAACAGTTATGAAGATAAATACATCAAATTTTTACCCCCCCCCCCCCATTCCCATAAGGGTTGAATTTTCGTAAATGCTATTTGTCTTGTAGAGTACCTACTTGTGCCATGTTTTATTCGGTGAATACAAAAAAATTATCCTACAAATTTTTCCATCTCTCTAACACCTTAGGGGTTAAATTTTAGTGCTGAAATAACTGTTTCATTATAATTATTTGTATTATAGAGTATTTATGATAAGTTTCAATTAAATACGAACAAAAAAAATATTTGTTATACAAACTTTGACACCCCGTTTTAACCCCGTAGGGATTGAATTTCGAAAAATCCTTTCTTATTGTTAGTAGGTGCTTACATCATAAAATGAAGACATCTATGAAATTTCACGTTTCTAGGTCCACGGGTTTGGGCTGTATGTGAGTGAGTGGTTAAGGACAAACTTTTTCTTATATACAGGGTGATTCAGCACTGTTGTGCCAAACTTGAACAGTAGATTGAGACAAATATTTTAAGCAAAAAACTTCCAATACACATGTGTCCGGAAATTATTCCTTAAGGAACTACAGGTCTCCAAAGATTTTACTAAAAATGAGTTTTAATTTAATATCTAGAGAACCCTTTGTGATAGAATTATGAAATTTAGTATTTGGTTTAGTAATAATAAGTGTTATCGATTTCTAATATTAACCAATTATATTTTAGACCAGGGCTGTATGGGGCCAGTGGGCCTATCGATTTTTATCTAGTATTTGTTTGTTCGTTAATTTTTTTCTTGAGCTGGTACATCAGTAAGATTATATGGCACAAAATACACAAAAAAACATACTTTGCTTGTTTATCATAGGATAAACCGTTTTCGAGAAATATCGATGGAAAAGAAAGCATGCAGAATTTAACTTAATACGGATGCTTGAAATTACAAAAAATAAATTTATATTATTTTTCAATGATTAAAGGTAAGAATAAAGTTCAGATAAATAAACCTCCTAATATGAATCCTGTAAGATCTATAGCCTTTTCTATTACTGTTACATCTACTACATTAACTTTATTAACATGACTAAAAAAACAAACTATAAATGGCTATTTGTTGATATGGATGCATTTTCGGAGATATATTTATATTAACTTTTTGTCTTATTTTTTATCATTGAGCAAGAATATAAATTTATTATTTGTAATTTCAAGCATCCGTATTAAGTTAAATTCTGCATGCTTTCTTTTCCATCATTATTTCTCGAAAACGGTTAATCCTATGATAAACAAGCAAATTATGTTTCTGTGTATTTTGTGTCATTTAATCTTATAAAAGTACCAACTCAGGAAAAAAATTAAAGAACAAACAAATACTAGATAAAAATCGATGGGCCCACTGGCCCCATACAGCCCTGGTCTAAAATATAATTGGTTAATATTAGAAATCAATACCACATATTATTACTAAACCAAATACTAAATTTAATAATTCTAGCACAAAGGGTTCTCTAGATATTAAATTAAAACTCATTTTTAGTAAAATCTTTGGAGGCCTGTAGTTCCCTAAGGAAAATTTTCCGGACACATGTTAATTGAAAGTTTTTTGCTTAAAATATTTTTCTCAATCTACTGTACAAGTTTGGCACGACAGTGCTGAATCACCCTGTATAGATTGTAATGTGTTTTAGTCTGAAATGTTATCTTATTATTTTATTCGGTTACGTCGTACTTACATACATATGAATTCAATTTTCCTTTCTTAAAAAGATGGTATAAATAGCTATTGTTAAAGTATGAACTCTAAATCATGTACTGTGGTGCAACTTAAGATCACTGCGCCCACGACGAAAAAATATAAAAGTATTTACAATTTTGACATCCCTTAAAACTTTTGTGCCCTCCTGAAGTTTCTTAAAAACCTTTTAGTCCCCATTCCACATTTTTATCCTCGTAAAGTTAAATTTCCAACTGTGATTGAGAAAAGTAGTGAATCATGTACATACAAGATTTATATATGTTATTCAGAATTTTTGTTTGCAATAATCGATTTACACAGTATGTCTTACCGTTTCCATTAAAACAATTCCGACTACACATCAGACGCTAATGCACTCTGTGAAAGTCTCGAGTAAAGAGGGTGTATTAGTTTTTCATCCACGGTTCTGTTGTCAATAACTGCCGATACCAGATGTTATAAAATACTTTACACATACGAATATATATGTACACGTAATACTGCAGAAAGGGGACACATGTTTGGATGTTTTCATACTCTTTTTACGATTTTGCTAAAATTAAAAATATAGCATATATAAATCAAAAAGGTACAATTTTGTTATTTTAAAAATTGAATTTATGAGGAAAAATTTTTGGTGTATTTATTTTAAGGATAGAGCTATTTGCACATACCGTATGTGCATGCAGGCCCGGATTTACCATGCAGGCAACGAAAAAAATTTATTTTTATTCAATGAAAAGGGCGGCAATTTTCGTAACTGCCTACGGGCGGCAAATTTGTAAATCCGGCCCTGTGTGCATGCATTTGACTATTTGGACATACCACTAAACTAACGTACACTAACCTACCCTAACTTAACAACCTAACCTTATTTGGTACATATGAGTCATTCCACGTCAAGCAGGACACCCCTAGTTTAGAAGTTACAAGGGGTTGACATTTCGGAAAAACGGTAAAAAATCTAAAACATGCTCTCCTTTAACTGCTTATATCTCCGGTTCTATTCATCCTACGGACTTCAACAAAAAAACATTTTGAAGCTCTTGAATGTAACGTATTTATTTTATGACACAGTTCCCATCGGAGTTCCATTCTATAACTAAGCAGTTTTGTAGAGAATTGATCAAGGAATAGGCTGATCTTTTTTTCAAAATTTTCAAAGCGTGTTCTCGCTTTGAAAGCCACGTTTAAATAATATCATTGTTTATAACAAATAAATTAAATTGTTTATAACAATAAAGTAAATACGTTATTAAAGTGACATTCAAGAGCTTCAAAATATTTTTTTTGTTGAAGTCTGTAAAATGAATAGAACCGGAGATATAAGCAGTTAAAGGAGAGCATGTTTTCGATTTTTTACCGTTTTTCCGAAATTTCAACCAACTTCTAAACTAGGGGTGATAAAAATAAAATAAAAATTGTTTGACATATAAATTGGGTCCAAAGAAGCTGTAAAAAAAATTATAGCCAAATCAGAAAACATGCGGTCAAAAAGTGTCCCGCTTGACGTGGAATACAGTATGTGCAAATAGCCAATTGCATGCACATACGGTAAGTGCAAATAGCCACTTTCTTATTTTAAATATACAGATGAGAACTGGGCGCGGGTTGTTAATTTTTCGGCGAGACACGATGCACGATGTAAGCACGATCAATTTTAAAATTTTGAATCGTGCGCGTGCGTGACCATGAGCCAAAGTAACACAATAGCGCGTGACCGTGCGTGAGGATATTTTTGTCGAACGTGGATTATGTTATGAATTTATGAATATAAAAAATGAAATATTTTTCGATACCTAGTTAAATTTCCAATAAATACAGTAGAAACCAGTTATAACGACATCGGTTAATACGACGTATCGGTTATAACGACTCAGAATAAAAGTCCCGGCTGAATCCCATATAATTGCCTGTTATAATATACCGTTTATAACGACATCGCTTACAAAGAAATATCGCTTTTAACGACTTTCTGTTTACAATATTTTCGGAGAATTTTATCGGTTTGATAGGACGCGACGGACCGACTGTTTTTCAATTTTTTTTAAATATACACTCATCGCTTGATAAACCGACCTTTGATTAACCGGCAGCTTGGATGACCGACGGACCAAACGCGCGATATGCCGACTTTCTCCAATCCCCTCCATAATACTACCGTGATTGCTATCTCTGCGTGTAATTTAAATTCGCCAATCAACGTTGAGGTTGGCACGGTGGTGGGGGCCCCTCTCGACGTTGGTTTATCAAGCGGTTCAATTACCAACTTCGTCGGTTTATCAAGCGGTGAGTGTAGTATTTTTATATAGGCAATACTCTTCGCACATGTGTTATTTAACATTAATTAAAACAATTTTGAGTTTTAATGTCAATAATTTTAACGTAAGAATATTATGTTTATCCTTTAATAATCCGTGTTGTTTTATTGTGTCTGACATAATTTGCGCATTTAATTTTTTGTACAATAAAAAATATTGTTTGACATAATACATAATACATCATGTTTTGTAGGTTAGGTTTAATTCTAATAAACAGACAACATACGCGGATTTCAAATATTCGTATACGGTACATGATTGATGGAGAATAACCAATCAAAATCGCGAATCGCACCTTTTAATGCCAAACTATGTTTCCAGTAAAATAACGTTAAGTGTCGCTCCTGCATATCGTTTATTCGGGACACTTCGTATATTTATTATTCTGTGCTTAAAATTTTGATTTTATTTTGACGATATCTTCGCTCACAGACGGTGAATTTCACAAAAATTCAGAATACTCATATAATTTTTAGTTGTATCGATAAATACCTTAAAAAATCGAACTATCGGTTATTACGACAATCGGTTATAACGACCTCAAATTCCGGTCCCTTCAATGTCGTTATAACCGGTTTCAACTTATTCTAATCACCCAGTGTTACTTTGCTAAAAATCAAGAAATAATATCGCGGAAATAAAATAATTTAAAACATTTTGTGTCCAATAGTAAATTATTTAAAAAAATATTCTCAAACATTTTTAGATCGAAATATGTTTTTAATTTCAAAATTCATAAAATCGTGACCCGGTATTCGTGATCGAGCGTAAGTAAAAAAATTATCGTGAGCAAGCAAAATCAGACAAGTTTAAAAACAGGTTTACACAACCATTATTTTTTAATACAGTAGAAACCGGTTATAACGACCTCGAAGAGACCGGTCAAATAAGGTCGTAAAAGCCGATAGTCGTAATAACCGGTAAAAATACAATTGCAGTAGAAACCGGTTATAACGACATCGAAGGAACCGGTCATATTGGTCGTAAAATGGATAGTCGTAATAACCGATTAAAATACAATTATATGGGATTCAGTTGGACTTTTATTTTGAGTCATTAAAACCGGTAGGTATGACGTATTGACCGGAGTCGTTATATCCGGTTTCTACTGTATTTAACTTCACTTACAACTTTTTTAAAGAGTAATATTGTATACCGGGTGTCCCAGATAACTTTTCCAGCATGGGGATCTCAGTATCTATAAGAGATGCAGGTTTGGTTAAATGAGATGAATTATTTGTATGAAAGGGGTGAGTATTATTACTAGTGAATACAATACCGGACCAAAATCGTAATACCGGTATTACGGTATTTTTTTATGTCAAAACCGGGATACCGGTATTAATACCGGTATTTAAAAAAAAATAAAGATAATATAATACAATTATAATAAATGTAAAAAATAAATATATAAAGTTACATTTGCATTTTTTATTTATAAAAAAATAAAAACAATTAAATAAGTATAATAATAAAGTTTAATTCTGTTAAAAATAAATGTAAATATTATAAAATTTTATAAATAAATTTTTTTTGTAGTTTATTTTATAGTTACAACTAAAAGATATTATCAGTGTTTTTAAAATATACTCTTAAAAAACATAAACTGTCGATACTTTTATCGTTTAGCTGAGATCTAATTTTTGTGCATATTTTATTTGCTGCCGAGAATGCGCTCTCCGATTCTACACTAGTTGGTTGAATTGTGGATAGATATTCGTGGACTAGTCGTAACACCTCTTATACCTTCATCTTCAAAAAAAAGTATTTATTTTTTCACCAACTGTTCCACTCCTTGTATGTATGATATTATAAAATCTTTATGTACCTATACAATATTGAATTTTAACAGTTCACAACGACTTTGATCAAAAAATAATTAATTTAATTAATATTGAATTTTAATATTTTTCTTATACCTTCATTAAAAAAATAATTTCGACATTGTTGTCATTGGTATATTTTTAAAATACTGAAGAATATTATTTTTTTCGATAAAGTTTTATTAAAAACAAAAATGTTTACATTGTACATACTATAATAAATATTTCATATATTTATTATGAATTATGTATATTTTAGCTTTAATCCATTGACATGATTGGACTGATTATAAGTCAAACATGATGGCTAAAATTGAATATTTCCTAACAACCGAAACAGGTTGTACGCATGCGTCAACGGACGTTCAAAATTCAAAATCAATGTTTTTCGTTAAATATATAAATAAAAACATACAGTAATACCAAATCAGTGCTTTAACCCCAAACATACTTATGTACCTGGATAAATAGTTATCAAAGATTTAAATAATTTAAAATTAATTAAAATGAACTATAATTTTTAAAATACGCGCGCAATTGTTTGTTGTAAACAAATTTTAGAAGGCATATAAAATAATTAGCTCTAAAATCTATAAAGTTTTACATTTAATTCTGAACGAGACCATTACTGCAATGATGTATAACATATTTTTCCGAAATATGATCTAGGTGCATGTATAATATTAATAATATATTACTCGTTTTAAAATTCTTAATTTGTATGTTTATATATTTGTATTAACATTAAAATTAAATACTTACTTACCAAAACCAGGGAGTGGAACCGGTACTATTTCTCGAACCGGTTCGGTTCCGGTTCACACAGAAAATAAAGTTCCGGTTTTCGTTCCGGTTCAATTTTTTATTTTTTTATTATTTCGGTTACCGGTTCAATGTACCTCCGAACCGGTTCGAACCGGTTTTTTTTTTACTTTTGTAAATTATTCAAACATATGTAATAATTTTAATTTAATTATAATTAAACCTATCCTATAATTTCTGAATTATGTATATTTTCCTACATACCTTTACTTTCCAATTTTGTGTATATGTTACCAGCAATGTATGAAATCCGACATTCTATAGAATTCCTAGGTATTCTATAGAATGCTTTAAGTCATCAGGCAATGTATGAAATGAATTTAATTATATACATTTCCTAGGCATTGTATAGAATACCTAACTGATAGCCGGCAATGTATGAAATATAAACATAAATGGGGTGAAGCAATCAATTTTGGTCCAGGCACAGATGTTGCTTTACTTTATGTTGTAAAAATACTTCTGATGCAAATACATATATAATAAAAAATCTTGGTTCATTCTCGATAGCTAGGTTTCTAGATTACAATTCGGTATTTTCAGTTCAATACTGAATTATTGATTAAAATAATCTTTTTATATTTACGCGTATAATTGAAAAATGTATGTCTGTCCAGTAAAGTGATCTAAACTAGTGTTTAAGAATTTGTTTCTGATAATATGTTATTTTGAATGTTCAGAGCCAAAATCTCACTTAATACGTACTCGGACAAATTTTTGATTATATAATATTTAAGGTTCCAATAGGTATTGTTTTTTGTGAATTTGTTATTTTCACAGTGAGGGGCTTAAATCTTACTTACACGTCTGGGCTAATATGTTATTAAATATTTAAATAATATCATACCTCATATGCAATCGAAACTAATATTTTATTTTATTTATTATAATATAAAATGTTATATTATTGTTTATTTTAACAATAAAGAACCAAATTCTTACTTATATGAATTTTGACTTTTTAAAATTAATTAAATTAACTAAATAATATCTATCTGCTTTAATAATATTATTTTGTCTTTTATTTCATACATTGCCTAATATTATCTTGGCATTCTATAGAATTCCTAGGTATTCTATAGAAGGCCTAGGTAAAGTATATAATAAATATCTATTTAACAAATATTTCATACTTTGCCGGTAACATATATACATAATATATTAATACTTTTTATGGCTTATTTTTTTATTTGTATTAATTTAAAAAAATGGGTACCTATGCCGGAATAATAAAATTATTGACAGTTAATATTAGATTATGCTCAATGCAATTTAAATTTTACGTGCATTTTTTTTAAATAGCAATTTTCATGTTTTTCTGAAAATACCATTTTTCTCTCAATCTTTCCCATTTTTTCTTGTATATTATTTTCTGGTAGTAGGCCAATATTTAAAGAACATAAAGTTTTTTATATTAATATATAAATTCCGCAGAAAAATTAAAATTTGTTAATTAAAAACACGAAAATCACAAGTATTCTTATACTTATACTTATTAATATACTAATATTTAGGCGCAACTACATTTGTCAGTGGTGCCAACTATAAGTGGTTAGAAAAATTATTTTACATTTGATACATAATAATAAATATACATATTTGAATAAAAACATTCGCAATGAAAAATTAAACTTTAATGAACCGGTAAAATTAAACTTTATTGAACCGGTAACCGAAAAATTGTTTTTCGGTTCGGCTCCGGTTCAGGTTCAACGACATGTTTGAAATTTCGGTTCAGGTTCAGTTCCGGTTCGCCCAAAAATTTCGTTCCGGAACCGGTTTTCGGTTCGGGTTCGGGTTCGGTTCGACTCCCTGACCAAAACCACACATATGTTCTTAAATATATTATTAATTTAATATTTATATGTATATCATATAACAATAGAACACTTTTGAAAGAACAGTAATATATTATATAAATCAAAATGAAGTTAGCAACAATTTTTTAGTGTAAAATTTAACTCCCTAGTAAATTATTAAATACCGAAAATATACCGAAATACCGGTATAATTCGAACAAATACCGGTATCGTAATACCGGAGAAAATTGACCGGTATCCCGGTTTTCGGTATTTCGGGATACCGGTATTGTATTCACTAATTATTACACAAAAAAATATTCATAATTCTATGTGGCTTAGGCGGTATACCCAAAAAACTGAAAATTCGGAATTTCTTTAAATGGCTATAACTTTTTTGTTAAAGTAGATAGGTACTTTTTGTTTGCGGTTTCTTAAAGCACTTTTTTGTGTAGAATTGATTGGTGTATTTAGATTTTTAATATCACTTTTAGTTTCCGAGATACAAGCCCTAACTTCAGTTTTTCTTATGGGCCGCTAAGTTGGCTTGGCATATTTGAACGTGTTTTTTACTCTACTTTACAACGATGTGTCACTTGCCATATTTATTATTGAAAAAAAGTCGAAATACTAAATATCAGTGATATTTATGAAGTATTTTATTACAAACTTTTAAGTGAGCCATGAAAAACAAAAATTGTAAACAAAAATCACAATAACAACAATCAAAATAACAAATGAATATTTGAAACAATGAACTATTTGAAAAAATATATTATAATTTTTTTTCGATAATAAATATGGAAAGAGACACATCGTATCGTTGTAAAGTAGAGTAAAAAACACGTTCAAATATGCCATAGCCAACTTAGCGGCCCATAAGAAAAACTGAAGTTAGGGCTTGTATCTCGCAAACTAAAAGTGATATAAAAACAACGATGTGTCACTTGCCATATTTATTATCGAAAAAAAATTATAATATATTTTTTCAAATAGTTCATTGTTTCAAATATTCATTTGTTATTTTGATTGTTGTTATTGTGATTTTTGTTTACAATTTTTGTTTTTCATGGCTCACTTAAAAGTTTTTACTAAAATACTTCATAAATATCACTGATATTTAGTATTTCGACTTTTTTTCAATAATAAATATGGCAAGTGACACATCGTTGTAAAGTAGAGTAAAAAACACGTTCAAATATGCCAAGCCAACTTAGCGGCCCATAAGAAAAACTTAAGTTAGGGCTTGTATCTCGGAAACTAAAAGTGATATTAAAAATCTAAATCAATTCTACACAAAAAAGTGCTTTGAGAAACCGCAAACAAAAAGTACCTATCTACTTTAACAAAAAAGTTATAGCCATTTAAAGAAATTCCGAATTTTCAGTTTTTTGGGTATACCGCCTAAGCCACATAGAATTATGAATATTTTTTTGTGTAATAATACTCACCCCTTTCATACAAATAATTCATCTCATTTAACCAAACCTGTATCTCTTATAGATACTGAGATCCCCATGCTGGAAAAGTTATCTGGGACACCCGCTATACAGGGTAGCCCAAGTAAAACGAAACGGGCGCGCTTTTGGTCATTTAAAATAAGATTTTGAAAAAAGCTCGAACACATCGATTTTACTTTCAAGGGGGACATCTTTTGCTATAAAATTTTTGGAAGAATCTTTTCAACCCTCAGCGCTATGAACACAACCCTTAAAATTTTAAATAGCATGGTAGGGCAAACGATACCTCATTTAAAAGGTTTTTTTCATTATAAATACGGTGCTATTTGATTTTTTCAAATTTGTTTAGTTTTAGTAAAGTTATTTACATTTTGAATTCCATAAATGCAATGATTTTCTGATGAAAAAACAAATATTTACAACTAAAAGTCAAAACAGAGTAGGCATATTTTCTTATCAAATAATTCAAAAACATCCAATTTGGACATTTATTGAAATAATTAAAAAAAAAAAAAAACCAACATCCAAAACATTAATTAATTCAATAAATGCCCAAATTGGATGTTTTTGAATTATTTGATAAGAAAATATGCCTACTCTGTTTTGACTTTTAGTTGTAAATATTTGTTTTTTCATCAGAAAATCATTGCATTTATGGATTTCAAAATGTAAATAACTTGACTGATGTCCTAAGATTCTTCCAAAAATTTTATAGTAAAAGATGTCCCCCTTGAAAGTAAAATCGATGTGTTCGAGCTTTTTTCAAAATCTTATTTTAAATGACCAAAAGCGCGCCCGTTTCGTTTTACTTGGGCCACCCTGTATACCTATAGGTACTGATAAGTTGATTTAACGTAACTGAAAAAGTTAAACTTTTTGAAAAGTTTATATTGATGAAATATGAGTGAAAAGTAAGCTTCTTTCTTAAATAGTCCATTAAATTATTAATCCTTTTTTCAATAATTAGAGAGAAAAGTATATTTAAATTTTTATAAATTTTTATGATTACCATTTTGTTTATTAACAAAGTTTTTGTCGCTTCAGATTTTAATTAAATTTATAACGATGTAATTTCCGAATTTTCAGAAAATTTTAACTAACGATAAGTGTAGTTTTAATCAATAGGAAAATTGACAAATGTTAAATAAATTCCATCATTTTTTATTTATGAGATAAATATTTATACCTACCTACAGAATTGTTTACCAATATTTCAATAGCTAATATTGTATAATAATATGAAAACTAAATAAAATGTAAATTTTTGTTTAAATATTAAAAAGAATAATTTATAATATTTTAGAAATATTTACATTTTGTTTGATTTTCATTTATGAATAATGCATTGGTACTTTTTTCAAATAAATTAATTATTGAAACATGTGATTTGTTTATATTTGCACATTTATAAACTAGAATATGTCGGTATAGGTATACACTATACATATATTTTAATATAATATTCAATATTGACTATCTAATATGTTAGAATTAACTAGATTACTAGATAAATACAATATGTATTAGAAAGAGTTGTTATTTGTTTCGGTTAGAGAAAGAGGAACAGTAAACATTAGAGTAATTTACAAATAATTCGTTATTTTAGAATGAATCACTCGAGTCAGTATTTTGAAAAAGATAAGGCATTTTATTTTCCCATCACACATAATTTGCAGACAAACATAAGTTAATAAATTTTTAATATTGCAATATTTAACTTTATTTATTAATTGATTAATATTGATAAGAATAAATGATAGCACAATAAGTTAAATTAAAATACATAATATAATATTCGTTTGATATCATTCATTTTACTATATACGTTAACTGCTAAAAGAAATGATTAATCAATTACTTTGTCAAAATTTGTATTTTACGACGTATATTATTATATACGTATACTGTATACACATCATATACAGTAAAGTATCTTTTAACACGGTAGATATGTTCCATGGCAAAGCACGTATAAAAAATCGCTTAAGAAATGACATTGCTTACATTGTCAAATTAGAGATACGTTCTAATATTTTCTAAGATCCGTGTTAAATCAAAATCATTCAATATTAAAACTGGTACAAAATCTTGCTAAGCAAAGTTTTTAATAATAACAAAATGTTAAACTTTTTAAATTCTTTGAAATGTTAGCTTTCATTAGATACCCCACTCGCTGAAACGGGAAAAAACGCGTGAATTATTAAAATGCTTAAAAAACGTTTTCTTGAATGTAACATTATCTTCTGTGGTGTACAGTTCTCGCGTTGCACAGGAAATATAAAAAAATGGTAAATTTTTACGGTGGTTTTTACCCTTTATAAGACCGCATAAGAAAGTACGTCTCTTCGAATTGATTAAGCTATAAGTGTACGAAATTGCATTAAAATCGGCAAGTTACACCTCGCGAAGTTCCCTTAAATTGTTACTTTTGACGTTGTTTAATTTTAAGATCTAAGGCAAGGATAAGCAAACTTTTTAGCTAAAGGATCACGTAGTAAATTAAAGTAGAAATTTCAAGCTAACTGTGATTAGTTTTTTTTACATATTTTGTATAGATCCAACAAATTCAAATGGATTTGGCGCAGGCCGCATGAAAAGACGTATCATGCCGCATGCGGTCCATGGACATGCGTGGTGAACAAACTACGGCTCATGAGCCGTGGTTTGTTCACATATGGACTAGATACCTAAATATAGATAGGGTTGCCATCCGTCCTCTTTTTAAGGGTGTCCGGGGATTTTTGATATGTGTCCGGGGTAAAAAAATTGCCAAAATTGCTAAAAAAAAAGTCTTCGCGCTTTATTTTAATATTAATAAATTTCAGATAGAAAAACCTAAAAAAATGGTCTTCAAGAACAAAAATCTGTGTTTTTTTATTTTTCAGTGTGTCCTTTTTTTAATGGGCTTGTCCTCTTTTCTCAACTTAACCACACTGGTAGAAAGGATTTCTCAAACCAAGTAAACCTTGTTTTGTATATAACGAAAACAATATTTTCTTAACCCTTAGTGTGCATACGGGGTCAGACTGACCCCACATCTTTTTTCTTACCTGAACATCATTCACAGGTAAGGGTCAACTTTGAGCACGTTTTTGAATTACTATAAATGTTTTTTTTTGGAAATCTAACTTCACGGCCTTAAAGTTCGATCGATTCACTGCAAAAATTGACTTAATCTTTTTTTCCGAAAAATGCATAGTTACCGAGATATTCGAGGTCAAAAATGACCTGGGGTCAATTTGACCCCATGTGCACGAAATGATTCGCTGTGAAGGTGTGCACACTAAGGGTTAAGATAAGCAATAATCTCTTAAACCAACTATAGTATTCTTGAACGAAGGAATAACGTAGTTGGATTATGTTTCTTATATTAAGAAAATATTGTTTTCGTTATATACAAAACAATGTTTTCTTGGTCCAATACAGTTTTTTTCTGTGCAACTGGCAGTGGCAACCCGACCTATAGAGAGTTAATTTATAGTTGAATTCTAACCGTTGAACAGGGGGATGGAATATTAAATGACGACACTTAAGTGCACTGATACTTAAAAATAAATCTCATTTGTTACAAAATTCAAAAACACAAGAACATCTTTCAATTTCATTTGCCAATTATTCTCACGCTAAAGCTCAAGTTCTCATTCTGACAGTTAATTAGGTGACGTCCGTCACTTGTTTCTGATAAATATTTAAAGTAAGGCGAGACGCGCCGATAAAAAATAATATTTTCTTTTTTAATCTGTTACATCACACTTGCGACCCAACTTGGGATGACAGCGTTTATGTATTGTATGTAGGAACACATATTCGAGTTAACCTATAAATAAATTGTCCACAAGAACCACTATTTTCGTTCACAGCGTTGCCAACACTTAACGGCGCGAGAAGATGCAGTCAGATAGCTGTATATGATTAATAATTAAGTATACGACAATTGAAACAATTGAGTGTCGCTTTGATGTTGCCGTTTTTCGATCAGTGTTTGTAAATTTGTCGTTTTTGATGTATTGTTTCTTATTGTAAATATATTCAGTATATAGTTGCATTTGTATCTAAGATATGTGCTTTTATTTGGTGGTGTGAAATGTCTGTAAATAATACGTATGTAATATTTATATTAATTGTTATTTGTTTTGATTGTTTACTAACATAGCTTGATAATATTAAGTTATCTGATTACCAATTTTAACAATTTAATTTAAAAATATTTTTTTAAAGGTACAATACAGTACTGTTAATACAATTATGTCTACTGGATACTAATATATGAGATTCACAAAAATACACGTCTGTTCGTTATATAATATCCTATAATTTATTTGTCATACCTACAAAAATAAAATATAAGCAATTCATTTGACCTTCACAAAAAATTTTTAATGATCATAAATTTATAGTTATTCTCTTTTATAACCATTTGAAACTGCATTTATTTTTTAATCGCATATTATCTTCGTTTAGCTCAATATGCATTTAAAAATAAAATTGATATTACAAAACTTATATTAAGTACACATTTTTCTTATTTTTATAATAAGGGAAGAAGATTCGGCTTATATCCGGAGTTATAAAGAAAATGGCATTTTTTTTAAATAACCCGCATTTTGAACTAGGTTCTGTAATATTTTCTATTGGATTTGTTTTGAAATTTAGACCAGTCAAAATACATATTAGCATTATATTAAAGTAGACATTCCGTACTGTTAATCAGTTAAAGCACGATACTCTCCTAACTGTAAAATTGTATATTTTATCCTTATTCCCCCAAATGCCCCTCCCGCGTGTCCAGTCGTAAGTGAATACACATACACTCAGCGTTCTATAATACGCCCATCCACAAGACGTCCGATCCATAAGACAATGTTCTAACAGCTCTATAGTACGTCTTTCCCCAACCCCCACCATAATACCATTGTGACTGCTATATTTCAGCGCGAAATTTAAATTAACAAATTGACGTTAGTCTTCTATGTAGTTGTAGATTTTATAAACAAAACTTGTGTTTCGGTGTGACTCAATGTGGAAAAAAAATGAAATTCAATACAAATTTTCGTTAAAATTGAAATATAATAAATACATAGTATAAAAAAATGTGTAAGGTACATTTTATTTGATTTGATAATTCGAAAAAGATTAAAAACGGAAATAACAAAAATAAATTATTGGCATATGATTTTATAGAAATCTATACATTTTTCATCCAGTATTAAAGCAATGAATAACAATTGTCTAGAGTTCTAGATAGTATGTAATTGAAAAAACCAACAAATGAACAAACTACATATTATGTACATATGATCTGGTTCACCAACAGCGCCATTTTTATTATTATTATGTATGTATCTGTAAACTTTTAGGCGTGGTGGTGGGGGCCCCTCTAGCCGGCGTCTTGTGGAATTATTGAATTACCGATGGCTACGTATTATAGAACGCTGAGTGTATATACTTATGCTCACACTCGCAACTGTCACTTATATATCATTGTTATAGAATTTATCGCACCGGGTTGCACGGGCGACGCGGTGGCGGAATGGACCTTTTAACAGCACATGCATATGTACTAGGGTGGCCTTTAATTTACTTATTTTCGAATTTCTTTAAGGTCACACCCCAAATTTCTTAAAGTTACGAAAAAAATAATGTATACAAAATTTTAAAGTGATTGGATATTATTAACACGTGCCACCGAGCGATCGAATATTAACACGTAAAATGCATTTGATTTTCTTTAAACAGAGCTGTATCTTTGTGAAAATTGAATGAATTTTGATGTTCTAAAACGCATTTTAAATCTGACAATTTCTAGTTTTTGAACCTTTGATTCGATTTTTTTTATCGCTTTCACTACTCCTTGAGAGGTTTCAGAAAAGTGAAAGAAGCTAAAAATTTAATAATTCAAAATTGGCGTGCCAAACATATATAAATTATTTTGAGCAAAAAACTTTATATAAACATGTCTCCGAAAATTTTTCGTACGAGAATTACAATACCCTAAAAAACATAAAAACAATTTTGGAAAAAATCTTCGGGGAGCTATAACTATCTTATGTTTAAATAAAGTTTTTTGCTCAAAATAATTCCTTCAACCTACTGTTGAAGTTTGGCACGCTTATTTTGAACTATCCTGAATTATAAAATTTTAGGCTTCATTCACATTTTCTGAAATCTCTAAGAAGTGGTGTGAAGCGATAAAAAAATCGAATAAAAGGTGCAAAAACTATAAAGTGTCAGATTTAAAATGCGTTTTAGAACATCAAAATCCATTCACTTTTCACAACGATACAGCTGTTAAAGAAAAATGGAAAAAATCAAATGCATTTTACGTGTTAATATTCGATCGCTCGGTGGCATGGGTTAATAATATCCAATCACTTTAAAATTTTGTATACATTATTTTTTTCGTATCTTTAAGAAATTTGGGGGATGACCTTAAAGATATTCAAAAATAAGTTTAGGGCCACGCTAATACATACATACAGTATGGAGCGTCTACTGTAATACTTACTTTTGTTACTTACTGGACACTTTATAAATTATTGATAAACGTCATGGTTGTGTTTCAAAGATCTTATTAGCTAACAATTTTTAATTATTTCACTACAATATCGGACATTAATTATACGTCAACCTTTTAATATGGTTTTGCGAGATGAAAATGAAGACCTTTTTTCGTAAACATTACTGTTGCGCCCTTTGTTTAGTTCTCATAATTTTTACCAAACCCGGAGAAATTGTAACGAAACCCGGAGCCCGGAGAAACAGTATACAAACCCTGAGACTCCAGGTCAAAACCGGAGACCTGGTCATCCTACTTATACGTAGATTATTGTCTCTAGATAATAGTATAGTATAGTTCTTTTCATAAAACGACGATGATATATTGTACAAAAAGATATTTTAGAATATAAATACCGGACATGTTTAAAGAAAACTTAACTTTTAAATATGACCACAAACATTCCAACTATTTATTTTGTACTAGTTAGTATGATCATTGGTATTAAATGTAATTACTAATTAAACTTTAAATATGAAGTACAGAAAGTTATAATTATCACTAGGTACACTACACAATACACAAATATTTATGTTGAAATTACAATTAAATTGTATACTTATTGTTAGTGCCTTGGTATTCATTTTGCGTTTATATAGAGAAGCATATTTCAAAAGATTTCAAAACAATCATAAAACATACAGCTTTGGATTTACAATTAGGTCAACAGTTTTACTAAACAATTAGCTTAATTAATTTGATGTACGAAGCAATTTCCACATATTTTTTGCCTCTGAACAAAACTTTACAATTTATTTGATTATATATCCAGTTCTAATCAAAACTGCTGTATTTGTTTTAAAAGTTTAATTAAAAACTTTTTTATGATATTTTTAATATTATGTTTTAAATTGGTGTTTGAGATATAAATATAGTAATATTAATAGTGTGATACATAGCTGCATATACCTAGTTGTTTTATATATTGAAATGTCAGAAAATTTTCAATCGTTAATTAAAATTTCTATTGATATTTAAAAAAACTCTGCAGACGCGAGGATTCAATAGTAAAGTCAATCAACTAAACTGAAATATATGCTGGGTCAAGTTTTTTTTCAACAAACTAACAAAACAGAAACTTATATTGATTTTTTTTTTCAATTTAATGTCGGTATTAGATATAAAGATTTGATCTAGGTCAAAATCAAACCAAACATTTTCTGGGAGGCGTCAAACTGTATGAATTTGATTTTTTTGATTTTGAATAAATTAATAATAATATAAAACTGTCATAGTGTACACTTATCGCCACTGCTTTTATATACAACTGTCATTTAATGTGAATACCCTGTGTTTACATTGGTTTTGGTCTAAATCAAAATTCATTATAATACCAGGCATAAGAGAAAACAAAATTTTACTAGAGCTTACCTAATGCTTTAAAAAGTGAGGCAAATGTCACATCGATTAGTGAGTTAAAAACGTTGACCCAAAAATCCGGCTTTCTGAAATGTAGCAACAAAAAAAGCTTTCAGTAAAACATTGATTTCCTTCGCCAACAGCAAATAGCTGCACGCAACTCCCGAGTATAAAAAAGTGCGGTCGGGGTAAAAAAGTGGATCAATTCTTCAATGCTTCCAAATAATTTTGTGTGTTGTGAAATCGTCGTCAGCCCATTGCCTTATACAACTCGTAACCGATGATCAATAACATTTGTGCCTATGCTATTTCTTATTCGCTCACTCGTACTGTCAAGCAATAGTGGTGACAAAGCAAGCGGTAGACACCATGTCGCAGCTCGTTCTCTGCAGCTTGTCGAGCAACGACAACAATAACAACACGGATAACACCAGTGAGGACTCAACGCAAATGCCTACCATATATAGGTACGTCTTTGCGACCTTTCTTTGCACAATTGCGGTTTAACCCGTTGTGACACAGTAGTGCTTTTCACATTTTGTACTTATTAGGAAATGTTGATTTCGAGGGTTACTAATAAGTCTTTTGCATGGCTTTATTTTTTATTATAGTAGTTTATTAACACCTAAATTCAAGCAATACATGATAAACTACTGAACATTATAAAGAATGTAAAATTAAGAAAACTTAATCGGAGAAAAATCATTTAGATCTAATTTCAAAATCAAATTAAATTAAAAAAATAGATAAAATTAAATCTAATTTGATCAAGTTTGGTCTACGTAGATCTACAATTTAACTCAACGATCATTATTTCTTAGATCTACAATAATCTACATAGATCTAAGTAGACTTGAGTGAATCTATTTACATCTAAGAAACAAAAGATAGTTTTATTTTAGATCTACGTAAATCTATTTTTCCAAAATCTAAATTTACATAGAATCTCTGTAGATCTATCGTAGTCGACGCAGATCAAAATTTTGATTTTTTTGATCTGCGTAGATCGAATTAGTAATATTTCCTGGGAAGTAATATTCTGTTATAGTTGATCAAACATCCTAATTTTTTCATTAACGTATTGATTTTGAAGGCTTTGTTACTGATTTAAAAGTTATACTGATTATAAGAAATTGCAAAAAGAAATGTTTCAGATTTATACATTATTATGCCCGATCTACACGAGGTTAGTTTTTCAAGCTAGGATAGCAAACTAATTAAAGCCCGCCGCACACGACGCTATTTTGCTTGCTGGATTGCCGGCTGTGGAGATGGAAAATGAAATCACTGCAGGCTATGTTGTGTGCATGCTTGCTGGATTCTACTGATATAACATGTGCTATTTTTCGTGCTGGATTCCTTGCTTGTTTGAGTGAGGACCAATCAGAAAGCAATATTTTATCACGTGGGTGACATGCGCATAAACTGACAGATGATATCATAATATATGTAGGTATATTTTAATGGTAGTATTTTTGAAAGTGCAGTGTTTGCTGCGATGTGTAAAGAAAAAACTTACATTTTTGTTACATATTGTGTTGACATCTGAGCTGTTACTGTGCACGCAACAAAATCAGCTTCAAATTCCAGTTTTTAAACTAGCATCGTGTGAAGCCAACCGTAAAAAACCAGCACGATATCTAGCGCCACAGCATGCTTGAAACCTAGCAGCTAAATCAAGCAGACAATCCAGCAAGCAAAATAGTGTCTTGTGCGGCGGGCTTAAGTTAGTTTATACGAGGCTAAATTTACTAGCTTACTATCCTCGCTTTGAAAAACTAACCTCGTGTAGATCGGGCATTTACATTCAATGTTCAGTTGGATCAAATCACTTCTTACTAGTGTAGGCAACGTTTGATAAATATTTTGAATAGATGCACTAATATCACCTTCAGAACATCTGTTGGGTATACATGATAAATTTTAATTCTACAAATAATTGCGGTCAGTAAACGAAAAATTTACTAACCGTGATTATTGTTTGCTCTATGCAATCCAATAGTCGAGTCAATGAAGCTCGAAAATGGCCAAAACTTCGGAACCCTCAGAAACAGCACCGATTTTTATAATTTTTTTTTAAATGTTCGTTATACCATACTATTTGAAATCAGAAACATTCTAGTCGTTGCATTTAACCCCTCCCCTCCCAAATTTTGAAAATTTGTATAATTTACTGGTTTCATATATTAAGTCCGATTTTCGACGAAATTTTTTTACCTGTAGGGGTTTTGAGGGTCGCTGAATAAGAATACTTTGTCAAAATAAGAATTTTTTGGGAATTTTCCCGAAATTTTCCAAAAGTTTTTTTTTTTAATTTTTGTCTAAAGGACCCCGCACATTCCTTATGGCAACTGGCTTTCCGTGAAATTCGCTAAATTTTTGGTATGTTGTAGTTTATGTGATGCTGATCAAAAGCTCTCACAGGCACAACTTCGAAAAATGAGTCGTTTCGGCGATAAAAATTTTTGAAGATGAAAAATTGAAATTAAAGTTTTAGATCTTTTAACATTTTTAAAGTTATAAATAACTCACATTTATAATATATCATTACTAGTTAACATAAATACCTTAGTGGAATTGATTTTTATTATTTAGTTAAAATAACTGATGATTTGAACAGCATTTATTTTTTTGTCATCAAAATCTATATTATTTCATTTAAGTTTTCAGTGGTTGTTATGTGAATTGATCAGCAACCACTGCAAACTTAAAAACAATAAAAACTCAAATAAAACAAGATAAAAAAATGAAATTTTTTTATCATGAAAAATTTTTATCGCCGAAACGGCTCATTTTTCGAGGTTATGCCTGTGAGCAGGGCCGGATTTACAAATTTGCCGCCCGTAGGCAGTTACGAAAATTGCCGCCCTTTTCATTGAATAAAAATAAAAAAAGTGCATATTTTTCTATTTTTCATATGAATTACCTTTTTTTTTTTTTTTTCGTTGTCAAATAAAATTTTTTAGGTTATTTTTCCCAAATATGCCGCCCCTAAATTTTTGCCGCTATAGGCACGTGCCTACATTGCCTGCATGGTAAATCCGGGCCTGCCTGTGAGAGCTTTTGATCAGCATCACATAAACTACAACATACCAAAAATTTAGCAATTTTCACGGAAAGCCAGTTCCCATAAGGAATGTGCGGGGTCCTTTATTGAAAATTTTGATATAAATGTGTATTCGCGGTGTTTCTTTTCACAAATAAAGTTGAATTATACAAATTTTTCCAGAAATTTTCCAATTTTTCCTCAAAAATTTTGAATTTGTAATAAATAACATTGTACCATTTGAAAAAATTAACCTAGAGGGCTAAAAATTTTAGAAACATTAGGTAAATGTATTTTAAATAAGCATATTTTTTTGTCAAAATTGTTTGTTTATTAGCAAAACGGGAAACGTTTATTGTCTTATATACGGCACGAGCGGATAGTAAATTTCGTAGCCGAACTAGTTGTAAAATGAAAAATAATGCTAGTGACGTGCTCTTAATTTTTTTACTACTAAATTAAAGTATTTCAAACAATTATTATGTAAGATTTAATCAAAATTCAGTAAATATTTTTAACAGAGTAAAAGGACCTTGTCGACGAACGTGCCGCTGACGCGCGAAAAATCAGAGGAATATACTGCTATAGAATTGAAAATAATAAACCAAAAGGGCTAAAACTTTCAAAAACATTAGGTAAATACATCTCAAATAAATATATTTTTTTTGGAAAAAATCGTTTGTTTATTTGCAAAATGGCAAACGTTTATTGTCTATACGCGACACGAGCGGATAGAAAATTTCGTAGGAAAAATTAGTTGTAAAATGATAAATAATGTTAGTGACGTGCTCTTAATTTGTGTACTGCTAAATTAATGTAATTCGAACAATTATGCAAAATTTTATAAAAAATCAATAAATATTTTTTACAGAGTAAACGATCATAGTGACGAACTTACCGCTGACGCGCGAAAAATCTAAAGAATAAACTGCTCTAGAGTTGAAAATAATAAATTTAGAGGGCTAAAACTTTCAGAAACGTTAGATAAATAGATCTCAAATAATTACAATTTTTTTGGACAAAATTGTTTGTTTATTTGCAAAACGGCAAACGTTTATTATTTTATTCGCGGCATGAGCGGATACGAAATTTCGGAGCAAAACTTGCTGTAAAATGATTATTAATGCAAGTAACGTGCTCTAAAATTTACTACTATTAAATAAGGGTATTTCGAACGATTTTGCTAAATTTCAACAATATTCAATAAATTCTAAATATGTATATTAATTTATGAATTTTTGCGTCCAAATGTCAACGATAATTTACTAAACAAATTATTTAAATAATTGAAAAGTAACGTTTGCCAATGAAAATTAAAAATTTTTTTTTGCTCATTTCCTCAAATAATGTTTATTTAACTTAGTTATAAAAAAAACACACACTTTTGCTCAATTATCATCGGAAAATTTTTTTATTTATATACATTTTTTTTTAGCAAAAAAAATATTTTTTTGATTCCGACGGCTGGAATGTTTCTGATTTCAAATTGTATGGTATAACGATCATTTTAAAAAAAATTTCATAAAAATCGGTGCTGTTTCTGAGGGTTCCGAAGTAAAAACCTTCATTGACTCGACTACAACACAATAATATAAAACTGACAATTTCTTACCTATTTTCGCTACATGCAACCCACTTTTATCTACAATATGTTCCTAATCGAGCAAAATGTGTAGATATTAAACAACTCACCAAAAAATTATTTTAGATATTAGATATAATACCACTATAGTAACTGTGATTAATTGCATACCTACATATATCTACATATTAATATAGAGCCAGATAAATGATATTAAATTAATCATTTTTATAGGTCCCAAAAATTTCAAATTCAAGGTTAACATACACAATAAGTATACAAATTTTGAGAAACCTCAACAATTGAAGCAATTATTTTGTCATATTATTTAGATAATTTTAAAAGAGGAACTGCTGATTTATAATTAACAGAATAGGCGTTGATAAGAACCTCGGTTATACAGTTGGCTCTTGGGATTTACGTATGTATACATATGCAGACCATAACCTATCTCACATTTACCGCAAATGACCTCATACTAAAATATATTTACATTTCCTTTGGCTGAAAACAGCGTCGTATCATACAATTTTTACATTGAGGTTAAAACAAAATTTTTGTTCCATTTTCTAACATAGTAAGTTTGGTAAATATGTATGTATATCAGTAAATATTGTTATATGTTTATTCATATTCTATTATAAAATGTTCAATAGTTTACGCTTCCTGATATTTGTATTCCCGGATCAAACGCTTCGATTACCCAACCTTCGGCATGGCTTTAGTTAGACATACTAATTTGCTCATCGTTGAAACCAAGCGCTGCTGTCTGCCCGGGGCGGATAGGTGATTACAGATAGTTGTGTCAGCCCATTTATCGATATCTATGCGTATTTAGGTATCACACGGTTTACGATTGGCCGACTTTTGGGAATTTCTTGATATCCCAGTTCAACTATTTATGTCATTTGTATAAAACAAAGGGAGTTTTTTATCCTTATTTTTCTTCTTAAGCAACCCTTGAATAGATCGGACAAGTATGATTATTTTACACAAATACATTTAAACATCTATGATAAATAAAAAATAATACAATGTGTTAAAATACTCGTTTGATAATCTAAGCTCAGCCTTTATAATAAATTGCCCCATTTACTAATATCAGATACACAACTGGTGACCTCTACAGGAATTAGAACAGAAAAGGAATTCATAACATAGCCTTATCGATCATCCAGTTAATGTTAACTGACCCATATACAACAATTTAATTGTTCCCAGTACACATATTAAATCGATTTTATAACCAAGGATGGCAAATTTTACATAATGGTAATTTTACATAATAATATTATAATGAGTTAGCCTGACCGTATTTTTCTTTGTCGTGCGTAAATAATAACTTATTTATTTATACATTCAATATCTATTTTTAACTGTTTTTATTTTCATTTAATTTGTTGTCTACATATGCAATATACGACATACATATTATTTAATACATTATATTTAATAGCACTACATATTAGATAGTATTCACTTTGTACAAGGAACATAAATTTCAATACTTTGCACTTAAAATTTTATAGTATGCACTTATATAAATTTTAATACTTTTTTATTTTTTAATGCATAAGGCGAATATTAAATCGTTTTAAAATATAGATAGTCCAAGTAAATTAGATATTTTAGAAGAAAAAAATCATAAAGTTTTGATATTTTGTCCACGTACTCTCAGAAGGGTTCGAAATAAGAGCCCGAAAAGTTCCCACCTTAATCGTGGATGGAACATCCCCTTTCACGTGAAAAACTACCCCAGGAGTGAATTTTAATCTAGTTTTTCCCGTTTTTCATCCGAACAACCGCTCGGAGAAAAAAATTATAGGAATTAAAGATTAAACTGAAATTTTACGTAAAAATATGTCATATTCAGCTAATCATCAGCCTACTCTTGCATTCAGTGCTCAAAGTGAAGGGTTGTTTTTGGAGCGCAAGGAAAAATTGGTATAACAAGATTTTTTTACCGTAAATATTTCCATAACGGCTAATTTTACCAAAAAGTTGATAAGGATAAAAATTGTAGAACTAAATTTAACATAAGATTCAAGTATTAGAATTTTGTTTTAAACGTTTTTTATTATTTTTTTTTACTTTTTTACAAAGGTAAATTCCATTGTTTTGAGATATTTTCCATAGAACCCATTGAATACCACAAAAATCAAATTCAAAATATCAAATCTATTGGTGCGAAAGGAGGGAGATAAGTATTTTGGTTTAGGTTCAAATATTGAAAATCACAATAAATACATCAAAAATATGTAATTTTTTAAATTAACAGGTCCAAATTGAGGGCAAGTACAAAGTATTACTTTTTAGTGCAAAACTGCATAGTAAGTATTTATTTTTAGTGGAAACTATTTATTTAAAGTGATATAATTTGTTTATTAAGTTCAATATATTTGCAATAATAAATATAACAACCATGATAACAACAAATTTACTACTAAACCAAAACCTTTTCGTATTATCTGTATTGTATATTCAAAATTTACTTATAAATGATATTTACTACAACGATATTAACGATTTTAATATTTTACATTACTTTTGCTCCGATTGTAACGCCAGAACATCGTTAGGCCTATTTCACACATATACGGTTTCATTCGGTTCGGTTCGTTTTCGGTTCGTTTTCGGTCGCTGCCGACAAGTGTGAAACGATGATTCAGTTTGTATTCGGTACCTAATAGAAACCGTACAGAACTGAATACTCCCTCCACACGGACAGATTTCATCAGGTTTCAATTCGTGTCCAGGGAACACAAAGCAATGAACGCGTTCACACATACTCGGTTTAGTTTCGGTTTTAACCTGATAGCGAGTGTTATTTTTTTTTAAGTTTTGTCGCGGATTTTCTAATAAAATGAGCGGTTTTCTAGATGTTGATGTGGATCGTCTCCATGCTCTTTAGCTTCGGTAAAATAGTGTAGAATGCTCCAAATTCCTGCTGTAATGTGATGAGAGGGTGCTCGCAATGAATTCTAGTATTCCTCCTTCATTTTTTAATTTTTTTATAGAGAAACAACATGGCAACAACTTGCTTTCTCTCCATGATAACTACTGAGTTTACGGAAAAAAATAAAACCTAATATGAACCGTATGAGATCCGTGTATGTGTGAAAGGGTTTGATTCGTTTTCGGCTGAAACCGAAAATGAACCGAACCGAATGGAACCGCGTATGTGTGAAACAAGGCTTAATGTTGAATCAAGAATTTTTCGTGCAGTATATTTGTGATAAATGAAAACAAATAAAGTGTTTTTTATTAAAAAAAAGTGCATTTAAATACAAGCCTTGTTTTAATAAATATAATATGTTGTCAGTGTCCGACCAGACACAGACAAAAATGTAATAATATTTTTATTTGCATTTCATTTATTTAGAGATAAATATTTCTACTATTATATACCCTCATCAACAGTTATTTATTCGTTGTAAATATAAGTAAATTTTATATTTTAGAGATAAAAATAACGCTGTTACAACATAATACATGAAGCGTGAAACAGATAACGTTGTAATTATTTTCTTTTGAAGTTATTTATAACTTAATGTAACGAACTAATAAAAAAATAGTCGTATACAATATCATAATAATTCGTAATTGATATGCTACCCCTGAATGTTAGCTGTACGTATAACACCGGGTTCATCAACAATACGTATAATGTAATTAATTCTGCATAATCTTCTCCACTTGGATGAATATAATTAATGGATAACTGATGTAATGTGATGGTAGAGGGAACAATTCAAAATAAAGAGTCTAAAACGGTGGTTTATATAAGATTAATATATGCACACAAATTTTGCTAAGTACGATTAAGTGTGTAGGAGTTTAATTAACGTAAATAATTTTTATAAATGCCGTGATGTGGGTATACAGTTCTTAAATGGTATCAGATAAATTTTGAAATACGAAACCTATTTTTCACGGATTTTTAGAACCATTTTAAGTACATATTAGTGGTATAGGTGCATATGTGGGCATTAACTCGTTAATCCGTTAATCGTTAGTTAATTAACGAAGTTAACAAAATGCTTAACGGATTATCTTTTAAGTTAACTCAAAAAAATGTTTGTTAACTTCCGTTAACTTTAGTCCGTTACATTGGTTTCTTGTTAACATGTTGTCATTATTTGTTTGAATTACGCGCTACGCGGGCACACCGGCGCAGCGCGGTGCTGTTGCTCAAAAGAGCAAGAATCCAGAGTCGGGAAACTGTTAAAAATAAAGCGGCCCTGTTGATTACTTGCTATGTGCTAGTAGTGAATACAAGTTATTATAACCTGACTTTTTAGCGTTTGCGCCATTTTAACCGACTTTATTAAAATTTGGAGTTTATCTTTTCCTTCTTTATTTCATATTAGTATAGTAAGTAAAGTAAGTTTGAGAAAGGTTTAAAGATAAAAAGATAGAATTTAGGTGTAAAATTTAATTCATTAAGGTTTAGTTCAGGTGCGTATATGCTGTGCTATCCGTGCGAAACCAGGGCGGGTCGCTACTGTCGCTTGTAAAAATTAAATTAATCCCAAAAGGCGCCAAAAGCTGTATACGTTTTGGATGGTTATCTTTTAACGGTTAACTTTAACTTGCGTTAAATTTTCGAAATTTTAATGCTTTAATGATTAACGAAGTTAACTTTTTTATTAACAAGTTAACGATTAACGAAGTTAACTTTTGGATCAACTGTGCCCACCTATGTGTAAAAAAGTAGCATTTTAGTATTATTAGATATAGATAACAATTTTAAATGATTTTTTAGATCTTAATCGATTATATTAATCCCTTTTGGTAGATCTACGATATATATGATAATCAACGTATCTATCTAAATATGTGGTAGTTGATGACGATCAAAGAAACGAAGATAACCGAATTGAATTCTAGATCTACGTAAATCAAATTACTTCTGAGTATATAAATAATAATATTCCATTCTTCCATCTTTATGTCTATATGGTAAGCGACGCAAATCTAAGCCTTGGCATCTTAGAAGAAACGCGGTGCGCCGCGTTTCGACCTTGCACATCACTTGTATTGAATCACATATAATAGACGTGCAAGCTCGAAACGCGAGGCAGCGCGTAGCGGAACGCGGCCAACCGCGTTTCTTCTAAGATGCCAAGGCTTTAAATTTAAAAAAAAATAGATCCACGCGGATCTGTGTTAATTTACGTAGATCATAAACATAGAATATGGACTGTATATCTTATTCGAAAATCGAGTTTTCATAAAAAAAGAGATAGAACATAATACAGGGTGGGGTATTTAAAGTGTTAGAGATTTGTATCTCAGAACTTTCGCATATTTGAAAAAAATGTTTTAACTAAAAAATGTTTGGTTGTGAGGGGGTCATCGAATACTAATGTTTATGTGTTGTTTTAGCGTGTCCTTCAAGGATATTTGAAGGTCAACATCATTTTTTTAATGGGTATCTATAGTTTTTATTAAATAATTTTGTTCTTCGTGAAAACTCACGAATCTTTTATTGAAAACTTTTTTTTGAACAACCTTAATTTTCCAAGATATCTAACAAAACATTTTCAGATTTTAAACTTTCAAGATTTTTTTTACTCAGAAACCATTAATCTTAGAGAAAAAATACAAGGTACAAAAAATGTTTATTTTGATCTAGTAAAACTTATTTTCTAGATTTAAAAAATAATTAAAAAAGATTTTTTTTTCAAATAATTCTCCGTCTTATTAAATCATATTAAATGAAAATATGCATTTTTCATTTTACTGTAATAATACTAACCTGAGCACGCATTGGATGACCTATGACCTAAGGTCATTCAAGGTCACTCAAGGTAAGAAAAAAATTAAAACGATACGAAAGTAGAAATCCAGTGGGGTCAAATCTGGTGATAAATAAAAATAAAAAAATTAAATTCTAGATAGAGAAGTTTTATAAGTCTCACTAATAGAGGTATTTTGTTGCCGAAGTGACGGGACCTATAGAAGTATAGAAGTTTTCCACTTATCCATGTCCCATTTAATCAAATTTTACTGTTATAATAAGTATGCAAAAAATTTTGTTTAACATACCTCTGTATTTGCAAATGGAAACTTGAATTTTTCATTTTACTATAATAATACTAATTTGAATTGTCTATAAATACCAAAAAAAAAATAACTTTTACAATTTCTACTTTCGTTTGAATGTTTTTTTTTTCTTAGGTCCTACAACTCGTGCTCAAATGACCCCCTCACAACCAAACATTTTTTGGATAAATTTTTTTTTCAAATATGCGAAAGTTCTGAGATACAAATCTGTAACACTTTAAATGCCCCACCGCCCACCCTGTATATTGACTCTAAGTTTGTCTCACTTTTGTGAACCAAACTTTCAATCTACATATTTTAATACAGAATTTGCAATCCATGTCTCTATGTGTATTTTCCCCCGGATATATGATAAAATACTATGGCTAGGCCATAAAATGCACACCCCTTAAACATAAAAAAATGTATTAACTTATAATACATATCAAATAAATACGGTACAGGTACAATATAATTGGTGAAACTTAAAAGGATGTTTGAAAAAAAGATTGGAGGTACTTAATTAATATTATATAAATATATAATATGAAGTTTATCACTCATTAAGATTTTTTAGAAAATCAACAATGAATCTTGATATCAATCGATTATTACCTTTTTTATTTAAATTTAGGATGTATTGTAATAAAACAACAATCATTTTAATTTAAAATTTTTATATAACATATTTTTTTTGTAAAATGTATAAAGTAAATAAATTAATTAATATCTAATAATAATTAAAAAGATAAATACATCCACATATTGCAGCGATAACAGCTGTGTTCACCTGATGTCTAGCATTTAAAATGAAACAACAATGTAACGTTTATAGGTTATATGACGTATATAATATATTTGTTTTAAAAATGCAAACTTACCAGATTTTATCTTGATTAAAACGATTGATTGGCTTTGAATAAAATAATTAAAATACAGCACGTATCGATGTACAATGTACATGTATTTATATATTAATTAACACAATATAATAATTATGGAATTTGAAGCGACATATGAAGAAATAGCGCCTACTACTATTAATAAATTATAAATAGCAACTACTCTATTTGTAAAAAAATTTCTTGTCAAAATATGAATTTTTGTTTAAATAAACTGCAAATTTCGTTACTTCTAGTTATCCAATTTTGTTGAGTTTTAATAGGGTTCTATTCTGATAATAGATGAAGTGAATTCAAAAGGATTGGTGCAAATTTATTTCGAATTGTGACCTGTAGTTCGGCGTTTCTATCAAAAAAGCGGGTTAAATCGACAAATTGAACTTTATTTATATTTTTATAACAGAAAATTAAAACCGATCGATATTAAACTAAGCAAAAATGGAGACTGTAATGTTTTCTATCAGAAAATGTAAAAATGTAAGTGAGATACTGAAGAAATTTAAGATATAATACTCATTTTATCAATTTATATACGAAAAAAAATTTTAGGACGAGAGTAGAACACACTTCCAAGCAGAGCCTGCTTGGGTGTGCAATATTCTGATTTTATATTATATTTTGAAACTTAATACAACACTGGAAAAAGTTGATTAGTTAAAAGCTCTCGTGTTTACAATGTAGTTTACAAATTAAGCGGTGCATAGTTTATTAGAGCCAACACCATCCAATTAATCCCTTTGTATCTAAATTACAACTGAATTATTAAGGTCCGAGTAGTTATAAATAAAACTAGTCCTATACAAACTGTTTTCGTCTAAACTAGTGATGTCCTACAATTGTAATCAACTGTTTACTTTTGATAACTGTAAAATTATAGTGAATCACAAATTAGAATCTCTTTTTTATCTAAAATTCAATAGATTATGAACATGGATATTATAAATTATTAGGGACCATGCGGCATTTTTCTGTGTTATAGTTATAGCTACTGTTAAATAGTTTTAAGATTTAATAAAAAGTTAAAAAGAACTCCATAAATTTTTTAATTCCTGCTTATCCAGTAATTTCCACTAGTTTCAATTATTATTATTAATTATTTAGAAAAATGCACTCAAGTTTTGTGAAAGTACCAAATTTACCAAAATAAATATAAAATTGTGTTTTTTTTTTTAAATAGGGTAAGTGGAGGGAAATGGATGGTATGTTTTTTTTAATTTTATCCTACAGACTAAAATATTATTAAAAATTGAAAAGTTAGTATACTCACTTTTTGTATTCCAATTTACTTTTTAGTTACGATATATTAAATTTTTAGTTTTGCCTTTCGATGTTAAAAATAAAATAAAACGAGTGGGGGGAATTAGGTGGTAAAATTGTCTACCCCTCATCACTGCATCATCGGTATTTGTATAAAAATAAGGGTGATAACATAGCTTCAGTCAAGTATATAGGTACTAGGGTGTGCCAAAAAAAGGCGATATTTTTTTTTCGCTTTCAGCCCAAAATATCTCAGGAAATGCCCAAACAAAGCTCCTGTTAAAATCGGAGCACAAAATTCCAATTTTAAGAGGACCTCCACGGAAGTTGAAGTTTTCCCGTCTAAATAACATGGGAAACGGGGTTTTTTAACAGTTTTTTGTCCTGCAAACTGTGAAAAAATTATTTTTGAAAAAAAATGAATGGATGGATCTTTTTGAGTATTAAATTTAGTACAAAAAGTCCCGTTGAGTCAAATTTCTATATTCAATATTTGATTTTTGACAGAGCTTTGAAGTTCAAATTTTCGCATTTTTTCGCGTTTTTTGCATTTTTCAGCTAAACTATCCGAGTTAGGGCAAAATGTTAACTAGCAAAATTGTAGTACGGTTGACATTCTATAAAAAAGTTTCCATCGACTTTTTTGTATTATGAATAACAACAAAGTTATAGACCCATAAACATTTATTTTTTGTAATTTTCGCTTTTATGAACTAAAATATCGATAATTGAACAAAGAATTTTATGCAAATTTGTTAGTACATCAAATTTGGAACAAAATTGGATGAATAAGATTTTTTGTATTATCAGTAGTTAAAAGTTACAGACTTATTTAATCATATTTTAATAATATGTCATGTTTATTGTTAATATATTTCATAATTTTGTGGAAAAATCATAAAAATATGATTAAATAATTTTTTTTGGCACACCCTAATAGGTACTATAATAAAATTTTGCTTGTAAAAACGGACAAAGTGCAAAACATGTATGTTTCAAAATTTCTAAATAGGTATGTCGACAAAAATGTACTTTTTACAGTTCTAAAATATATATTAAGCAAATTTTCTAAAAAAAAAAAACACCCAATTATCCGTCACACCAATTTCCCCCACTTACCCTACTTAGTAGTTAAAAATGTATTAGATTTGTTATATTTTTTATTGTTTTTAAACACTGTTTTGTCTTTTTGGTGTAAACACGACATAAATGATGAACAGGGCTTCGAACCGTTATTTTTTTTGTTTCGGTTTTCATTCCGGTTCAAGTAAAGTATATATATATCGGTTCAGTTCCGGTTTTCGTTCCAAAAAAGATAATGATTTTTCGGTTTTCGGTTCAGCTCCTATATAGTGATTAATTTTTGTTTTTATTTGTATTGAAAATTTAGTTTTTACCATATCTATTTTATAACATTTAAAATGTAAAAGTACTTGTATGATAGCTCTGAACAAGCAGTGGGAAGTAAGATCATGTCAACGCAAATGTTTGAACATGACCTGAACCGGAAAAACCGATATGTATATTTTTTGTTCATACAGAAGTAACGGTTTTTCCGGTTTTCAGTTTTCTATTTAGTTTCGGTTCGAAGTCCTGCTCTAAAGTACTATTCCTGCAAACTATGTGTTCTTAAAATAATTATGGATTTCTGAGTACAAAGTACAATCCCCGTTATTATGATTATCTCTTATTTGTCACCGATTGCAATAGATAGCTTCAAGGGCTTCAGGCAAAATATATGCTTTTTACCCATACCCGCCTATTAATATATTTACTTCGTATTATACGTTAAAATCAAACTTTAATAAAATTGAATGACAGTTTTAAGTCGCTTCAGAAGACAGATGCTTCTTGTTTGTTTGCAAATATGTCTTGGTTAAATATTTAAGTTTATATTGAGTTCCTAGCGAGCTTTTTTCAACTGTTTATCTACAAACTTTGGAACGTACTTATAACAATATTGACTTTAATATATTTTTCTTCTGTAGGCTTTCGTGGCCGTTGTCCATAGTAGCTAACTTTTCGGGCTGTTGTCCACGTTATCTTGTTTTTAAACTTGACGTTTCGACTCTCATGTCGGAGTCTTCTTCAGAAGTAATTCTGAAACTGAGAGTCGAAACGTCAAGTTTAAAAACAAGACAACGTGGACAACAGCTCGAAAAGTTTGCTACTATGACTTTAATATACAGGGTGGTCCAAGTAAAACGAAACGGGCGCGGTTTTGGTCATTTAAAATAAGATTTTTAGAAAAAGCTCGAACACGTCGATTTTGCTTTCAAGGGGGACATCTTTTACTATAAAATTTTTGTAAGAATCTTTTCAACCCTCAGCGCTATGAGCGCAACCCTTAAAATTTTAAATAGCATGATAGGGCAAGTGATACCTCATTTGAAAGGTTTTTTTATTCTGAATACGGTGTTTTTTGATTTTTTCAAATCTGTTTAGTTTTGGTCAAGTTATTTACATTTTGAATTCCATAAATGCAATGATTTTCTGATCAAAAAACAAATATATACAACTAAAATTCAAAACAAAGTAGGTTTATTTTCTTATCAAATAATTCAAAAACATCCAATTTGGACATTTATTGAATTAATTAAAAAAATTTTTCCTACATCCAAAACTTTAATTATTTCAATAAATGGCCAAATTGGATGTTTTTGAATTATTTGATAAGAAAATAAACCTACTTTGTTTTGAAATTTAGTTGTAAATATTTATTTTTTGATCAGAAAATCATTGCATTTATGGAATTCAAAATGTAAATAACTTGACTAAAACTAAACAGATTTGAAAAAATCAAGACACCGTATTCAGAATGAAAAAACTTTTCAAATGAGGTATCACTTGCCCTATCATGCTATTTAAAATTTTAAGCGTTGCGCTCATTGCGCTGAGGGTTGAAAAGATTTTTGCAAAAATTTCATAGCAAAAGATGTCCCCCTTGAAAGCAAAATCGACGTGTTCGAGCTTTTTCTCAAAATCTTATTTTAAATGACTAAAAGCGCGCCCGTTTCGTTTTACTTGGGTCACCCTGTATGATCGATAAAAAGCGAAATTTTGAAAAAAAGTTATTATAATACAGCTTAAAGTTAAACGTATAGAGGCATAGCTAGAGGTCGCTAAACCCCTCCCCCTCTGTTGTTATTAATTTTTTTTGTCATGTAGATTTTGATGCCCCCTCAAATTGACTGTACCCTCAAGTCTCGTATCACTTTTAATTTTCACCAACCCCTAGCTACGCCACTGAACTTGCATGGTAATCTCAATTTACTGTTCTCAAAAAGTATTCGAATAGAATAAAATTCAAAAATGTATGATTTGTTGTATTCTACTTTTGGTAAATACAATATAGGTATCGATTAATACCGTTATACTTTATAAATAGGTTTTAGATATACATATATTACAGTGAAACTTGATTAAGTGGGACTTGGATAAGTGGGAAACTTCTATAACTAGAATTCATACTAAGATCCCGTCACTTCTACATTTGCACCTCTTAAACTAGGTAAATGGAACACCTATTTAAGTGGGATATAATAAGTGGTCCCTTGAGATTCCACTTATCCAGGTTTCACTGTATATAGATAATATATTCTATGTACGTACGTAACAGATTTTGGGAAGTATTCCTGCTATCATTACCACTACATTTATTATTTTGTACATTTCTAGAAAAAAAAACATATCGATTGAATTTTTTCCAATCACTCATCTCATGAAACGTTAAAAATAAATTAAATCAACTGATTTAATAATTGTATATACAGAAAGATTCAAAACATAATGTACAACGTTCGAGGGTGGTAAAGGGGACTCGATGACGATCGAGGCAAACAATTTGTTAATGAAATTTTTCGGTCTGGCGCCTAATAACATTCTATTTTTTGAAAAGGGAACGTTCATAAAACATGTAACATATTTAAGGGGGAAGGGGTATACAGATATTTTGTCTACATGGCGTTACATGATGGTTGGGGTGGATCATATTCAAATGTTACGTAACATTCTTTCATTCAAATAAAAACATAACATTGTTGGACGATTAATTAACCAATTTATTATATTGTTTTCTTCATGCTAAAATAGGTGAAGAAATATGTATCTGTTATATAGCTGCCACGTGAATAGTGTATAAGTTTCTAATTTTATAAAAAAAATCTCATTATACAGAAGACATTAATGAAGTTAACGTTTTCTTTTTAGTTTAATATAAACTTCATTACATTAATGACATTTAATATACATACATATGTAGGTATATACATATAATATATATGTATATACTTTTACAGTATGTACAATGTACATACATGTATATTAGGGTGGGTCAAATTGTATGGGGCCGAAAAAATCTCTATGGGCAACTCGCGATTCTGGTACTATGGGCCATAACAAGTATTTTTGCCAATTTACGTTCGCGTGTCTGCGACGCTTAATTATGAGACAAATATTGGTGAGAAAGATAAACCCGAAGTACCGATGTGTTTGATAAACTGTGCCATGCTTACAAAACGGTACCTCTTTTTGTCTTGTTATAGTACTAGATTACTTCGGGTTTATCTTTCTCACCAATATTTGTCTCGTAATTAAGCGTCGCAGACACGCGAACGTAAATTATAAGCCATTATTTATTTTCTTTGATACGACAACTAGTACACACATGGGTCATCCAGACCCTGCTCCATCTTTGATAGCTTCTCAACGACGACTAATGGTTCCGCAGCCTACAAAAACTGTCGAAACATATAGCCAAGAGTTCGAACTATACCTGTAAGGCTGTGGTACCCCCCTTTTTAAAATACCTGAGCGTTATTCACGATCAAAGTCGGTGTATGGGTCAAATTGACCCATAATAGGCTCCGAGGGTTAAAATAGCCCAAAATGTTCAGCACTGATAATTAGGTGGGGTACCCATACACGACTTATATCGATTTCATTCAATTTAAGTCAACAAATTCGATATATTTTTTTTATTTACGAATTTATCTACTTAAATTGAATGAAATCGATGTAGGTCGTGTATGGGTACCCCACCTAATTATCAGTGCTGAACATTTTGGGCTGTTTTAAATATGGGAATGTCAAAGATTCGTCGATTTGTGCAATAATTTCGTCAATTTTCTCCCAAAAAGGTGAAAAAATCCATAAAAATGCACGAAAACGCCCCCTGGCGGCAGTCAAAAATAAAAATAAATGTGAAAAATGGATTTCCCGACCCAAAAAACCCCCGTATACACATTTTCAATAATTTTTTTGTACATTCGAAATGCACAAAATACATCGATTTTTGAGTATTTTGGAAAATATCTTCAGACAAATTTCGGCAGGCTCGAAAATGATTTTAGAGGTATGGTTCCATTGGCAAAAATACTTGTTATGGCCCATAGTACCAGAATCGCGAGTTGCCCATGGAGTGAAAATAATTGACCCACCCTAATGTATATTGAATTGAAAACATTGAAGAACTCAATATACATACATATCCATTAATTCACATGTACCTAATAGTTATATTAATATCTACATTATTACTGACATTTCAAAAATATATATCACATTAATATATTCGATTATGTATACAGGGTGTCATATCAGGTGGAACAAACTTGAACAGCTGATTGGGAAAAATATAAAGTTCTTATGAACATGTGTCCGGAAACTCTTCGTGAGTGAGCTACAGACTCAAAATTTGTCTAAAATTAATTTTTATTTAATATTTTGAGATCACATTGCGATAGAGTAATTAAATTTATCAAATTTGGGTATCACCCAGTTTAGTATTAACATTTGTTATCAATTGCCAGTACCATATAATAATATTTTAGACCAGGGATGTGTAGGGCCACTGATAGTACAAGATACTGGGCATCCTTTTCTGCAGGGATCTGTTATTTTAATGAACGTTTTAAATGAATGATTGATAACAATATAATACATTGCTCATTGGTTGCCTATCAGAATTTGGCCGCAATTGCCGTTAATTAATTAAATTGTAATTCATTTTTTGGAGTAAATTGCAGCAATATGTTTTTTTAATAAATCCAACGCTATTTGAAAGAAAATGATGTAAAATTTAAAAAAAAAAATGGTTGCCCGCTCTCAATCAGCCGCATCCACTAGGTAGCTAGGAGTAAACAGGTATATTAATGTTGATTATTTGCACCTACTTGTTTTTTCAAGAAATTATATACTAAATTGTAGATTAATTTTTGCTTAACACGATAGTATATGGGTGCGTGTAAAAAAATAGCCGCAAATAGTGGTTGACAGTATTTGAATTAATCACTCTTTAGTCCAATAAATCTCTATTTTTGGTCTGCATTGTTCTACAGAGTCATTTTTGTTGTTTTAAAATGTTAAGGGGTGTGTTCTGAGTAATACATTAAGTTGGCGCGGTCTATGACCTTGAGCGTTGTCCGCCATAAGCACGAAAACTTTAAACGTAATTATCTCGTAAACCGCTTATTCTACGATATAATTTGTCATAACCTTTCTTATTCATTAGGGTCGAACATACAACTTTATTCACAGGCTCAATTCTCTTTCGTCAATTGATGACGAGATATATTGTAAAAAAGTTCACAAAAAATGATTTTTTGCATTTATTTCGTAAACAAGCGATTATATTGAAAAAATTTAAATGGCAATCTTTTAGAACTCTCAATTTGCAATATTTTTGTTACCAATATCGCCGTTTTGTAAAACCCATAGATTGCGTGTTATAGCCCGCGAAATATTGTAAAAACACATTTTCCATTATATTTCAAAAACCATAATAGAAGCTACAAAATAACAAATTAACAAAGTATACTTTGTTAATTTGTCCTAAGATCAACCGTTTACGAGAATTTTTTTTTTTTTAAGAAAAAAAATTATACTAGAATTTACGTTACGTAACATGAGGAATAATCAGTGACGATAAAGTAATCAAGCCGGAAAAAAGCGCTCTTTTGCATAAAATATTGAACAATATAATTGTAGTGAAGAATTGTGTAGAATAAAAGATCTACATTTTTTTAACTATATAATTCAAAAATCATCAATAATAATTCCGTAGTTATATTTATAAATATTATACTATTTACTTACACTATTTCATACATGGGTGTATGAAATTTTGAAGAACAAAAATAAACGTTGTAAATTATGTTATGAATCATTCGTAGGATGTACATATATTTTACCAAAAAATATAATAATGTCTACTTTATAGTCAAGAAAATTACAAATTTAATAAATATACTTCACAAGATGCAATAATGTTTTTAATAGACTGACAGACACGAAATATTAAACGGTTATTTTGGTTTTCTGGTATTAAAATTAGCAAATCGAAAAAATGATACAGTGATATTGACATTAACTGAATCCCTTTATTATATAGAATGATGCTGTTTTATATTACAAGTTGTCCACCTGAGGAGTTAACATTAGCTCTTTTTTTCACAGATGTCGCGCTCCAATAGCGAGTCTGGACTGCATGGAGGAGTTCAGTGCCGGAAGTCTGGCCGGCGGCGAATTTCTGACAAAAGAACAACTACTGACGTCCGGCCGTGGAGGTGGAGGCAGCAGTAACTCTACGGCGCCGGGGCTGCGATACCGTAACCTCGGGAAGTCCGGACTTCGGGTGTCTAATGTGGGTCTGGGCACGTGGGCGACCTTCGGGCCAGGCACTACCGAGGAGCAGGCGGAACAGGTTGTGTTACTCGCGCTCGATAGCGGTATCAACGTGTTCGACTTGTCCGAAGCTCACTCTGGTGCTAGAGCCGAGGTGGAGTTGGGTAGGATTCTACAGAGACGAGGATGTAAGAGAACCAGCTATGTGGTCACGACCAAAATCTATTGGAGCACTAAGTATGTGTCATAAGAATTTATAGTTATTTTTTATCGTTCTTAAATCCAATAAAATTAATATAATAAATAAAACAGTTAATAGGTATCCGCAGAAGAGGGGGGGGGGCACTTGTTTCAGCCTGGGATCGAATAAATTGATGCAATACCATATTCTGTAATCTATTTGTGAAAAAATAAGTTTTATTTGTGAAATTATTTGTCTAAAAACTTTTTCTCCCAAACCCTGGAAAAATATCTGCGGATGCCCCTGGTTAAATCCATATTTGCAAGTACTATAAAATAACTATATTTGTAAATAGTTATACAGTATTGTAAATAATTTTAAATTACATTTAACAGAACTATTTACAAATTTTAATTAATGTTTTTCCATTATTACCTACCATTTTAACTAACCAGTCATTCATTCACTCATCCAATCAATGTGGTCTTTATTATATAATTTGTGAATTTACTTATATGTCTTACAGATCAGATGAACGAGGTTTATCGCGTAAACATATCGTCGAAAGTGTTACCGCCAGCCTAGCTCGTCTTCAGCTTTCATACATAGACGTAGTAATTATCCACAAGGCCGATCCTATGTGTCCAATGGAGGAAGTTGTGCGTGCAATGAACTATGTCATCACTAGAGGGTGGGCCATGTACTGGGGCACTGCGAGATGGTCCCCTGTCGAAATTATGGAAGCTTATACAAATTGTCGTCAATTTAATTGTGTCACTCCTATCGTAGAACAAGCAGAGTACCACATGTTCTGTCGAGATAAAGCCGAACTCTACATGCCAGAACTTTATAATAAAATAGGCGTAGGTTTAATGGCTTGGGCACCAGCAGATGCTCTTCTAGCCAGAACTGCCAGTGGGATGCGAACCAAGTACAGTTCGTTCTCTTGGACAGAAGACGAAACGAAAGATTCTTCTGGAACGTGGTTGAAACAATCAGATGAAGCGAGAAGACACGGAGAAAGGTTGAGAGAGTTAGGTGCATTGTCAGATAGATTAGGCTGTACTGTAGCTCAATTGGCGACTGCTTGGTGTCTCAAGAATGAATCGGTGCAGTGTTTACTTCTCGGTGCTTCGTCATCTGACCAACTGCACGATAGTATTCAATCTCTTCAGTTGCTACCGAAGTTAACTGTGGCAACCATGGCTGAGATAGAACGAATCATTGATAATAAACCGTCGAGGCCTCCGATGGTATCAACATTGGCGCTTAGATGACAATCGATGTGCCCGCCAGGTAATTATATAATTATCAGTATTATTTACTAGTTTCATTTTCAATAATATTGTAAGTGTAGGAAATTTTTGATTTTTCTACAGAATGCAGTAAGTAATAAACCGGGAGGCAGCAACCAAAATTTGGTCATCATAGCAGCCCGCAAAATTTGTTATGATAATTGTTAATTTAGTATAGCTGTATATTAAAAGTAAATTGTCAGTCATAAAATACGCTGCTTTTACCCCTGATAGGTTGTCAAAGTCGTCAAGTTTTTGACCTAGGATGACATATAGCAATCTGGCAGATAAATACATTTTGATATATATCATGTTCTCCAGATCAAGAAAATATAGTTTTCTGACGCCTACGCCACTGCTTAAAAAAAGTAGAGTGAATTAAACAAAAAAAATGACCCAAAAAAATTGTTTTTAGCAGCCCGTCAAATATTTAAGATTTAGGGTGATTTGATTATTACAAAAACAGAAATATGTATATCTTTTATTTTATAGTGGGACAAAGATGTTAAAAAAATGAGGAAACTTTTTTTTTAACAGCCCGTCAGATGTGCATACTATTTTGTAGAATAATGTCCCCTTATGCAAAAAATATATACATCTGACGCGTGAAGTGCTGCATTTGATTTGGAGAGCCCATCAGATAATTTCGTAGCTCAGGCAATATACATTTTTTTACTGTTGTAAAAACAATTTTTTTAGTGGTTAGGATTGATTTGTTTGACCTTTTTTTGGAAATACATAATAATAATAATAATAATAAAAATAAATACACTCATTAATTGGTTATTTTTTTACATATTTAAATTGTTATAAAAAAATAAAGCAACAACTGAGGTGTCAGATACAGTTATTTTCTTGTTCAGAGAACTTAAATCTATTGAATAAAACAGATTTTGAACGGGCGGCTATAAATATGTAGGTCATTTTTTTTACATGTTTCAATTGTTATAAAAAAATAAAGCAACTATTAAGGCGTCAGATGTTTATATGGCAGTTCATAAAAAATCAAAATTAACAAATTTTATAAATATCTGACGGGTTGCTATGAATTTTTTGCCTATTTTTTTTTTTACATATCTGACGGGCAGTCCTATCTAAAGGCAGCGTCCTTTGATCTTAGGTCATATCTAGCTGAGTTCCCTATATCCTAGTTAACAAATTTCATAACAAATTTGGCGGGCTGCTATGATGACCACATTTGGTCATTGCCTCCCCATCTATAAGTGCATATTTTGAACGAATTTACAATGTTTATTTATGTATTATATAAATACATGTAATTATATTTGTTGTAGGTTTGTCGGGCGGCGAAAGTCCTAAAGACGCTGATGATGTAAGCACAGCAGACACGGAGACCAAAGAGCCGTCGTCTTCGGCGCAGAAAATGGCTTTCTGTGAGATACAGTGACAAAGGGTGACTGAGTTGGTACAGAAAACGCGGAAAAGGCGGACGAATACCGCCGCTTCAACACCGGAAGAGCCGACTCAAGTGTAAACGCGTAGTCGTTTGTTGTTTGTGCAAAGCTCTATATATGTCGTTGATTGTTCCAATATAGAAGTCGGTAATGTCTGGAGTAAAATTGGTGCAAAGTTAAGTCAACATACAGTAATGTACCTTGATTTCAGTAACCTGAGATGTGTGTGAACTTGAACACTGCCTTATTCAGGAGTAAAGTATCACTTGATTTCTGAACAAAGGCTCGTTGAAGCACACAGATTGTTTGACAGTGTTTTCATAGTTAGGTTCTTTGTGGCAGATCTGAATGATATGCTCTTCAACTATCACTAAAAGTATTGATTAAAAGAGTAAAGATGTTAGTTTTACCTCTAAGTAAATATCTGCACAAATAAGCCATACGCTAGCAATATTTCATCACTTATTAATTAAAATAGTTCATTGAACTGAGAAAAAATATTTTCTTTTTTGCCGTGATAAGTGAATGAAAAGCCTTTCGCGTTTAAATGCAAAACTAGAAGACACGCTTCAGAAAAATAATTTGTTTTCTAATTAATATCGAATGTATATATCTCGTAGAACAATTAACGTATAACATATTATATTTTATTATAAACGCAATAAATAAAAACAATGTATACAACCATAACATTTAATAACTATTGCAATATCAGTTTTTACAAGTGTATATGTCACATTACATACTATTTTCTTTTTTTACAACATTTATTTTAAATGTGTACAAGGTTAAGTGCCATTGTTTTGGAACTGTTACCATACCTTTTTTTGAAAATAAATTTACCATCATTCTTTTTAGAAAACTAATAACGACTGTGCAAGTGCATGCATATTTATACAATTTCTAGTACTTAACGTTGTCATATAAATGCTTAAAAATCCAATTTATAAATTTTGTGGCTTCAATATTGGAACTTTTTAAAATAAAGTTTTCTGCTCCAACTCAATGTTAAACGAAAATAAAAAGTTAATAAATTTAAGATTTTATAGACAAACCCGCTTGTGGCTGCTTGGTAGGTATTGTAAAGGTAGTATAGATTGATTGATTTTTATTATTTAATACAATTAAAACTCTCATAAATAGGTAATTTATTAAATAACTTAGCTTTTTAAAATTATTAACCAACAAATACGAAATTTTTAACTATAGTATTTAAAAAATATATACCGGGTGGACCGTTTTAACGTTTAATGGAGAATAACTTGACCGGTAAGTGAAATAATAAAAAAGTTTTCAGATAAAAGTTGTACGGTTTGGAGGGGGACATAGACGTACTTGGATGACATTTTTTTAGGTAGTGTTTTCAAGGTGGTATGAAGGTCAACATCATTTTTTTAAATAGGAACCTATAGTTTTTATCAAGTAATTTTATTTAAAGTGAAAAGACACGAATCTTTCATTGAAAACTTTTTTTTTAACAACTTAACCTTTCCAAGATATCTAACAAAATAATTCAAGATTTTGAAATTTCATTATTTTTTTACTCAGAAACCATAAATTTTAGAGAAAAAGTACAATAAACAATAAATGTTTATTTTGATTTAACAAAACTAAGGAATTATTTTTAAAATTTTAAAACTTCGTTAATTTATTTTATTTAAGCAAAAAAAAAACAATGTTAAATATTTTTAGAATAAGTTTTAAAATTTTAAAAATGATTCTTCAAGTTTTATTAGACCAAAATAAACATTTTTTGCAAAATGTACTTTTTCTCTAAAATTTATGGTTTCTGAGTAAAAAAATATTGAAAGTTCAAAATCTCAAATTATTTTGTTAGATATCTTGGAAAGGTTTAATTTGTTCAAAAAATATTTTCAATGAAAGATTCGTGTCTTTTCACGTTAAATAAAATTACTTGATAAAAACTATAGGTTCCCATTTAAAAAAATGATGTTGACCTTCATACCACCTTGAAAACACCACCTAAAAAAATGTAATCCAAGTACATCTATGCCCCCCTCCAAACCGTACAACTTTTATCTGAAAACTTTTTTATTATTTCACTTACCGGTCGAGTTATTCTCCATTAAACGTTAAAACGGTCCACCCAGTATATGATGAGGGTTGCAAGGAACTTGTCCAATTGTTCAAAATCACGCACCGAATATTCTATTTGTATGAAATGACTTTATTTATTTATTTGAATTAATCAATATTAAATGTAACGTTCTTATATACGGATGTTTCAGTTTCTTTCATTTATTAATAGGTAATGCAAAGCTACTGCCAGCCTTTACAAAATATCAGATGGTAGTTTAAATAAGCGGGTTTTTATATCACATTATTCAAGCTTTATTCGCCAAAAAAGGCAGCATTATAAATATATCTTGGAACATTGTACAATAGAGTTAAGTTTTACCATATCACTAAGATATATTATGACCTATCGGTAACACGTAATTTATAAGAATTATATTTTAACAATGTTTCATCAAATTTGTATTTACTGTTTTTGTTCTTTTGTATTAGATTTTATTAAATTTTGTAAAATTAATTTTGAAATGTTTCATATTTTAGTCTCTGGCCATGTTCTATCATATTTTTGGCATCTTATCATGATGTAAATTTGAACTAAAATGTAATATTTTACAATCTAAATTACATCAAAAATTTCGAAAGTGTCGTAAAACATCAAATTGCCAGTGAGGTTGTTTTCCACAGATTTTGGAAAATATCAACAAATAAATATGTTAAATTTGAATGTTATATAACTTTATTGAGTGATAATCTTCCCACTTATAAGCAGTGTTGTATATAATGCTATTGTCCATTTTCCAATTTTTGATAAGTGCAAATTTTAAATTGTTCTAAGACATAAACTTTCAAATTGTGAGTTTATAAATAAATAATTAAAGTAGATAATAAAAAATTTACTTTTTAACATTTAATATTGCTATTGCTTCAAAAAAAATCGCTATTATTATAGTTATATTTGTTATTATAGTATTTAGATCAAATATATTTTTATTTTTACTTGATTAAACAATTTGAATGTACAATAATTGCTATAGGAGTGTAAGTGACACAGCTTTATAGATATACAAAAAATGAAACTATATGAAATTGTTATCGAAGTTACAAAAGTATATTCAGGAAATATTAAGTATTTAGTAATAAATTACATTATTGAATTTAATATTTCCTAGTATGGGCGTCAGACAAACTAAAATGTAGAAATAACGTGTATCATGCACAAGGCACATATGATGTATATATTACAGTAAGAGAAAAACATTAGTAGCTTAAACTAATATATGTAGATACACTACTACTGTATAAATAAGTTGTGTATATGCATATGTACAGAATGCAGTAATCCATCGTTATTTGCAGCGATTACATTCCAGAGAAAAGCCGTTAAATGTTGGCATCATATTAAAACAGTACTTAATTTGACTACATCATTATTTCACAATTACCTTTAATAATAATTGTTACTATTATTATTAGCGAAGGATTATTGTACTGTACAGACATTTTTCATCAATAAATATGATACTTTAAAAGAAAATAATATTCATAAGAGAACTATTCATACTGTATAAATATGTTATATCTCTTGGTACAGTGTTCCATGATTTGCTATTTTAGTCTACATTAGTTAGTTACTAGACATTATTTTTGAAAATGTCTAGTTTAAATAAAGGTAGTGAACTTCGTCCTTCAAGAGTTACAATAATTATAGCTATCACGAATAAATTTAAAAATAAATTTTAGCTAGATTTCTTAACACTAATGTAGTTAGGTATTGTTTTGCGCGCAACTCAAATATTGAAAAAAATATTCGCTATACTAAATACACGATTTGTATTTGTAAGATAGGACCAGAGAAAGTGTATCCTGGTGAAAAGGTGAACAATTAAAATTGTTAAATGATTTTTAATATTATATTATTTGATTTGTTTGACACAAAATGGTCTTTCAAATGCAATCAGGGGTTAATTTAAGTTTATTAATTTTAAAGCACGTAATTTTATATGGTCTGTAATAGATTGTATAAAAACCTATGTTACTTACATATTATATACATATAGTACTTTACAAATATAGTGTTAGAATCCCAAAAATACTTTTTGATTAGACACTGAATGTAAAAAACGATTTAGCAAACGATTTTAGGAAAAAGCTTATATTGTCACAAGTCAATAAAATGTCTATTGTTTTTAGTAAATATATTACAAGACTATTTACCTTTGTTTAAATTTAAAAAAAATGTAAACAATCCAGAAAACATTTTAGACGACCGGGCACTCATTCTGGAATGTAATTTGATTTAATGTAAAATAATAATGAATACAACAATATTTCCAAATTCTAGGACAAAGTAAGAAAATTTTAGACATATAAAAGAGGAATCTAAATAATAATTAAAAATAACCGTAATGTTATAATAGCTTCATACATTAAATAGTGATTTTTTCTTTAGGTTATAATCTGCGAAATTATTTTTCAGTATAGAATTAATATAATATAAATGGAGAATTCCACTATAAAAAGTTTTATATGTATGACATTCCAAATATAATGTAATTAGTTAATTATTTTATATTGCTATTAAGTGTTAACATTTAAGACATTTATATTGATATCCCTGTACATAAAATAAACAATTGAGTCAGACAGTTCAAGATATAGATATCCAAGTTAATTTAGTTGTTTTAAATATAAATAAATAATAATTTACTTCGAAATGAATATCAATTCAATCAAATCCAGATTTAGTAATAAAACATACCTAAACACTAGGAAACTATGTTAACGAGACTCTATTGTTTATCAATGTAATTAACAAGTACCCATGCTTATGAATTGATATAAGAAATAGGTCAGAACAAATTATATGTACATATGTACGTATTAAAGGAATGTTGTAGCACCCTAGAGAAACCTTCCTAAATATTCATCTGAAAGAAGAGTTATGAATTAATAATTAAAACAGTAATATTTATTAATTTTTGACATTATAAATAATACCATACATTACTAATTATAATACACCCTATAATAATTTAGATACATAAATAATAACATTACTTTGGTCAAGTAAAACAAATTAGGGTGCCTAACTTTGAGAGCGTCATTTTTATTTAAAAGAATGCTAAAGTATTATAATACTACCAAAGCATAAAAATATAATGGAATTCACCATTAAAATATTTCCAGTGAAATATATAACTTTTATTATACAGAAAATTATTTCTGGGTCAACAATGGTAGCAATTATTAGATGATTGAAATAAATAAATTAGTGAAAATTATTGTGCACAAAAAGTTTTAAAAAATACTGTAGTTATTCAAAGATAATATTGCTTATATTTTTTGAACAATTGAAAATTAGGTTTAATAATATTTAGGTCAATTAACATTGATGAATTTTATAAAAAAATATATATGTAAAAGTAATTTTTACATTTGTACGCTTATAAATATGAAATAAATTTTATCATATAATTAGGAAAAATATTGTTTGTGTATAATACAATAATATGAGCACAATATGTCTGCTTTGTATAAACATGGGCAGCATTCCTAGATAAAAATGTTAAATCTCGACTTCCGCTCGACAAAACTTCAGGAGTAAATCTCCTGATGGCGCCCATGTAAACTTATATAAGGAAGAATGAATATACACATTAAGACAATACATATAAATAATTTGAAAAAATTAGCATAATTTATTAAATATTAATTATATTCTGTATATACAGGCCAAGTTTACAAATCCAAATAATCTCCATTGCCTGTATATATTATGTTTAATTATATGTATTTAAATTATTAACAGAATATTCCTAAAAATATATTTATGATCATATTCATTCTTAAAATAACACTGGTATACAAAAACAAAAAAGTTTATGAATATTTGACGAGACCACTGTATTCTTATGTATTTTGACCTCCTGAATCCGAATCTGAGGTCCGTTGACCTGGGTCACGTCAGGTTCAAGGTCATTTCAAGGTCATTTTTTTAAAAATCGCTAAATGAATCTGGTAAAAGGTATAAATAGCTTTTACTGATCGCTGATTCTAAATTTGACGTCCGTTGACCTCTACGAGGACAGATTCAAGGTCATTTCAAGGTCAAAGTGAGAAAAAACACTCAAAAATACTGACAAAACAGTACAAATAGGTTTTTGAGGTTGCTGAATCAAAACTTGAGGTCCGTAGACCCCTACAATGTCATTAGTTTTTAGGTCATTTTAAGGTCAAATTTTTAAAAATCGCTATATATAAATCTGATCAAAGTGTTATATGTGGTTTCTTTGGTCACTGATTCTGAATTTGACATCCGTTGTCCTCTATGAGGTCAGGTTCAAGGTCATTTAAAGGTCAAAGTGGGAAAAATCGCTCAAAAATTCTGATAAAACAGTACTTATAGGTTTTTGGGGTCGCTGAATCAAAATTTCAAATCTGTAGTCTCCTAAAATGTCAGTTTCAAGGTCATTTCATGTCAAATTGTTAAAAACTGAATTTTCGAGCGGATTTTCCACTTTGACCTTGAAATGACCCTGAACCTGACCTCATAGAGGACAACGGACGTCAAATTCAGAATCAGCGTACAAAGAAGCCTACATATAACACTTTTACCAGATTTATTTATGGCGATTTTTTTAAATTTGACCTTAAAATGACCCTGAAACTAATGACATTGTAGGAGTCTACGGACCTCAAATTTTGATTCAGTGACCCCAAATGACCTTGAATCTGACCTCGTAGAGATCAACGGACATCAAATTCAAAATCAGCGATCAGGAAAAGCTATTTATACCTTTTACCAGATTCATTTAGCGATTTAAAAAAAAATGACCTTGAAATGACCTTGAACCTGCCGTGACCAAGGTCAACGGACCTCAGATTCGGATTCAGGAGGTCAAAATACATAAGAATACAGTAGTCTCGTCTAATATTCATAAACTTTTTTTTTTTTTTGTAAACCAGTGTAATACAACAATTATTACTAAATAATGTTTAAACTATTTCCATAAACAAAATACAACAATTTTAAGCGCTGTAATATTGCTAGTAAAAGTTTATTATAAAGTTTACGTTAATTTTGTCGTATAATGTTAAGAAATTTAAGATAAGAGACTTCAAACAACACGCTTCTTTTGTTTAATGTGTTCCAATGACCTTTTCACCTGAGGTAAACATTTTTGACTAGAGCATTCGATTTGATCTAGTCCTTTATAAACTCTATATAATAAATTTTGCTAAACAATTGAAGGTACTTATCATAAGAAATGAATAATTGTATAACAATTTGTCGTTAATTTTTTTAAACTACGCAAATTATCACGTTTTATCACATGTAGACACTTTTGCTCATAAATCACAAATTTACAAATTACATCACAAGTAAACATTTACAGTAAATGGCATGACTAACTGGCTATATAGTGTAATGCAGGATGGGAAAATGTTCACTCTCTAACTTGTACCTATCTATTTAAATAAAAATAAATACATCATCAACCATAATAGATTTAAGGAGAAATGAATACCGTCATAACACCAACAAACATGTAGTTTAATTTTATTTTACAATATTAAAAATAGAGAGTGAACAATGTTCTACTCCTAATATAATTAATAAATTTCATTTTTAGTGAAAAATGGTTATTAATCTCATATATTATGAGCTTTTAACGAAATTTTTAGTCATCTATGAGTTTCTAGTTATGCCAATACACATACAAGCGAATTTTCACGAAATTAAGGCAAGTGTTCATTTAAATAATTTTGTTCAGTCAGAATTAATTTTGGGACCATAGTGGATCATTCTATACATAATATGCAAATATAAACAAGTACTGAATATTTAACATAGCAGTAATTGGCTGACTTTTTAAGAATACACAAAATACTAAATTCACTTTTTTTCAGCTATTAGAAATATTAAAATAGTTCTGTTTAATATAATCAACATACAGCAACGGTTTTTTAAGTACTTCTTATAGTCCAAGAGGTGAGCGCCAAGATTTGCAATTACTTTCTAAAAGCTGATTTTTTTGATATTACGTCACATTTGTCGTGTATATATAGTATATACAGCCTGCCATCAGTCAGCTAGTTTCGTTAGCGTTTGGCGCGGGGATGACTTTAACATTGTAAAAAAAAACTATACACGTTGTTACTATTTTCTAAAATCTGAAAATTTATTTGAAAGCAGTATACTAAGTAAAAACCCCTTTTATCATAGTCAGTCATCAAAATCTTGCAACCGGGTGCGTCAACAGTGCGTTAACTTGTAAAAAATCTATACATCGTGAAAGTATACTTTCTAAAATATGAAATTCGGTATAAAACTTTATGAATATTATTATTATTAAAAAAAATATTCAGTTCGAATTTTACCTTAACAAATGCCGTCAGCAGCTGATTTACCACCCCCGTTCCAAACGCTAACGAAACTAGCTGACTGACGGAAGGCTGTATATTTACACCAATTTACACTACAAATGTGACGTAACATCAAAAAATCTGCTTTTAGAAAATAGTTGCAAATATTTTCAACTGGCGCTCACCTCTCCGACTATTACTAGTTGTTACGAGAGTACTAAATATTAATTTAATCTTAAACTATTGAAATTAACCCACATTCTGACAATGAGACCTATTTTTACAGTACAATCATCCTCCAAAGGTTTTTAAAGGCAAATATTTGATAATTGCTATTTTTAATTAAAATAAATAATAAATAATACTTGTAATGTAATTTGAACTGACTTGCTATTCTTGCAAGACAGTGACACTTTTTACAGGGCTGGTCTTAGGTAAAATTTTACTCTTAATATTCACTATTTTGATGGAATTTGAAGGAAAAACATTTTTGTATATTGTATTTTATAAATTTGTAGATAGATAATGAATGAATTTTGTTCTAGGACTAGCTCCCATCAGCATGTAGGCACCAATTAAGAATTGTTATTTGAAAATATTGTTCTATTGTACGTTTTTATAAGATGAAAGATGCTTAAGAGAGGTGTTATTATTATAAATGAGGCTCGACTGCCATAACTATGGTTTGTAAAATCATTATCCAAGATTTAAAATTTGTTCTTGTAGTATTTTTTGTATTGAATGTAGGTATTATACTATTGTAGGTATACCCGTACATCTTAAGTGATTGTTACAAGCTTTATCGTAATTTTAAGACAAAGATGATATATACGATGACATTTTTCCAAACAGACCAGCTAAAAAAATGTTTATGGTAGTGGTCTTTTCGCGGAAAAATTATATTTAAAGGATGGTTTCGAAGATTTATTGTAATTATTCTACAAATCAGAAAATTATTTCTGATTGTATTCGTGAATGACATTTCTATTTTGGATTTATAATAAAACACATTATACTTAAATGAAATACAGGCACTGTCGTGCCAAACTTGAACAGTAGATAGAGAAAATCATTTTAAGCAAAAAACTTCCAATAAACATGTGTCCGGCAATTGTTCCTTAGGGAACTACAGGCTTCCAAAGATTTTACTAAAAATTAGTTTTAATTTAATATCTAGAGAACCCTTTGTGATAGAATTATGAAATTTAGTATTTGGTTTAGTAATAATATGTGCTATCGATTTCTAATATTAACCAATTATATTTTAGGCCAGGGCTATATAGGGCCAGTGGGCCCATCGATTTTGATCTTGTAATTGTTTATTCCTTAATTTTTTTCCTGAGTTGATAATTTTATAAGATTATATGACACACAATACACAAAAACATACTTTGCTTATTTATCATACGATACACCGTTTTCGAGAAATATCGATTGTAAAAGAAAGCATGCAGAATTTAACTTAATATGGATGCTTGAAATTATAAAAAATAAATTTATATTCTTATTTCATAATAACAAATAAGACAAAACGTTAATATAAATACACCTCCGAAAATGCATCCATATCAACAAATAGCCATTTCTAGTTTGTTTTAGTCATGTTAATAAAGTTCATGTAACAGTAAACGAACTGGCTATAGATCTTACAGGATTCATATTAGGAGGTTTATTTAAATGACTTTATTCGTACCTTTAATCATAGAAAAAGAATATAAATTTATTTTTTATAATTTCAAGCATCCGTATTAAGTTAAATTCTGTATGCTTTCTTTACCATCGATATTTCTCGAAAACGGTTTATCCTATGATAAATAAGCAAAGTATGTTATTGTGTATTGTGTGTCATATAATCTTATAAAATTATCAACTCAGGAAAAAAATTAAGGAACAAACAATTACAAGATCAAAATCGATGGGCCCACTGGCTCCATACAGCCCTGGCCTAAAATATAATTGGTTAATATTAGAAATCGATAACACATATTATTACTAAACCAAATACTAAATTTCATAATTCTATCACAAAGGGTTCTCTAGATATTAAATTAAAACTATTTTTTAGTAAAATCTTTGGAAGCCTGTAGTTCCCTAAGGAACAATTTCCGGACACATGTTTATTGGAAGTTTTTTGCTTAAAATAATTTTCTCAATCTACTGGTCAAGTTTGGCACGACAGTGCTGAATCAACCTGTATAATATAGATGGATAATTACATGTACAAGAACGAAAACTCTGCGTGGTGTTTCAATTTTGTGTTAAGTTTTATTGTAAGAATATTTATAAACAGAAGTGTTTTTAACCAGTTTATTACCAAGAACTCCATTTTAACAATAAGTTTGTTGAATTGGATGAACCTTAAATATAAAAAAAATATTTTGAAATCATTATAGGGAAGGGTTATTATATTTTATTTAATATCTTAATATTATACAATCCGCAAATCCTTGATTTGGAAGCACTGCCATGGATGATTAATGATTTTTGGGTATAATCAGTTTACCTATTCTCGATTGTAATGTTTTATTCAACGTTTGGTCATATAAACCACATTCTTCGTGCATCAAAACGTTACATGCAAATAAAGGCAAGAGATGTAGCCATAACGTATAATTATCTAAAAGCCAAAATATTCATAACGAGTTAGAACTATAATTCTGCTAGTTGAAAAATTATTATTTACAATTTGAAACTGTAATATCTGTGAGATAATAAATTTTTAAAAATATGCCTTAAATATTATATACTTAATTCTTGGATATTGATTATGAATAGAGGTTGTTTTAGAAAAGTTATAATTTATGTTTTTGTCGATACTGTACTGTCCATCAAAAATAAATGATGTACTTTTCATTTTGCTCAATTTTGATTTGATATTGCAAAGATCTATGCGTAAATTATATACTATTGTTAATATTTTGTTGCAATATTGAATAAAATTCTTCTATTACATTTAGACTTTCATTTCTATTTGAATTGCATCCCTATGTAAGGTGGGTGGACCATGGATGGCTACAATAACAAATAAACAGTTATTATTCCTTTATTTACTGGATAAATGAAACAAACAAATTATTAAGTAATATAACACTACTTTGTTCTATTATAAAACATTTTTTGAAGTGAAACTTTTAATGGGACAATACATTTTATAAATAGGGAGTGAACTCGCAAATCAATCTGTTAGGTCGATTTCTGGAAGATTTTTTAAAGAGAGTTCCTACTTTTTTACGGTGGTGGTGGGGGGCTGTAAAGCCTCCTATGAGAAATGAGGGGGGGGCTTTGCCCCCCCCCCCTTTTTAAATAGAGTAAATTTTCGTATGCATCTAGGCTTCTGGGTATAATTATAGGCAGCGTACAAGTTTTAAAGCTTCCGCGGTGATTTTCATATGCATTCTTGGATTTTGGGTATAATTATAGGTAACTATACTGTAGTGTTTGTCTTATTTTGTGGTTTTTATTTTATATTATTACAAATAATTTCTGTTTTGGTTGTGAGTAAATTTTCTGTCTATTTCCTCTTTGACATTTTTTTTGCATTCCGTAATAAAAAAAGTTTCACTTCTAACGCTATTAGTTTTCGACTGACGCTTTAATTTTTTTTATTACAGAGTTAATGATTATTTATTAATTCTAAGTTTTATTAAACTCTTCCAAACGGCCATGCAAGGCTCCATACAAGGCCGATATAATAAATCAGTCGTTTGACTTAAAACTAACGTTGTGGCAATCAAAATATCTGCTTATACTTAAACTACATAAAAAGGTATTTCATTAAAATGAAACATTAAAGGCTTACCAAATTTTCCAAAACACTACATGATAAAGGAAGACAGAACGAGCGAAGCATTCTGCTCAGACTACAAGAAATGCTGTAAGTACTTGCTCACATTATTGCTTATTTATATATGATAATCTGTATTTTGTATTTATGTATTGTAGTTACTATTAACATTCATTTATTTCTCAGTTCATATTAATCATGCTATACCAATTTACCCCAAGGAGATATGCCAACTTGCCCTACATCTTGGGTAGGTTGGCATAGTTGAAACCATTTAAATCATTTAACTAAACCGAACACTTGCTTGTAGTCCAAGAGCAGATCGCCACCTCGACTAAGGTGCTCGTTACAAAACTATTTTTTTATATCGTTTATTTAATTTTTGTTCTAATAATTTTTCAAAAAAAAAATTGTGGAAGGAAATAATCATTTTTTTTAATTATTAGAACAAAAATTATAGATAATAATATTCTCTACAACTTGTATCTCAAACATTTTTTTCTAATACCTACCGTTTAAAAAATAAATCGAATTTTTTTTTAAATCGATTATTTCCAAAAAATTTATTTTGGGGGGGAAAATGGATAGAACATAAATTATAGATAAAAGTACCTTCTACAACTTTGATCTTAAACATTTTTTTCTACTGTGCACCGTAATTCGAAAAATTCCAAAATTTCTCTAGTAAACATCCGTTTCCGGTTTTATGCAACCGCGCTAGCCCCGGCAGACGTAGGTTTTCATACTTTACTATCATTAAATAAACGATATAAATAAAATTAGCTTTGTAACGAGCACCTTAGTCGAGGTGGCGATCAGCTCTCCGACTATTGTGCCCCTATTCTCGAGTTCGTTCGACTTGTTCTCATTCAAGATTACTTTAACTAAAACTAATTGTAAGTTATTTACTAGAATCTCGATTGTGTAAATTATACCGTAATCTCGAATCTCGACTGCTCCTGGATATGCGAGATTTAAAATCTCGAACGAAAAAGTTGAATCGACATATTCTCGAGTGAGCTCGAGAATAGGGGCCCTAATTGGAGCAATTAAATAAGCGATAAGGTGAGGAAAAAAGATCGGATGTCCTTAATAAATCAAAGGAATCGAATTTTACTGAAAAATGTGTTTATTAAAACATATTTGCATTGAACAAAATACAAGATTTTTTAACTTTTAAGAATTTTTTACTCGGAAACCATCAACTTGAGAGAAAAAGTGCAAAGAACAGAAAATGTTTATTTTAATCTAATTCAATTTTGATAATTGATAATTTTCTTGCTAGTTGATGGAGTTTCCAAGAAATTACAAAAATCTCTAGTTGTTTTGTTTTTCATGAAAAATTGAAGTCAGACAAAAAATACCTATTTCAGAAAAGTTTGTATTTTTTCGTAAATTAAAATAGCGTGCTGTTTTGCGCCACTACTATTTTTATGCCTTTTTTGGTTGTAATTTTACCGTCCTTAAAACTTACTTTTACACCTTAAGGTTTTTGAAGATTTTTTTTAGTCCTCATGTCATTTTTAATCCCCATAATACAATTCTACCTTAATTTGCTGGCCCCTAGGCATTGTACCATCTAATAGTTTTTTAATCTATATCTATAAAAGAGTTTGTCCTTAACCACTCACTCACTCACTCACTCACTCATATATCAACGTACAGCCCAAACCACTGGACCTAGAAACGTGAAATTTCGTAGGTGCCTTCCTTTTATGATGTAAGCATCCACTAAGAAAGGATTTTTCGAAATTCAACCCCTACGGGGTTAAAACAGGGTGTCAAAGTTTATATAAAAAAATATTTTTTTTTGTTCGCAACTTATCGAACATACTATAAAATATAAATAGTGAAACGATTATTTCAGCATTTCCCAAATTTTAACCCCTAAGGTGCTAGGGGGGTGGAAAATTTGTAAAATATTTTTTTTTTATTCACCGAATGAAACATGGCATAAGTAGGTACTCTACAAGAGAAATATCAGTTACGAAAATTCAACCCCTATGGGAATAATAATAATAACTGTTCATGATATTAAAATAAATTCGGACAAATTAATATTCAATTAAAAATTAAAGTTCGACGGGGACTAGGATGGATTTAATCTGTGATAAAAGAATTTGATATTCAACCCCTAATGGCGAGAGTAGACGGGGGTTAGTTTAAAAAAAAAATTAACTAAGATCCGGGATATTTACGTTTTTTTATAAGTAATGAATAAAAATCAATATAAAAAAAATGTAATATGTCATCCCCTATTACTTATAGAGGGTTCTAATTAGTTTCGAAGTTAACGCGAGCGAAGCCGCGGGATTCCGCTAGTAAACTATAAAACTTACAAATAACTTTTTCTCTAAAACCCTATATCTTCGATTTATTTCGGGATAATTAAAATACAACTGTATTAAAACAGTTTGTATTATTTTGAATATTTGATATATGTATCTATTATCTATATTGCAGATTGCAGTATACTCACAAACTCACAACAAACTGAAATATATAAACCACAAGTATGATACAACCAATTTTACTTCCATGATGTTCGAAGAAATGGAAGTATTGTAATACCGTCAAAAAATCATGTCCGAAAAAAAAGCAGATTCTGATTGTATTAACTTCAAAACGTAAAGAAAAGTTAATTTCCGCATGGCGGCTGTGCGTGTGTGTGTCTGTGTGTGTGCCTGTGTGTCTGGATGTAGAATTTTCTTCCGTTCACGATAACTACTGTAAATATGCACCGATTTGAATTGTTTTTGAAGAAAATGTTTGTCTCACAATCAGTGAGTACTCCAGACCTATTGATATTGGTGCTAATCGGATTAGGGGTTTCTGAAATATTCGACATTTTGTACCAATTCGGTTAGCACCAAAATCAATAGGTCTGGAGTACTCACTGAGGCAAACATTTTCCCCAAAAATAATTCAAATCGGTGCATATCTACAGTAGTTATCGTACACGGAAGAAAATTCTACATCCAGACACACAGACACACACACGCACAGCCGCCATGCGGAAATTAACTTTTCTTTACGTTTTGAAGTTAGTACAATCAGAATCTGCTTTTATCTCGGACACGATTTTTTGACGGTACCTATTACAATACTTCCATTTCTTCGAACATGGAAGTAAAATGAACTATATCCGTTATTTCTTATTCAAATCGAACAATAAACTATTCCAGCTGTTTAATGTTTAATTGTTGACAACTCATCTGTAAAAAAATGACATTCAGATATAACAAACATTATAAAAATTGATAATTCTACCAATATATTTCAATTTTTTGGCAGAATTGCTGTTTCTATTTTTTTTAAATTTAAAATTAAACATTAATATTTTCCATTCATACTCCTATTCCCCTTGTTAAAATACGAGCCGATAAAACTATTTTATACATAATACACGCGGGTGAAGTCGTGGGCAAATTCTAGTTAAAATATTTATTTACTAATAATAATTATTATTATCGCCGAGTTGACCGTCGCCGAGTTGGCCTGCGCCGAGTTGGCCTGCGCCGAGTTGACCTGCGCCGAGTTGACCGTCGCCGAGTTGACCATCGCCGAGTTGGATGCGCCGAGTTGACCTGTCCCGATATTTATATACCTTGGAGGTGAACTAGGATACATTACATGTTGCTTCTTCCATTGGACAATCCAAATGATTTTGGGTTGCTTTGGAATTCATTGAACTTTTGGGATGGTTTTTAGGGTTCCGAAGAAACCCTATTAATATCACTTTGTCGTCCGTCCGTCCTATTCACTCTAAGCTCAATAGCTCGTAAACTATATAAGCTAGAACCTTGAAATTTTGACAGAATATGTAAAATGACACCCTCTAGTAAAATGTGTACAAATATTTTCGAAAAATATTTTTTTAGAGGGGGTGCTAAGAAGCTAAAGACAGGCAAAAAAATATATTTTTTTATACCAAGGCAAGTGGCACATCAAAATGTGTAACCAAGCTAGTGTAATTTCATTCTTATTCTTATTTTTTTATAAATCAAACATGGCGCCTACAGGGGGCTTTAAAGCAAATTCAAAAAAACAAAAAAAATGTATTCCAAGTCGTGTGGGGTCTCAAAACGTAGATCTCAGTGAGTAGAATATGACACTATTTTTTATTTTTTTTATAAATCAAAAATGGCGCCTACAGGGGGCTCCAAGCAAAAAAAAATGTGTCCCCCCCCACCTCTAACTCGGTAACTACTGGCTCGAAAAATCTGAAAAAAATTAGGTAATGAGGCTTTGGTGAGACTACCAACGATAAATACTAAAGTCACCAATATCATTTCAAATTTTGAAGAAAAGGGGAGGGATTTCATACATTTTTTTATTTTTATTTTTTTATCTGGGCATGTGGGGTGTCGAAATGTAGATCTCAGTGAGTAGAATATGACAGTATTTTTTATTTTTTTTCTAAATTAAAAATGGCGCCTGCAGGGGGCTTCAAGTAAACAAAAATTTGTCCACCCCCTCTCTAGCTCGGTAACTACTGACTCAAAAAATCTGAAAAAAAAATTGGTAATGGGGTTTTTATAATACTAGTAACGACAAATACTAAAATCAACAATATCATTTCAAATTTTGAAAAAATACGAAGGGGCGTCATGGAATTATTTTTATTTTCATATCTAGGCTTGTGGGGTGTCAAAATGTAGATCTGAATTAATAGAATATGATCCTATTTTTATATTTATTTTTAACTCAAATATGCACCTGTAAATGGCTCTAAACAGTCCACGTAGTATATACTTCGAAACCCTTATGGCATACACTGGTGTATGTCTTGACAAATTTTTTATTATTAACTGCAGTTTGTTGTTGTGAGGGCAATCGAAAATTGCCAAATAAAAAAATTTCCTAAATTTAATGTAAATTAATAAGTTATAATATTTAATGCTACCTTCAATCAAAAATATTTGCTCACTCTTGGCATAACTTATTTTATATGAATAACTGAAATAACAAAATAAAATAAATTCAGTTTTTCAATATTGATTTTATTCATTATTTATTTATTTAAATACCTAATGTAAACAAATTTTTGGGCTATTATTTTAGTATTTATTTTACAAACATAGGTATAATATATGTAGTTTTAACAAATTTAATTTATTCAAACATTGCAAATACATGATAAAAACAGACTAGTCTAATAAAATATACATTAATAATGATAATAAATAATTAATAGATAATAGGATGAGTCTCAAAATAACAAAACTTTAAATGGAAATAATGATTGTGATTATGACAAACTGATTATGAGAAGTAAAACTGATAAAAACCATTATTATATTTTATTTTTTGTTTCAATTCTTTATATATTAGTTTAATATATTATTAGGTATCCCAATTTAAATGTTTTTAAAATATAGTAATGTAAAAACTAAGTCTTGAACTAGAGTTACATTACTTTTGAACTCCTTCACAAAGCATAGGTATTGATTTTTCTACAAATCATCGTTTTAATTTTTAAACCTGGTAACTCCATGCATTAAATATTACAAATTTTACAGAAGAAAAACCACTGAATATGTGAGTAAGGTTTCAATGTTTCTACATTTGTAAGTTGTCTAAAGATTAGTAATTTTTATACCATCCAATGGATGCGGTATAATAATGATATAGGTATATGGAGTTACAATTAGAATTACATATTATATTATATTTTACAGTTAAAACGATGATATACCAAAATGAATGACCAATATAATTAAAAAATATAAATCACAATTTTAAAATAGTTAAGCTATTTATATAAAAGAAAACCTTCATGTTTTAGAATTGTTATCGACTCAGATACTTTCATAAATTCAGTACTGTATTGTAAACAAATAAAATACATATTAAAATTTTTATAAATCATCCACTTATTTAAAAAGATTTATATAATATATTTAAAAATATTTAATAAATATAAAATAAAATTGATGGATATGTTATTTGTTTTTATTTCACATATAAAACATACTAAAATTACATATACATATTAAAAATTTTATAAATCATCCACTTATTAAAAAAGATTTATATAATATATTTAAAAATATTTAATAAATATAAAATAAAATTGATGGATATATTATTTGTTTTTATTTCACATATAAAACATACTAAAATTACATATACATATTAAAAATTTTATAAATCATCCACTTATTAAAAAAGATTTATATAATATATTTAAAAATATTTAATAAATATAAAATAAAATTGATGGATATATTATTTTCATATCACATGCATAGAAACAACTAGTTTTGAACCCAGTTTTGACAGTAGAAACAAGCCAATTTCAGACCAATGCGATTGTACCGAGCAGAAACAAATAAACAACGTTGTTTCTGCCCTAGGGCAGAAACAACGTTATTCCTGACTAGCAAATTCATTAATTTATTATTTATTAATAATTATAAAAAATTAGAAGTGACAACTTTGTGAGCTTCTCTACAAAAACTGAAGAATCTAATTTATCAACGACAGATACAGTAACATCAAAACAAACCGTATATAATTTTAAAAAATCAATCAATACAATTAATTTTTAAATCTGTCAGAATCGAATTTGTAATAAACAAAAGCGAATCTTATTTCTGAATTATTTTATTATTAAAATAGTATAAGATATTACTGCGCTATTTGTCTGAAATAGTCTTATTTCGACTGGCTACAGAAATCAAAACTAGTTGTTTCAATGCATGTGATATGAAAAATAGCGTGTGTAGCACGGGCTGAAACAAGACGATTTCTGACCAGTGCGATGACAGTCCTCGCTTCGCTCGGGCAGTCAACTCTCGCCCTAGTCAGAAATCGTCTTGTTTCAGCCCTTGCTACACAATATACTATTGTTTTTATTTCACATATAAAACATACTAAAATTACATAAATATTAAAATTTTTATAAATCATATCCACTTATTTAAAAATATTTATATAATATATTTAAAGCAAAAAAGTTTACATGAATATGTGTCCAGAAATTCTTTGTGAGAGTACACGAAATTAGTTTTTATTTAATATCTTGAGAACCCATTGCGATACAATAATGAAACATAATTAGTTAGTATTAGTATTATCGATTTTTAGTATCAACCGATGATTATTTAGATCAGAGGTATAAAAGGCCAATGGGTCTTTTATCTAATATTCTTTTGTTCTTAAACTTTTTCCTGAATTTGATACTTTCATAAGATTATATGACATTTACACAAATGACTGATTTAAAAATTTGCGCTAAGAAAAGTTTATATTTAAATTGCTGTTAGGTACTGCCATTTATCATATCATGTATAAAAATGTTGGTGAAAAATATTATTTTTGTTTTGTTTTAAGCTCTTTGCATAAATTGGCTAAATGAATACATTTTTCAGTTATATAAACCGGTCAAAATGATGGTAGGCCGTAGGGATAGGTAAATACATATTTAACAAATATATAACAAAATGACCGGTTTGGCATATCTAGTGTTAAAAACACATAAGTATACTTTCTTAATTTGTCATAATATCAACCGTTTACATGAAATATCGATAAAATATAGCTTGATTCAGAAAACGTTTATTCATGTGTTATGCATCAGGGGGAAAATAGTCCAAACCCTCCACATCCGGTAATAAAGGAGTATAATTCGTTAGTGAACATGTAAAGAAAAAGTGTATTTTTGCCCCATGTGAACACTTCAATAAGTTAGTTTATGAAAAGTTAGATAGTGAAAGATTGAGCCGTAGGGTGGGAATGAGGGGTAGGCAGACACATAAACAAGCAAAATGACCAGAAAAACACAGGCAGACACATAGTATGGAGATAAGGAATGGACAGATGCAATTGAAATTCCATAAATCAGCTCCTCAGTCAGTAATCGATAACTAAACGCTTATTGCCACGAATACAAACATTCTTTGATATGAAAATCTAAAAAAATATATTAAACGTGTAAAAAAGTAGGCACTGAAATTAAAAGAAGAATTATTACAAGTTTCTTATTCTGTGTAATAAACAAAAATAAAACATAACTCATCGGAATTTGAACTCAGGACCTTAAAATTTTGAGTTTTGTAAACTTATAAACAGCAAAACGGTATTTTATATCAAAAAATTACAAGGGACATATTACTTTCTTATATTTAGATTATTCTAAAACATATTTTATATTATCAGTGCAATGTTTAGTACTAGAAATATACATTTTATTTTTATTTTTACAATCCTTTGCCATTTTTAATTGCATCTGCCAACCCTTTATCTCCATATTACATGTCTGCTGTGTTTTTTCTGGTCACCAACAGATCAAAAATTGCCATCCATCCAAAATTCGTCAATGCTCAAATGGAGCAGTTTTAAAAAAAATTTGCATGATTGAATGCATCTGCCTACCCCTTATCTCCATCCTACGGGTTTGCTTATCGCACATTTACCAATTCACAATCTAACTCCCTTAAGTGTTCACATGGGGTAAAAATACACTTTTTCTTTATATGTTTACTAAGGAATTACAATGCATGAATAAACTTTTTCCGTGAGTCTGCCTAGTAATCAGATGTGGCAGAAAAATGCCATCAGCTCTTGAACTTTTTAATACAATTTTAATGATTAAGAAAAATTCTAATGTAATATCTTTACTATTGTATTTCTGATACACAGTTAATCTTATTAAGTGCCAAACTCACAAAAAAGATTAAGAACAAAAAAATACTAGATAAAAATCAATGGGTACACCCCTGGTCTGAATAATCATTGGTTGATACTGAAAATTGATAATATATACTAATCCGATTATAAAATTTCATTAATGTATCACGGTCAGTCCTTAAGATATAAATTAAAAACTAATTTTAGGTAAAATCTTTGAGGATCTGTACCTCCTTCCTGTCATGACAAATTTCTGGACACATATTCATATAAACTTTTTTGCTTTAAATATTTTTCGTGATCAACTGTTTAAGATACTTGACCACCTTACAAATTTCAAAAAATCGTTTTTTTGCATTTTCTCAATTCTTACACTTTTAAAAATCACCCTCAAATTTTTTTTAAATTCAAATTCTAACCTAGTGAAATTAGTGAAAGTGTTCGCGCGCTTCCATTACTCCATACTTGTTGACTCTGTTACAGGCAACTGTTTCTCGAAACTACTTTTTTCAAATGGCGGACAGTTAATCTCCAAAACTACTCGGCCGGTTTCAATGATTTTGATCTTGTTTTGTTCGTTGAGATGTTTTGTATACCAATTTACCACATTTTGCCAAAAAAAATTAATTATAACATTTTTTTTAGCATAGAATAGTGAAAAACAGGGGTATTTTTTCAACTTTTTTTTTCAAATATCCGCCTTTTTTTATTTTTTGTGGTAGATTGTCACATAGGGACCTTTCTTTTGAAGATACCGTTTTTTTTTTCAAATTCACCAATCCTTAGATTAACTGTCCGTCGTAGGACACCATTTTTTTGAGGCCTTGATTTTGGCGCCTCCTGGATAAAAAATGAAATTAAAAAAAATCATTGTATAAGTACAGGGCCTGAAAAAATTTTTTTGAAAATGTATTTTTTAGCTTTCCAAGATGGTCAAGTATCTTAAATTTGTTCCACCTAATATATGACTCAGCCTGTATTATTTCTATTATAAAAAGGCATAAAACAATAATACAATATTAAACAACTATATATATATAGGTAGTTGCATAGTAATTATTTTGTCTTTTAATTGGCGGCATTATGTGTAATGTAAGAACCTAGGATTGTTTTTTAACAATGTCATGTTACTTTTTTATATATTATTTTGTAGACTGTTAATTTTTCTACAGATGAGTTTTGATTAAACAGAACTCATGTCACATTGTCAGTAAAATAAGTATATATATTGACTGGTAGAAAATAAAATATATTGAAATTGAAAACAAAACTGTTCAAAAAACTCATCTATAAAAGAAAAAGTCTACATAATAATATGTAATATCAATAAATAAGGTAATAGGACATTGTTAAAACAATAATTATCATTTATTAATCACATTTATAAATAAAACAATACTAATTCTCTTCTGAAACCACAATGTCACAGTATCTACTGTAGACTACAACAAGTATTTTTTTTTGCGGCTTCTAATTGATTTTGCAGCAGATTATTTTCTTGTACTAAGTCCAAGTTTGTACCTCCTAAGTCTATAAATTTTCTTGTAACATTTTTTTTTCTTCTCTCTAATTTTTTATATTGTAACACTGCATCCTGCAATATTAATTCTTTTTCATTTAATTGTTCACGTGTTATTTTCCATTCATTTTTCAATTCAATATTTTCTTGTAAAAATCTATTATTCTCAGCAAAGTCTTCAACAACATCATCATCCGAGTCTGAAAATGAACTGTTTAGCCGTTGTCTTTTGGCATTAATTTTTGCATTGAGATCATCCACTACTTCGATTTCCATTTTATGTTTCCTCTCTGATTCTTCTTTTTTTGCAGCTTCTAATTCTTTTTCATTTAATTGTTCTTGTAATTCTGTTATTTTATTTTTTAATAATTTCAATTCATTTTTTAATTCAATATTTTCAATTTGTAAAATTCTTTGATTGGCAGTAAAATTTTCAACCAAGTTACCATTCGAGTCTAAACATGAACTATCTTCCTTTGATATTTCTCTTATCTTCATTTCATTTTTATATAATTGGTCTTTTAACTCTTGATTTTCGAATATCAGATCTTGCATAGTTTCATTTTCAGTAACAAATTGACTTGTGGAAGGTAAATTTATCATATCACCTTTCTCTTGTTGGTTTTGCATATATAATGAAAATCTGGATAACCTCCTATTTGTTTCAACAATAGGCACAGGTTTTATATCTTTAGCTATAGCACTGAAACTGAGAACATGTATAGTTTCATCAAACAATGATGGTTTAGGATTTATGGTTATAATTACTGAAATGTATTCGTTTCCCAATAATGCCTGTTTGAAAAGTCTAGTAAGCTTAGAATCTCTGTATGGTATTGTAACCGAATATTTATTAGTTTGTTTTCTTACTATGAGCCGTAAACATTGTCGCAAAACCATCAACGAAGTATTTATGATATTCGATTCATTCAATCTCTCACCTGTGTTACAAGTTTGCTTCGCACGTACCGTGCCAGCAAGATCGCATAAATTGAATCTACTTACACGAACTTTTGAACCTTTTGAATCTGACTGTATAAGTTTAATTGTAAATATACAGTGAGATCTACTTGAATGTGTGTTTACAGGTGTGGATGCATATTTTAAATTGTTCATTCCAAACAGCATCAACTCGTACACTTCTTGACTTGAAGTTACATTTAAATAAGTCAGATCTTTAACATACGTATTTCCTTCGGAATCTTCTGCAATCTGTAAGCTTGGCCTGTTTTGACCAAGAGCAGGATCAGGTTTGAGTAAATCGTATATATATTCGTTATATATTTCAAGAAAAGAAACCCATATGGAAAACTTTACACTACTTGTGTCACAAAATGATGTAGCATTTTCCGAACTCAAATGTTGTTCCATTAACCTGTTAAAGAACAAAGTATATAAAATTATGATAAAGGTTGCAGTTCAAACTAGCTGCCACAGCACAGTGAAAAAAGTTTCAGATATAAACTGTAGGACACCAAAGGGGCCATTGAAAGGTCCATATTACGACTTCCGATCTAGAACGAAATTGGTGTTTTTTGACCGGAATTCGCTTGGAAATGCCCATTTCTTACCACGGATTTCGATTGAAAAACGAAAAATAAATACTTTTTGTTCTTATTATTTTTTCGATTTATCCCATATTTAACCCATAAAATGAAATGAAATTTCTTCAGATTTCTGAAGATTTTTATGATTTGCGGAAGACTGAAGGGTGTAGAAGCAATTCTGACCCCGGATTTATGTTCAGGAGGCCAAAATACTTTGGGTAACATATGTCACATGTAAAGAACAGACCACTTTTTTGTGGTGTGGAGATTTTTAATCTAAACTTATTTAGTTTTTTGAATCCTGATAAAATACAGAAATAGGTAGTTGTAAAGTAAAGGTAGGTAAATTATTTTGAGTATGTTTGTAAAAAAGATAATTTCAATTCGGATTGTTTTAGTGCAAAAAACAAAATAATTATTTAATTTAAAGGGAAATTTAAAAGGGAAATAATTAAAATCCTACATAAAAATAAAACGGGCAAATGCTTGTTGGGCACGCACATGATAGGGTTCCATAGTCATTCTCACTACGATTTATAAAAAAAGTTTTTTCAAAATTTTCGTGACCGAAGGGTTAAAATCAAAAAGTCATTTGGCTTTTATTATTGCATTTTAGGAGACCTATCAAATGACACCCCACTCAATGGGGTAAATGAAAAAATGTGAGTTCACTTTTCAATCTATGAAAGGGGGGTCCAAAATATTTTTGACAATGTTCGTTATAATTTTCAGTGAAAGTACTAATTAAAAGCTACATTCTGAATTTTTTTCAGATTTTTTGAATCGATAGTTTAGAAAATAGAGGGGGGGGGGGGGACGCTCTGACAGGGACATTAAAAAGCAAATATATCGCGACTGAAGGGTTAAAATCAAAAAGTTATTTGACGTTTTTTATTGCATTTTACGAGACCTATTAAATGACACCCCACTCAATAGGGTAAGTGGGGGAAAAAATGTAAGTTCAATTTTCAGTCTATGAAGACTATAAGGCATCCCAATTAAAACATGTTATCATGAAATCAACAGCTTTCTGTTAACTAACTATTGGATCATGCTAACTAACTAATTAACAAGTAAAGTTGAATAAATAAAAGCTTGTAAAAGGGTCACAAAGGGTTAACGACACTGAAAATAATAATAATATAAAAAGGAATAATTACACAAAAATTTATTCTTACTTAAATGTTCCCATATGTTCAGCTCGATCCATTGCAATTTTAGAAGAATTTAATAATTTTTGTTTGGATTCAATTTCTGCTGTAATCGATACATCATTTAAATGAATTACTCCATTTGTTGGTGATGGCTTCATAGATGATTTTTCAGGTAGTTTCGGTAGTGTTCTAAATAAATAATCCAACAAGCGTGGAACAATTCCAGGTTTTGTTGGTGTACCCAAAATCGTGTAAGTTTTCCCTAAAATGAACAAATATTATTAGTATTATGACATGCAATCATTACATTTTTTACATACCAGATCCAGATATTCCATACGTCATCAATGTAGAACTTTCACCATTAATAAAATTAAAAATTTGTTTTTTAACACACATATTAAAAATATCAATCTGTGATTTTGTTTCATCAAAAATTTTATTAAATAAAAATTCTTTAATTACATCTTCTCCGTCACGATTATTTCTACAGGTGTTTGAATTCGATGGTACATGACAAACAAGTGTGTTTTCATTTTTTATTTCATACGTAGCCTTTGACAAAGTTTCATTTTCTGGTTTTACTCTTAGAAATACTTCTAAAGGTTTCTCCTAAAACATTATGTTGAAATATTTAACTTATTAGGTAAAGATAAGTCTTATGTACAAAAATACTTACTTTTAAGGAATCCAAAGCTACATCTGGGACCTTATTGTTAGTTAAAATGCTGGGATCTCTAGCTTGAAGAAATGAAAATACGTTTTTTACCATTGTACTTATAATATGTTTATTTTAATTTTGAATCAACTGAAAATAGAAAAAATTAATGGTTGAAAATGTTTTATATAATATATTGTAATTTAACTTGTTTATACTATTTGATACAGAACTGGTCTAATAATAATAGAATACATTTCTTTACTACATATATCTATACTATAAATATGTTTTCTAATTTTGTGTTTATTTTATTATTTAGTTTACTATACTACAATCATTAAAATAAATAGTTTCATAGTTTAGTTGTAAATCTTGTAAATGCATAATAAAATAAATTATAAAATAGAAATTATTATCATAATATCAAAGACCCAGCTTGTGACAAGAATCAACATTTCATATAACAGCGGAACACCTAAAAATTAATGTGCTCAAAAACCCACACGCATTTTTGCATTTTATTATAGGTTTATATTTAAAAAATATTAATATTTAGTTTATTTGTATTGAATTTATTAATTTAACATATCATAAGAGGCTTTAAATATCACTTAGAACGCGCATCTGGGCTATTATTTTCTCAATTGACTAAATTTAATATGACCTTAGTTAGATAGGTTTCTAGATTATTTTTGTGAACGGGAAAAATTGAAAGTCTTTTTTACTATTAATTTATAAAAAAACTCGTAAACATCTCGGCTCCTATGCAGCGCCGTAACTACCACCGGGGCAATGCCCCGGGGTCCCCGAGCAAAAAGGGCCCCAACAGCAGTGTAAAAAAGGTTACAAATAATAAGATATACAGTATAAATAGTTAGGTGCTAGCAAAAAAAGTCATTACAATAGCCCAGGAAAAAGCGATCAAAGCAGATCTGAAATTTGATCCAATTAAATCTGATCAGATCTGAATGGGCCAAATTACGGATCTGATCAGATCTAATTGGATCAAATTTCAGATCTGCTCTGATCTGATTGGATCGGATCAGATCAGATTGGATCCAATTGGATCTAAAATCGGAAATAAATTTTTTTATCAAAAATAGCATCAGATCTGATCAGATCCGTAATTCGGCCCATTCAGATCTGATTCTCTTAATATTACTAAAAAATAATGTTTTTACATCAAGTGGAATATATATATACTTTATCCAGTGGCGTCACTAGGGGGGTGCGGGGGGTGCGGACCGCACCGGGTGACACCATCACAAGGGGTGACACCCAAATGCAAAACATCACTTTAGCACTAGTATTCTATTATAATTTTTGGTAATGAGTAAAAAAAAAGGTAATCACAATTGAATTGCTCAGGGGGTGACACCATCACAAGGGGTGACACCCAAATGCAAAACATAACTGTAGTACTAGTATTCTATTATAATTTTTGGTAATGACTAAAAAAAAATTGATTAGGGGGTGACATCATCATGTACCGCACTGGGTGACACCAACCCTAGTGACGCCACTGACTTTATCACTTGCATTTACGTGAAATTTTAAATAATCACATTGTGAAATTGTGATTTAATTCCTGTAGTATTTATAGAAATAAAAATAAAAATACCACAAGCTTTAATCCACTTTTTTTTAGTTCGGGATTTTTTGAAAAACGAAAAAATTTAATATTTGTATTATCTGTCTGTTTCCAGTTGAAACAATTTTTTACAACACAGTACCGCATTTTTTCATAACCAATACCAAGGTATATAAATTTTATCTAACTCGTCTAGTGAGTGATCAAATGACCTTAAATCAAAATTTGTACATTGAGGTGTTCAACAAATTGAAATATTAATTAATACTTACAGTAAATTTTAATTATGAAACAAAATAATATTTTCAGACATATGACCACCAACCACAGAAAGTACTACACTAAAAATCACTTTAAACAGGATAAGTTTAAACTAAGTACTTCATGGTTTAATTATAGTTTAAACTTACATATCTTGTTATAATTTGAATAAAGGTACATATTTAAAGATAACGACGGTATGGATACCAACTTAAAGTTATTAAATTAGTACACTCGGCATTCTGCTGGTTCCAGTGGCGTAGATAGCTTTTTGCGATGGGGGGGGGGGAAACATTTTTTAATTTTTTTTCTTTTTAGATACAGTCCAGTCAATATAATATTTGAGCTAGAAAAAAATGACGGAGTACGTTTTTTTCAAGAATTTGGTAGATTTCAATGTATAGAACATAGAACATGGTGATAACTTTTCCCCCCCTTCACAGGGGGGTGCATAACTTTCTATGGGCTTACAAAGCTGTCTAAAATCAGTTATTTGGGTATACCACTGGGGCTGTCAGTTTTAGAAGAAAACAGGTTTGATAAATCTTAAAGCTGATAAAAATACGAATAAAATAGTATTTTTAAAACTGATTTTTTCGCGGGCTCTATTACAATAACTATTTACGATACATAATTTTTAAAAATACTATTTTATTCGTATTTTTATCAGCTTTAAGATTTATCAAACCTGTTTTCTTCTAAAACTGACAGCCTCAGTGGTATACCCAAATAACTGATTTTAGACAGCTTTGTAAGCCCCTAGAAAGTTATCCACCCCCCTGTGAAGGGGGGGAAAAGTTATCACCATGTTCTATACAGACATTGAAATCTACCAATTTCTTGAAAAAAACGTATTCCGTCATTTTTTTCTAGCGCCACCCCTATACGAAATGACTGAACTAATATACAAATTTTGAAAACTAATTTTTTTTGTCGTTGCCAATTCTGAAGACTTTTTTTTTAGTCATTGACAATTTTGAAGACCTTTTTTTGTCGTTCATTTCAATTATTTGCAACACAGAACCCCTTCTATCAGTCTCATGGGGGGGGGGATATGACAGTATTTAATCATCTTTTATATGGTGAAAAGTTTAAAAATTGGACTCATGGGGGGGATTCATCCCCTTAATCCTCCCCCCCTATCTACGCCACTGGCTGGTTCTGCTACACAACCATCCACTACACAACTGTTAATAAAAAAATGTACAGAATCAATTAAAAAAATGATGTTGAACTTGATATCTCCGAAGTGCCTCCCCCTGGACAAAAATTATTATCGCTATATGATAGCCCCCTTCGTACCGTACAATTTTGGTTACACTAATTTTTCTCTGGGTCTTATAGATTCGAAGATATTTAAGGTGGTGATAGTTACTGCCTCACCCTATACAGGGTGAGTCATATCACGTAGAAATAAAACTATTTAAAATAAAACGGGCAAGTGCGTTGGGCACGCACATGATAGGGTTCCGTAGTCATTCTCACTATGATTTATAAGAAAAAGAGTTATTTCAAAATTTTCGTGACTGAAGGGTTAAAATCAAAGTCATTTTAAGAGACCTATCAAATGACACCCCACTCAATGGAGTAAATGAAAAATGAGTTCACTTTCTATAGAAGGGGGGCCAAAATATTTTTGACAATATTTGTTATAATTTTCAGTGAAAGTACTAATTGAAAGCTACATTCTGGAATTTTTCCATATTTTTTGAATTGAGAGTTTAGAAAATAGAGGTCCCCCTCTCCTCTATTTTCTTAAACTCTCAATATTTTATAATGACTTTGGAGAGCAAATACATCGTGATTGAAGGGTTAAAATCAAAAGGTTCTGATACGTTTTTTGTTGCATTTTAGGAGACCTTTCTAATGAAACCACACTTGAAGGGGTAGGTGAAAATTTTTTTTTTTAAAACACCATTTTATGGAAGAGGGGTCTAAATTTTTTTTTAAATCTTATCATTTCTGTTTTTGGATCATCAATCTACGACCGTATACCAAATTTCATCTTATAAGGGTTCCTAGTTTTCTACGGAACCCTAAAAAATGACAAGAGTAAACATCCGTTTCCGTCTTACGTTAAACAAAATTCGTTCGATACATAATGTATAAAATAATATTTCTATAGTTTATGACTCATTCATTTTATTCTATTTTTTATTAGTTTGCCAGTAATATCTTAAAAAAAAAAAAAAACGCGTACACTGTTTACTGTCAGTATTATGTATAAGAAAGTCCCGTGACGCCAAAGGTTAATATTTTTATATTAAAAAAAAAAAACGATTTTAAGAAATTAAATATTTATTTTATTAAAATCTTATTTTTTACATAACATAAATTTTAGAAATAGTTATATATAATATACTATTCGCAGAGTGTGAGCGATGACAGCGCCAACTTGCAGTTGCAACTAGGGTGGACGTTGACATATTAACAAACAAATTATTTTAGTAAAATATCGTAATGTTTTTTACGATTATGTATGACTATAGGATATGTGCACAAAGTCTACAAACGCAATTAGTGGGCAATAGAGAAGGATTGAACTCTTTTTTATTATTGTTTAATACCACGAAATTTTGTAATAAACAAATATCATTTAATTTAGCTGTGTATATAATATAAATAGTATAGTATTTAAGGTACGTGAAAATTATTTATTTTAGGTATTTTTTTCTCTTTAATTATGACGTATAATAATAAAAGAATTCATTCATTTACATTGACAGCATAACCTTAAACTATAATGCCGATGAATTTACAATGGTGCTCACCACTAGCACTCGTATCGACATTTATTTCTAACTCCATCACTTTGCACATAGCCTATAGTGTAGTACCTTTCTATTTTCAGTTAAAAACGAGCCTATTAAAAATGACAGTTAGTTCACCAAAAGTGTTATTTTTGGCCACGTTGTACGCTGCGATCGCTTTCGTTTCCCCCACTACCTACTTTGCACCCAGCGAATACCTATCCTACGCAGGATGTTTCAGCACTGCCGTGCCAAACTTGAACAGTAAATTAGTAAAAATATTTTAAGCACAAAACTTATGCGCATATGTCCAAAAATTATTCATGAGGGAGCTACATTTACATCTCTCCAAAGATTTTGCCACAAAATAGTTTTTATTTAATATTATCAAGTTTTTTTTTTTTTTTGAAAATCGATAACACTTATTAATACTAAACCAATTATCAAAACTGTATCACATTGGGTTCTCAATATATTAGATTAAAACAAATTTCAGGAAAATCTTTGGAGGGATGTCTATAAGTTTTTTGCTTAAAACATTTTTCTCAACTTACCGTTCAAGTTTGTTCCACCTGATACGACTCACTGTGTATTTAATTATACAATAAGTATAATTTGGAAAAAGTGATAATATATTTATTATATACAGAATTTATTTTTTCTGAAAGCACAATATTTGAAGCTGCATATGTTTTTGAAATGTTTCGATTATGGTTTTAACATATCTGTAAAAAATAATATACATTAATAGAATAGCATTTTGGCAGCTGAAGTTCTCATATACACATAGGTGGGCATTAAGTCGTTAATCCGTTAATCGTTAATTAACCAAGTTAACAAAATGCTTAACGGATTAACTTTTAAGTTAACTCAAAAAGATGTTAACCCTCTTGTTAACTTCCATTAAATTGAACTTCCGTTAACTTTAATCCGTTATATTGGTTGTTTGTTGACATGTTGTCATTATTTGTTTGAATTACGCGTCACGCAGGCACACCGATATGGCCCTGTTAATTACTTGCTATGTGTCAGTGAACACAAGTTATTATAACCTGACTTTTTAGCATTTACGCCATTTTTAACCGACTTCACTTAGAGTTTATCTTTTTCTTCCATACTTCATATTAGTATAGTAAGTAAAGTAAGCATGAGGAAGGTTTAAAGATAAAAAGGTAGAATTTAGGTGTATAATTTAATTCAATAAGGTTTAGTTTAGGTGCGTATATATGCTCTACTACCAGGGCGGGTCGCTACTGTCGCTTGTAATAATTAAATTAATTAATCTATCTAGTTGTTTTTGTTTTATTTACCTATGTATCCCGTCCCAAAAGGCGCCAAAAGCAGTATACGTTTTGACAGTTAACTTTAACTTGCGTTAAATTTCCAAAATTTTAACGAGTTAATGATTAACGAAGTTAACTTTTGGATTAACTGTGCCCATCTATGCATATACACATTAATATATAGTTATAACACTCACTTTTCAGACTCTTCTGATAATGGTGGTATAACTTCTAAGGCTTCTAAAAAGAAATTCCTGAAATCAGATAACATGTTATTAATATCTTATAGTACAAACAAAGATCATTTTCATTACTTTGCTTTCTGGGTACAATAATTTTTTAAAGTATCTTGTAAAACAGTTATATCTGCTCGGGCCAACTGACTGCCTTGAACACTAAATTTATTTACGCAAGACATGAGTCGGGAAAGTTCCTCAGCAACTGTTTCTACAATTTGCATCAACACCCTATCTTCTAAACTGGGAGATATATTATGTACCTAATGAAAATATAAAACTTATAAATAGCTTGCATAATGTAGAACCTGAACCAGAAATCAAACTGAAATTTATATTATTAAATTTTAACCATATACAGTAGAAACCAGTTATAACAAAATCGGTTAATAAGACATACCGGTTATAACGACTCAGAATAAAAAGCCCAGCTGAATCTCATATGATTGCCTTTTATAATATACCGTTTATAACGACATCGTTTTTCAACGAAATACCGCTTTTAACGACTTTCTGTTTACAATATTTTCGAAGAATTTTATCGGTTAAACGACAGACCGACTTTTGTTTCCATTTTTTTTTAAATATAGTATTTTTAATAAAGGCAATACTCTGCACATGAGTTATTTAAAATTAATTAAAACAATTTTGTGTTTTTATGTCATTAATCTTAACGTAAGAATATTATGTTTATTCTTTAATTATCCGTGATGTTTTATTGTGTCTGACATAATTTGTGCATTTAATTTTTTATACAATAAAAAATATTGTTTGACATAATACATAATGTTTTGTAGGTTAGGTTTAATTCTAATAAACAGAAAACAGATGTGGATTTTAAACATTCGTATATGGTACATGATTGGTGGAGAGCACAAATCACTCATATATAGATAATCAGCTCTTATGGGCGGCTTTGAGTCAACCAGCATGCACTAGAGGGGCAAGGGGAATGCGCGCAATTTGTATATCACCACGGAATTTGTGGTGGAGAGTAACCAATCAGAATCGCACCTCATAATGTCAAATTATGTTTCCAGTAAAATAACGTATTTATTAATCTGTGCTTAAAATTTTGATTTTATTCGGACGATATTTTTGCTCACAGACGGTGAACTTAACTAAAAATTTAATGAGACAAAATTTCAGCATACTCATGAAATTTTTAGTTATTCCAATAAATACCTTTAAATAATCGAATTATCGGTTATTACGACAATCGGTTATAACGACCTAAAATTCCGGTCCTTTCGATGTCGTTATAACGGTTTCTACTGTATAAAATTCAGTTTCAGATTCCTGATTTAAAGAACTATAAACATACCTCTGCACGAACAGCTATTAAGTTATTGAAGCATTCTTTGGCATATGGACTTATATCATTGCTTACTAATTGTGCATCCCAATCAAACCTTCCCAAATACATTGATGGTTCTATTGTCCCTACTAATGGATCGCACTTCTGTTCTAAATAAGCTTCCATAATTGAATCATCCAATGTTTTCAGTGAACTAATCACAGTTTCAATTGCTATTATAGGAGTTGGATACCCATACTGTGGAAACAACTGTTTTAAACGTGGTAATATTTCTGTACTTGTAAAATGGCAATTAGAGAGCGTTATTAATAACTTGTGTTCAAAAACTGGTACTGAATAATGCTCGACTCTTCGATATTGAGGAGTGTTTCCGATAAGTTGTGAAATTACTGGCGAACAATCAACTTCAGCAAGATTGTCACCTCCAAAAGCTAATTTTTCATATAATGTGTTGAATGATGAGAGTAATATTTGAACCAGACTATTAAACTCTCTTTGAGCTGCTGCAGACTCAAGTAAAGGTAGTTCTCGTGGTTCAGAAATTAGTACAGATTCTCGGACCAATTGAATTACTTCTTCTATTAAGCGTTCTGTTTCATAAGGCTGTAATTATATTCATTTATCATGGGTTTGTTTGAAATTAAAACAAATCATTGTTAATAAATAATTATGTAAAGCAAATTTGATACTCTTAAGTTAACCCATTGGCCTATTTTGACGAGCGTTACTCGCCATTTATAAGATGGCCATTGTGTAGTTTGACGAGTGTAGCTCGCATGTTCAAAAATCGCGGTTTAGAGCTATAATTATTTTTTTTCCGCTAGGTGGTTATCGCATCCTGTGCACAGTAGTTTGTTACACTCGCCGCTCGATATAACGACGGTGTAGGTTATTCAACCGCTTGATACAACGACGGCGAGAGGGGCCTACACCACCATGCCGACGAGTAAGAAATGTTTTTGGAATTACTAGTACGTTCAAGAGGGGCCACCACTAACGTGCCGACGAATTAGATATATTTTTGGAATGTCTAATATGTTCTAGTCATGATGGGGATGGGGGGAGGTCGGTATATCAAGCGGTTGTCACGTATTTTTATTAAGAGGTCGTTAAATCAAAGGTCGTTATATCAAGCGGTATGTGTCGTTATTTCTGATATATTTATTTATAATATACTCTTTATACTTTACAATAAAAAAATATCATTATTCTAAGAAAATCTGTAAAAGTTATTGAGGTTTTTGTTCACCTTTGTCATTTTCCTGTTGAACTGAAAATTAAATACTATATTTTAGGCAAGATTTTTTACAGAAAATTCATAGGCCAATGGGTTAAAGTTTTTATTAATAACTTGATAATTCGATTCATTTTTATCAGCCAATCAAATGGTTCGTATAGCAAAAAAAACTGATTTTTAAAAATAAAATAAAAAAATGAATACCAGATTTGTTATTCCACCATGGACTCCTTCATGTTCTACTCGCCAAGTCTCTTTAGTGTGCATATGTTGTAACTGTTGAGCAGCTTGACGAAACAGTCCTGCCATACACTGTAACCTCAAATCTCTAACCAATATTGCAACTACCTCTAGAGCTTGGCTTGGCATATCTAATCGTATAAGCACACTGTAACAAGCTCTTGCATGTCTTAAACAATGAGGTAACCATGCCCACAGATTTTCCATGTCTACCCGTTTATCTGATGTTTGTGGAAGCATGGCTTCTCGAATAATTTCACACGCGTTATTGATTGTTGATAAAATCATTGACTGAAAAGTGAAATAGTTCTATTTATTATTATAACCAAAATTATTTTTTTAGGAGAAAAAGTCAATGCTTTGTATGGTGTGCAAAAATTGTGTTACACAAATTAAAAATTTGTTGAGAAAATTGCAAATTAAAATTAAGGTAGTCTTAACTAGTCTTATTTAATTACTTTTTTTTAAATATAAAATAGACAAAAATAAAATTAAAATAAAGTTTGTTCATTTTTTTATAATTATTCTATTATATATAATACTATCAAAATATTGGCCTTTGCTTTTAATAGATTAAATATTATCAGGGGTACAAGAAAGTTTTAAAGGATTTTTTTGTGAAAATTGGGGCTTTATTGTGAAAAATTGCTAAAATTTAGTTTATTCACAGTATTGCCCATCGCTAGCCACTACTTTTTTCCATCTTTTTGGCAATATACAAATTCTGCACTGGAAAAACAACTAATATTTTGAGGCTATCCACGAATTTCCATTTTCTGGCAATTTCATAAGAATGGAAGTGCTGCTCATAGTCCAGGAAAAATAGACGTACAACAAGGAAAAAATTTGTAACAGGCTAAATTTTTGCATACACTTTAGTATAAAGGTACTTAATAATGTGTGAAAATTCCTCATCGATTTGACATAAAAACAGTATTTTTCAAATATCACGAAAACGGTGACCTTTTCGAGAAAAAATGTATCTTTGTAGCTGAAATAATTTACTACAAAAACGAACTTATGGGTTTTTATGTAGGAGAAACTGTTCATGAATTATAAAGAGTTATTAATAACTCGGTGCACTTTTCCATAGCATATACGATATCGTTCTATGTAAAATGTAATATAGAGCTGCGGATAAACATATACATTCCATGAACCAGAAAGATCGAAATAACTCTTTCTGTTTCATAAGAATTGAAAGCACATTAGTTGACAATACTTTAGACAACAATTAACCAAAATTACTACGTCGGAACAGAATAAAATGGGGTCTTCAAGGTACGCGACCCCCGCGCGATGTTTTAAGCACATTTTCCACTTATCTATTTTAAAAAATCAAAATCTATTCCAATATAATCATTTGGCAGATATCCGTCTATAAGAATATATACAATTACAAATGAAAAATATTATTACAAATAAAGAAAACGACTCTTAAAGGATGATATCTGGAAATTTTTAATGATCTTTTAAAGAAAATTTTTATTATTAATTAATATTGTGTGAAAAATGTGAACCTTATAAAAAAATACTTCAAGTAAAATTTCTTAAATACATATTTTTGAAGAAAGTTAGTGATAGCACACAATCATAAGATAAAAATGATTGCACCTAAAATAAATATACTCAACCGTAAAACAAAAAAATAAGTAAGTAAAAAATTATTAAATACTGCTACAATCCTCAAATTTTGATGGCCGAATTCCTATCACACTCTAGTAGACAGACTAAACAAAGGTTAGGTGAGAGTGTACAGTCCCACAAAAATTTATACATTTAGTAATCGCAGAAAATGTGTTGCTGGTGTACAAAATACACCAAGCGAGAGTTAAGGGTTAAACAGTTAATGTAAAAAAGAATCTTACTTTATATTCTGATTGTTTATTTGGTGAAGGAGTAATTCTTAATTCGTAACTAAAGTAACTTTGGCCCATCCTCCACAAATCAGGAAATAAAGATGACATAATATCTGTTATATCTTCTATAGTTGTCACAGCTTGTGGAACAACATTAAAATCAGACACATGTTTTTTATATTTATGAGCAGTTTTCTTTTGTGCTATAAAGATAAATGAATGAAACAAATATTTTGAAATTTTATATTATAACAGTTTCTAAAGGTTACCAAATAAAAACTATGCCATTATTTTTTATAAGTTTTTACTTAAGGGGGAGGCCACTGTATATAATAATTTTTTTTTTAGATTTTTTAAAGTTTACATATTCATAAATATGTAGACAAAAAATTGAGTTTAAATTTTGAAAATTGACGGAGTTACAGTCAATTTAGTGAGACGATGTAGCACGGCCGGTTATGACATAACAAAAACATTAAACACGTTCATCTCGGAATGACATTTTTCGACCTGGTCGACACGATTCCTCAAAGACTAATGAACCGATTTCAATTTTTTTTTTATTATAATTTTCGTAATTGTAGTAGCTATCGTTGCACGTAGCCGATTTTTGAAATTTTGATAATTACTATTATTTAAATTTAATTACTACTATTTAAAACCGCTCTAACGAATAAATAGGTCTTAAAAATGAAAAAAAAATTTCAAACGATCGCCATTTTGTGAAAAAAAAAAAAAAAAAAAAAACGGTTACGTGCAACGATAGCTACATTCATATAGATATTGATAAAATTTTTATTTATTTTTTTCATATAACCCTTCTCGAAATTTCGAGTCGACCATAGAGAAAAATATTTTTTTTGGTTGTCACATCGAGGCTCATAACTTTGTAAATATTTAATATTTTTCAATAAAAATTGATATTAAATAAGTTGAATATATACTTAATAAAACGTCCTTTACCTGGTTCTAAAATAATTAGTTATATCTGTGAAAAAAATTCCCAAACATTGATAATTTTTTGACCCGTCACAGTGGCTATCCCCCTTAAGGGGTTATATACAGTTAGAATTTTCAAAAAATAGATTTTTTTTTAATTTCATTTTCGTAATGTACATAATATATTTAAGTACACACACAGAAAATTTGCAATCCGGCAATTATTTTCGAAGTTACACGTATATTTGTAAAGATGTCTCAGAGTGTTTGAAAGTAGTGCGTTTTTCACAATTCTGTGTTTTTAAAGTCGGTGACCAAGATTACTCGGAAACGGCTGAACCGATCAGTCTCAAATTTTAACACAAGTTTCTTAAGTATATTTTTTAGTAATTAATCAAAGGTTTTTTCTCACCGATAATTTTTTTTTTTTATAAACAATTTAAGGTCAAAATTTTTGTCAACAATTGATTTTTTTTGAGACGCCGCCATCTTGTCAAAAAATTTTATTTTGCTTATTCCTTCGATTAAGTACAAAATTGTACATTACTTTAACGAAATCCGTTTGGTTTTTTTATTTTAAATGATCCAGTCCAGAGATATCGTGGTCACCGCAAGGCGCCTTTTTTGAGAAATTGTTATTTTTACAAATAATAAAAAATGTTAAAATACAATTAAAAGTTACCATAATATGTGTACAAATGATTATATTAATAAATTTAAGTCTTCTCTTAAAAAAATTCTTGAAAAAACCTTTTTTTTGGGCCTTCTGACTGCATATCGTCGTTGTCATTTTAATATCTCCTATGTGCAAATTACAAAGTTTTGAATAAACTAACAAAAACTATTTAAAAAATTTTTACCAATTTTATCCGTTATAATATTCTTTTATCATAGCATAAATATTCTATTAATCTATTTTTTTTATTTAATATGGCTCACCTTTTATTTCGTAATTGAAAAACAAAATTTTTTTTTGTATTTTCAACTGTACATAGGAGGTATTAAAAGTTAATTGTTTTCACATAATAGATATAGTTAGATAGTAAAACTAGTTTTTATTAATTAACTAATTGCCACAGTTATATGCAAACGATGTAAATTATCTAGAAAACAACCCCCTTATGTGTATAAATTGAAAGTGAAGTTGACTTTTTTAATTTCTCCTATGTGCTGTAGATGACACATAGGAGAAATTAAGGATCAGCTATACGAGCATATCACATAGGATAAATTAAATTTACTTATTAGAAAGAAACGGAGATTGTTATACTATTGATATATTATTGAACAGATAGAGAAAAAAAAGACCAACCGTAATATTAAAAAATATCATTTTTGAAAATATTGTCACATAGGAGATATTAAAATGACAACGACGATATAACCCCTTAACTTCAATCATATGTATGTCAGAGGATACAAAATTCATTTGAATTCAATCTTCAATTAAAAAAAAATATTTGTTACCTGAATCGGTTTCATTAGTATAAAGTTCTTGCCTACACAAATTCAAACGTTGCATGACATACTCATAATGACTATTGATGGCCATCCAAGCAGGGTCACCTTTAGCTTCTAAATTAATTAGGCATCTGATCAAGCGTTTTTGTTCCTCAAGATCTGCTGGCATTACACATAATCTTTCTTGCAATACTTCTTCCAAATGTAAAATATGTTTATCAATTTCTTCTAGAACATTTTTAAAAACCTACAATTCAGAAAACAGGTTATAAAAAAATATAAAATGGGTTTTTCTTAAAAACCTACATTATTTAAGCTTTAGGGCACCCACTGTATTTTGAAGTGATTTTTTGGTCATTATCTTGGACCATGATAACAACGTATATTAAGTTGGAAATGCCCTTATAGCAGCCTGCAAAAAAAATATGTGGAGATTTTGTAGCTTTTTTGTACCAATTTTGTACGCCTAAAATTAATTTTGTACCTTACCCCGTTTTCGAGAAAACTCAAAACTGCTAACTTAAATATTAAGCTAGCAGTCCGCGCGATATCTTTGGTTCCAATTTATCTACAGTTACGTGTCTGGTACCTGAATTTGTGTTTTTGCAAGTACTTATCGAAAAAGTGGTCAAAAAAAGATTTGATGAATTTTCAACCTCAAAATAAGCCAAAAATAAAAAATTGATCCACATAAAAAAATAAAATAATAAATACAATTTTTTATCGTGCTACCAAGTAATTAGTACTTAATGTAATTTGTATGCTAGCAAACACTGTTCTTATCAAGAAGAATTACAAAATATAGGTATCAATCTGTAATTTCTACTAAAAAAAATACTAAAAACTCTTCTATTTAGTAAAATGTATCCGTACAAATTATCCTATGACTCATAGAACCTTATTAAGGTTTACTAAATACAGTACATATATTTTTAGTGCAGGTTGCTATGTAAAACAAATTAAAAATTAGTTTGAATGAAGAAAATCGACAAATATCTTACCGCGCGAATTTTAAAAACGCTTTTAGTTCATAAAAAATATCCGTACAAATTATCCTATGACTCATAGAACTTTATTAAGGTTTACTAAATACAGTACATATATTTTTAGTGCAGGTTGCTATGTAAAACAAATTAAAAATTAGTTTGAATGAAGAGAATCGACAAATATCCAACCACGCGAATTTTAAAAACGCTGTTAGTTCATTAAAAAATATTCGTACAAATTTATTATCCTATCGCCCAGTATTATCAACTTTAACTAAATGCTCCTTTAACTAACTGTCATATTATCAACAGATCCAAGCATAATACATTTAATTAAATCGATTTTAAATTATCTGCAGTATTTCATTACAATGTATATTATGTCTACTTTTCATTGAAAGCTTAAATATTGATTTAAATCACGTTTGTAATACACCAAATTTATTTAAAAGAAGCATTTAGCGCTAAAGGAGCTTTAAATTGGTTGATAATACCGGGCATATGACTCATAGAACTTTATTAAGGTTTACTTAATACAATGCATATAATTTTAGTGCAGACTGCTATGTAAAACAAATTAAACATTAGTTTATATGAAAATAAAAAATTATAAAAAAAACTTTTTTAAAAAACAATTTGCCTTTGAAAAACCAACTAAACAGATGAAAATAAAATCAGGTTAAAAAAAGTTGATTTTGTTCATACTAGAAGAGTTAAAAAAAGTATCTTCTAGTATGAACAAAATCAACTTTTTTTAACCTGATTTTATTTTCATCTGTTTAGTTGGTTTTTCAAAGGCAAATTGTTTTTTAAAAAAGTTTTTTTTATAATTTTTTATTTTTGAGTTTTTAGTTAAACACATACAAAGAACAAAATTCATGTTAACATACTTCCTGAATCTTTACCAACAAATAATCATTTTTAATTTCGTTTTTATATCAAGTTAGTAATGATCATTATTTCATTATACAGTTATATTTTTTCTATATATTAATTATCACTAAAACACATCACGTATATTATGGTACATATATTAATATTTATTGATTTGAATAGATTTCCTTCTATTTCTATCGTTGTCTAATGTCAATAATAAAAAATATTTTCAACTGACAGTAGTGACAGATGGTATTTTTAAAACATGTAGCTATGGAAATGGTATATTTCGGTTGTAACTTAACTCTCGTTATCACTGTGTTTTCTAATTGTATTGGTATATATATATATTGATTCGTTGCCACAAACATATAAAGAAATAAATAAATTTATTATAAATAAATAAATAAATAAATAAATAAATAAATAAATAAATAAATAAATAAATAAATAAATAAATAAATAAATAAATAAATAAATAAATAAATATCGCGGTGAGTTAAATAAGGCAAATTTAATAATTGACAAATATCCTACCGCCTACCGCGCGAAATGTTAAGATATAAGTTGATTGTTGTGAAAAATATAACGGCTAAAATAAAATATTTTTTTGGAGATGGAACAGTCCAGTCTTACTAGATTATAAAGAAGTGTTTGTGTTGAAAAATTCCGGCAACATAATTTTTGTGACTTTTGACTATTATTTATTTATTTTATATTGTCGGAGGTGGTTGCGGTTAGCACCCACAAGCACTGAGGCCATAGGCCCATTGTACTAACTCCGCTGCTTGTCCTACTCCCTTAATATCAACCCCGTCCCTTTGATAAAGTTCACGAGTGTTGTCATCGGGAATTTGGCTATTTCTTCTGGTTCGATGAAAAATTCTCCCAGATATTTTAGTCTTCTGTTCATCAACGCGGGGCAGAAGCATAATAGATGTGTGGGCGTTTCCTCGTCCTCTTCACATTTCCTGCAGATACTAGAGTTCTCAATTCCTAATCTATATCTATAAAAGAGTTTGTCCTTAACCACTCACTCACTCACTCACTCACTCATATATCAACGTACAGCCCAAACCCCTGGACCTAGAAACGTGAAATTTCGTAGGTGTCTTCCTTTTATGATGTAAGCACCCACTAAGAAAGGATTTTTCGAAATTCAACCCCTACGGGGTTAAAACAGGGTGTCAAAGTTTATATAAAAATTTTTTTTTGTTCGCATTTAATTGAAACTTATCGAACATACTCTAAAATATAAATAGTGAAAGTATTATTTCAGCATTTCCCAAAATTTAACCCCTAAGGTGCTAGGGGGGTGGAAAAATTTGTAAAATATTTTTTTTTGTATTCACCGAATGAGACATGGCATAAATAGGTACTCTACAAGAGAAATATCAGTTACGAAAATTCAACCCCTATGGAAATAATAATAATAACTGTTCATGATATTGAAATAAATTCGGACAAATTAATATTCAATTAAAAATGAAAGTTCGACGGGGACTAGGATGGATTTAATCTGCAATAAAAGAATTTGATATTCAACCCCTAATGGTGAGAGTAGACGGGGGTTAGTTTTAATTTTTTTTTTAACTATGATCCGGGATATTTACGTTTTTTTATAAGTAATGAATAAAAATCAATATAAAAAAAATGTAATATGTCATCCCCTATTACTTATAGAGGGTTCTAATTAGTTTCGAAGTTTACGCGAGCGAAGCCGCGGGATTCCGCTAGTATTTGCATATGCCTTCTAAGGTAACAGTGACCAGTTAGGAGTCCTACTGCTATCCTCAGCGTGTTTCTATCCATGCCCATAAGTTGTCCAGTTCTCTTACGATCACTATAATTTTAGTGCAGACTGCTATGTAAAACAAATTAAACATTAGTTTGTATGAAAATAATTGACAAATATCCTACCGCCTACCGCGCGAAATGTTAAGATATAAGTTGATTGTTGTGAAAAATATAACGGCTAAAATAAAATATTTTTTTGGAGATGGAACAGTCCAGTCTTACTAGATTATAAAGAAGTGTTTGTGGTTGAAAAATTCCGGCAACATAATTTTTGTGACTTTCGACTATATAATATTTGAAACAAACACGACAGTTCACGACACCTATCGATTAAGATTTTTTACACGTTATTTAAAACAAGAAAAAACGCGTATACCAAAAATTAACTAGTTAGAAATTTTTACCCAAAAAAATATTAAAGTGACTGGATTAAAATATAATAGTTTTGAGATATATTTATTGTTGTAAAAATATAACGGTTATTAATAGAACCGTAATGTTTTCATGTAAAATAGTTAAAATATATAAAATTACGAAAATAGCAAAAATAATAACAATAGTAAATATATACCTACCTAATATAAAATTTCAGTTTTTTTTTTAATTTATTAAGAACAGAAATGGTAAAGATAAAATGTAGAATTCGCGCGGAAGGAATAAAATATGTACACATTAATTTTGTTCATTCAAACCCATTTCTAACTTGTTTTACATAGCAATCTGCACTAAAAATATATGTACTGTATTTAGTAAACCTTAATAAAGTTATATGAGTCATAGGATAATTTGTACGGATATTTTTTATGAACTAAAAGCGTTTTTAAAATTCGCGCGGTAAGATATTTGTCGATTTTCTTCATTCAAACTAATTTTTAATTTGTTTTACATAGCAACCTGCACTAAAAATATATGTACTGTATTTAGTAAACCTTAATAAGGTTCTATGAGTCATAGGATAATTTGTACGGATATTTTTTATGAACTAAAAGCGTTTTTAAAATTCGCGCGGTAAGATATTTGTCGATTTTCTTCATTCAAACTAATTTTTAATTTGTTTTACATAGCAACCTGCACTAAAAATATATGTACTGTATTTAGTAAACCTTAATAAGGTTCTATGAGTCATAGGATAATTTGTACGGATAAATTTTACTAAATAGAAGAGTTTTTAGTATTTTTTTTAGTAGAAATTACAGATTGATACCTATATTTTGTAATTCTTCTTGATAAGAACAGTGTTTGCTAGCATACAAATTACATTAAGTACTAATTACTTGGTAGCACGATAAAAAATTGTATTTTTTATTTTATTTTTTTATGTGGATCAATTTTTTATTTTTGGCTGATTTTGAGGTTGAAAATTCATCAAATCTTTTTTTTGACCACTTTTTCGATAAGTACTTGTAAAAACACAAATTCAGGTACCAGACACGTAACTGTAGATAAATTGGAACCAAAGATATCGCGCGGACTGCTAGCTTAATATTTAAGTTAGCAGTTTTGAGTTTTCTCGAAAACGGGGTAAGGTACAAAATTAATTTTAGGCGTACAAAATTGGTACAAAAAAGCTACAAAATCTCTACATATTTTTTTTGCAGGCTGCTATAAGGGCATTTCCAACTTAATATACGTATGATAACAATTAAAACAATATACAGGGTTACACATTAGGAGTGGATATCGACTTTATTTTCGAAACTATAAAAGTTAGAACAATATTTCAAATCGTAACTACCCTTCAATTAGCATTTGGAAGAATAATAAAAAAAAATGCAACCCCCATCCACACTCGCATCGCCCAGAGGCCTCCCAACTTTGAAATTTCAAATGGAACCCCCCATATTTTATTTCAGAATTTGAAAGATCAATTTTATTAATGAACATTTTACTTCAAACAATTTTTTCTATGATGGACCATTTCGGAAATATTGGGTAATATTTCTATTTTTTTATTGTATAGTATTTTGGTCACATTAGGAGTGGATATCGACTTTATTTTCGAAACTATAAAAGTTAGAACAATATTTCAAATCGTAACTACCCTTCAATTAGCATTTGGAAGAGTAATTTAAAATCATGCAACCCCCATCCATACTCGCATCGCCCACACGCCTCTCAACTTTGAAATTTCAAATAGACAGTATTTTTATTTGTGTGGACGATGCGAATATGGATGGGGGTAGTAATAATTCGAAATATTACTCTAACTCTTAAAGTTCCTAAATTAAAGTCGATATCCACTCTTATTGTGACAAAAATACTATACCCTAAAAAATACACATTTTGCACAATATTTCTTAAATGGTCCATGATAAAAAAAATTTCTTGAAGTAAAATGTTCATTAATAAAATTTATCTTTCAAATTCTAAAATAAAATATGGGGGGTTCCATTTGAACTTTCAAAGTTGGGAGGCCTGTGGGCGATGCAAGTGTGGATGGGGGTTGCATGATTTTTAATTATTCTTCCTAATGCTAATTGAAGGGTAGTTACGATTTGAAATATTGTTCTAACTTTTATAGTTTCGAAAATAATGTCGATATCCACCCTAATGTGTAACCCTGTATATGTAGGTACCATAGGTGGGCATTAACTCGTTAATCTGTTAATCGTTGACTAACAAAGTTAACAAAATGCTTAACGGATTATAACTTTTAAGTTAACTAAAAAAATGTTTACGCTGTTGTTAACTTCCATTAAATTGAACTTCCGTTAACTTTAGTCCGTTAAATTGGTTGTTTGTTGACATGTTGTCAATTATTTGTTTCAATTAATGTTATTTCCTTGCTATGTGCCAGTGAATACAAGTTATTATAACCTGACTTTTTAGTGTTGGCACCATAGACATAGAGACATGGACAGCGCATTCGTATTTAACATAATGGTGTAACATTTGTTCTGTAAGTGAGAGAGAGATGCAAGATGTTTGGAACATATCTATATCTTTTTCTAAGAATCTGATTGGTACTTTACTCATAGAGAAAATATTACATATTATTATCTCTATGAGTTTACTAAAGTTCAGGGTTGTACTTATGTCGTATATTTATTTATTTACGTACAGTCAATATTTGTAATGATAAAAATATAGGTAACGAAAATCATCGCGTAATTATTTCATATGAACACGAATACAATATTCCGAGTATTTATGAAGGCATTAATTATGATTACATAATTGAAATAATTAGTTATATGTCACGAATTCTTTAGCAAGGATAATACTAAAAACAAACAAATGTTTTAATTGCAACAAATTGCTTATTTCGCAGCAATAATTTTTATTATTAAATATAAAAAATTGAGGCAATTTACAAAAACCGTCAACTGATCCCATAGAAATTTGTAAAATTAGTGAACGGATTTTCCGAGAAAGTAATATTAATGGTATAGTGTAAATATTAAATGTTTATTAATAAAAAATAGTTTTAAAGCAATTCCCATGCGGTTGTTAAAAAATGATGAGGTGAATTACACTAACAACCACAGACAAGTTTAATAAATAAAATAAAAAATATATATTTGATATTAAGTTACACTATGAACCAACAAAAAAAGATGAACAAGAAATTGAATCGGTGAGTGAAAGAACAATACAAGTGCCAAAAATGGCAATTTTAACTGAGATAGGCAAAATGTTTAAAATTCATAGCTCTATCACAAAGCAAAATAATAATACATCGACCAACATCGTACGTGCGACGGGGGGTAGTTCAATTTTTTTTACAATTACTTTTACCTTACTTTTCTGACGAAATCCTCGAATTTTACTACCATATTATTTCTCGGAAAGTCAAAAATGAAGATTCTGAGTAAAAATTACAAATAATTTTTTTTGTAAAGTAATAAAAAATAAAATAATAAAGCCGAAAATAAAGCAATAAAAAAAAATTAGCATTTTTTTTTTTAATTGAGTGAAAGAACAGTATAACTGCAGGTATTTTTTTATTAAATTTGCCTTATTTAACTCACCGCGATATTTATTTATTTATTTATTTATTTATAATAAATTTATTTATTGCACACCCCAAGCAGGCTCTGCTTGGAAGTGTGTTCTACTCTCGTCCTAAAATTTTTTTTCGTATATAAATTGATAAAATGAGTATTATATCTTAAATTTCTTCAGTAACCCACTTAAATTTTTACATTTTCTGATAGAAAACATTACAGTCTTCATTTTTACTAAGTTTAATATCGATCGGTTTTAATTTTCTGTTATAAAAATATAAATAAAGTTCAATTTGTCGATTTAACCCGCTTTTTTGATAGAAACGCCGAACTACAGGTTACAATTCGAAATAAATTTGCACCAATCCTTTTGAATTCACTTCATCTATTATCAGAATAGAACCCTATTAAAACTCAACAAAATTGGATAACTAGAAGTAACGAAATTTGCAGTTTATTTAAACAAAAATTCATATTTTGACAAGAATTATTTTTACAAATAGAGTATTAGTCCGTAGAAGTTCCAAAAATTTCCGTAAGGCGCTATTTTTTCATACGTCACATACGTTACTGCAAATGACATCTATTAAGTACAACTATTATATTGTGTTAATTAATATATAAATACATGTACATCAATACGTGCTGTATTTTAATTATTTTATTCAAAGCCAATCAATATTTTTAATCAGATAAAATCTGGTAAGTTTGCATTTTTAAAACAAATATAAATATACATATAACCTATAAACGTTACATTGTTGTTTCATTTTAAATGCTAGACATCAGGTGAACACAGCTGTTATCGCTGCAACATGTGGATGTATTTATCTTTTTAATTATTATTATTAATTTATTTATTTACTTATTTATACATTTTACAAAAAAAAAATATTTTATATAAAAATTGTAAATTAAAATGATTGTTGTTTTATTACAATACATCCTAAATTTAAATAAAAAAGGTAATAATCGATTGATAACAAGATTCATTGTTGATTTTCTAAAAAATCTTAATGAGTGATAAACTCCATATTTTATATTTATATAATATTAATTACCTCCAATATTTTTTTCAAACATCCTTTTAAGTTTCACCAATTATATTGTACCGCATTTATTTGATATTATAAATTAATACATTTTTTTATGTTTAAGGGGTGTGCATTTTATGGCCTAGCCATAGTATTTCTTTATATGTTTGTGGCAACGAATCATCTATATATACCAATACAATTAGAAAACACAGTGATAACGAGAGTTAAGTTATAACCGAAATATACCATTTCCATAGCTACATGTTTTAAAAATACCATCTCTCACTACTGTCAGTTGAAAATATTTTTTATTATTGACATTAGACAACGATAGAAATAGAAGGAAATCTATTCAAATCAATAAATATTAATATATGTACCATAATATACGTGATGTGTTTTAGTGATAATTAATATATAGAAAAAATATAACTGTATAATGAAATAATGATCATTACTAACTTGATATAAAAACGAAATTAAAAATGATTATTTGTTGGTAAAGATTCAGGAAATATGTTAACATGAATTTTTTTGAATTTTGTTCTTTGTATGTGTTTAACTAAAAACTCGAAAATAAAAAATTATAAAAAAAACTTTTTTAAAAAACAATTTGCCTTTGAAAAACCAACTAAAAAGATGAAAATAAAATCAGGTTAAAAAAAGTTGATTTTGTTCATACTAGAAGATACTTTTTTTAACTCTTCTAGTATGAACAAAATCAACTTTTTTTAACCTGATTTTATTTTCATCTTTTTAGTTGGTTTTTCAAAGGCAAATTGTTTTTTAAAAAAGTTTTTTTTAAAATATAAAAAGCACAGTCAATTTATGACAAAATTAACCTCGGTGAACTTTTTATATAAAGCTGCAGCTCAATCTGTTAACAATATTATTGTTATTCTTACGACTTCTTACGATTGATTACAAACTATTAGAAATTAATTTAAAAATAATTGGAACCAGCCTAAAAGGGATAAAGGCTACGACATTGACTGTGCTTTTTATATTTTAATAATATGTCATGTTTATTGTTAATATATTTCATAATTTTCTGGAAAAATCATAAAAATATGATTAAATAAGTCTGTAACTTTTAACTACTGATAATACAAAAAATCTTATTCATCCAATTTTGTTCCAAATTTGATGTACTAACAAATTTGCATAAAATTCTTTGTTCAATTATCGATATTTTAGTTCATAAAAGCGAAAATTTAAAAAAATAAATGTTTATGGGTCTATAACTTTGTTGTTATTCATAATACAAAAAAGTCGATGGAGACTTTTTTATAGAATGTCAACCGTACTACAATTTTGCTAGTTAACATTTTGCCCTAACTCGGATAGTTTAGCTGAAAAATGCAAAAAACGCGAAAAAATGCGAAAATTTGAACTTCAAAGCTCTGTCAAAAATCAAATATTGAATATAGAAATTTGACTCAACGGGACTTTTTGTACTAAATTTAATACTCAAAAAGATCCATTCATTCATTTTTTTCAAAAATAATTTTTTCACAGTTTGCAGGACAAAAAACTGTTAAAAAACCCCGTTTCCCATGTTATTTAGACGGGAAAACTTCAACTTCCGTGGAGGACCTCTTAAAATTGGAATTTTGAGCTCCGCTTTTAACAGGAGCTTTGTTTGGGCATTTCCTGAGATATTTTGGGTTGAGAGCGAAAAAAAAAATATCGCCTTTTTTTGGCACACCCTAGTATATATGCTCTACTACCAGGGCGGGTCACTATACTGTCGCTTGTAATAATTAAATTAATTAATCTATCTACTTGTTTTTGTTTTATTTACCTATGTATCCCGTCCCAAAAAGCGCCAAAAGCAATATACGTTTTGAATGGTTAACTTTTAACGATTAACGAAGTTAACTTTTGGATTAACTGTACCCATCTATAATAGGTACTTATACTCAAGAAGGCAAAGCTAAGAGGTTGAAAAGTAAACAGGGGTAAAGATTTTAATACAAACGTATGTAATTTACCTCAACTTCTGTTTTCCCAAATAAATTTTTAACTCTGGCATAATCATTTATTACTAAATCGTAATCGCCTTTCTTGATATTTTGTTCTATTGTAGCAGGTAAAGTAAATAGAAATCTAAATCTCGTTAATAGAGCTAAAGTGCTACGAGTACTATCAGCAACATCTCGTCTTTGAAGAACTTCATCGAATAATTCTTTAGCTTCAGTCATAGCACCTAAAAATTTAAATTATTATAAATAAAACATCAACCCGCAATTTTCTTCCATTGATTTTACCTTCAATACTATTTTCTAATTTGGCTGTTGGATTTAAACCATATTTTTCAACATCAGCTTCAAAACGTTCTTTTAGATTGACTAATGTATCTAATTGGTCCACTACTGAGCCTACATTCTTTTTCAGAAATGATAACTGCCCTTCTTTTTGTCCGTCCACTTTTCTGCGCAAATATGCTAAACCAGTTTTCAAGTCATTAAATGCCGTAGCATGATGATTTTCAAGTAAAAACCAATCAGGTGAAAAATTTTCAGATGTTATATCACCTGAACGGTCAGGGAAGTATTCCTGTTCATGAAAAATTTATTTATAAAAAAAAAATATACAAATTGATAAATAATATCAATATCACCTGTAAGTCATCTTCCGGATATTTATTTTCATTTCCTTCAACAGATAAACCTAATGGATCATCTTGTTGATAACTATTTGGAGAAATTGAACGGTGAGCCCACATTAAAGTTTGTAATGGAGCTTCTTCAACCCATACAGCACTTTCTTTCATAGGACCAATCGTTTCATGATAACCTAATAACATGTACATGGGTTGAAAAATATTTTTTTTGTAAACATACCATAAAAACTAACCTCTAAATTCAACTGTAGAAGTACCTATACCTCCACTTCGAGTTACAACAATTATATCACCACGACCTTTCCCAGGTCCTGAACGAGCTATAATTTTGTTCGGTGATTTCCATTCTGCTGATAGTAAACAATCACAGCCACAAATTGTCAGACCTAAAAAAATGAAATTTATGTAATATTATGACATATAATAACAAATCAAATATTACCAATTAAATCTGAAGGTTGTTTTCCTAAATATTCCCCACGAATTGTAACACGAGTACCGGGAGGGCCTTCTTTTGGAGATAAACCAGTTACAACGGGTGGTAAATCCATAGCTTATAATTTACATATATGACAAAAAATTGTTACATGTATAGATAAGAAAGTACATAGCAAATTCTATCCACTTTAAAAAAGAAACAACACGTTAAAAAAATAATAATTTATATTATGTACTTTTATCTACAAATAAATCTACAGATGTCGACCCGTCATTAAAAACTTTGTGTCACAATTATTATTCTGTGGTGTGGTAGGCTTTTACGTGCGTTATTCTGTGAGATCATTCATGCCAATCACAGATGCCAATTCATATTTAGATAATTTCATGTTCATCTTTAAATGTCGGATGTGTTACGCTAATTAAGATAATACATACATTATATTAAATATATTTTTTTATATTGTCCGAGATGGGAGATAAAAGAAATAATGACGATTTAAATAGTTCTCGAAGATCAGGTAGTGACGATCCGCCAAATTCAAGACTATTTATTGTTTGCAATAAACATTTAATAGAAGATGACTTTCGCGAAGCATTTTCTAAATTTGGTGAAATTGAAGAAATACGTGTAGTGAGAGATCGTTCTACAGGTGAAAAAAGAGGTGAATATTTTTTTATATAATCATATTTTAATAATGATAAATAATTCATAAGTATATATGAGATCATCATGCGAACTATTTTACCTCAATGTAGCAATTAATAATAACAGTACTGCATGATTTCTAATTAATTGGATTTTAGTAACTGTAGTACCTTATTATTACTTAGTTATCTATATCTTATATTGCAATATGATATGTATAAATAAAAATTTAAATTTCATCCAGGTGTAACGTATATAAAATATGCTAAAACTTCACAAGCTGCAGCCGCAATGGAAGAAATGAATGGAAAATGTGTTGGGTCATCTAATCGTCATATAAAAGTTATGATAGCAGCAAAGTTAGTAAATAATAATAATTTTTAGCTTAACCTTAAAAAGCTAATCATATTTTATCTACGCATAGGCTTTTCATTAGTTGATTCAGCTAACATCAGTTATTATCAGGGTTGCCAGAAGTCCCGCCTGGAGCGGGACAATCCCGCTCCAGGATAGTTAGTCCCGCGTCCCGCTCAAGAATTCAAATGTCCCGCTTAAACATCATTCTTAATTTTTGTTTGGGCTAAATGTGCATTTTATAAAAAGAGGGTTCTCAAGTTCTCATTTTAAAATCAATTAATATTTTAAACTCATAATAAATATAACTAATATGTATTTTTTAACATTTTGTCACCTGAATATTTGTTTGTTACAAGCATTATGGTTACAAGCCCACAATAGTATATTGTGTAGCAAGGGGTGAAACAAGACGATTTCTGACGAGGGCGAGAGTTGACTGCCCGAGCGAAGCGAGGGCTGTCATCGCCCTTGTCTGAAATCGTCTTTGTTTCATCCCGTGCCACACACTGTATTTTTCATATCACATGTAATGAAACAACGAGTTTTGATTTCTGTAGCCAGTCGAAGTAAGACAATTTCAGACAAATAGCGCAGTAATATCTTATACTATTTTAATAATAGAATAATTCAGAAATAAAATTCGCTTTTGTTTATTACAAATGCGATTCTGACAGACTTGATATAAAGACATAAATAATAAATAAATGAATGTGCCGGGCAGAAATAACGTTGTTTCTCCCCTAGGGGAGAAACAACGTTATTTCTGCCCGGCACAGTCGCATTGGTCTGAAATTGTCTTGTTTCGACTGGCAAAACAGGGTTCAAAACTAGTTGTTTCAATGCATGTGACATGAAAAAGTACTTCTGTGGTTAATGAACTTTTAAAGTTTGTGCGGTAAATATTTGTAGTTACACGGACTTAATTTAAACAATTATTGGTGATATGTATGATGTATGTTAAAAAATTTAAAAAATGAATTTTTCTGCAACCAAAAAATTACTCCCCCCCCCCCCCAACCCCGAGACGATGTCCCGCCGGAGCATTTGAAAAATCTGGCAACCCTGGTTATTATCCTCATTAATTGTACATGTAATTATTATATTTGATTTGTTTTTTGATTATTTGTAACTACATTACCTATTTTAGAGGAATATAATATATAGAAAACATTTCTCAAAAATCATTGAAAATAGGTAAACATACAATCTAGTTTCATTTTTATGTTTACATCTGCTAAATTAATAAAATCACGGTAAAAAAAAAACACATAAAGTAAAAGATTTTGCAGAAATACTTGACTTAATAACTTGGCTTAAGTAGCCTTATGAAACTTGTAATGCCCATTACAGGTACTTATGAGTATTTTACATATCTGATAATGAGTGTGCATAATTCTTCTTTTAACATAGTAAAGTTGTTAAGAATCAATTACTTTTTAGGCATTATTTATTAATTATAAATTCATTTATATGTTTAAAAATATTGTTTAAATGAACGTAACTTGTAATGCTCGTTCCAATTAACTTACCATCTAATGCAGCGGTTCTTAAACTAGGGCCCGCGAAACCCCGGGGGGCCGCCAAACTTTTACGGGTGTCCGTGAAACATTTTTGGCAAAAAATTAATTTACATAAAGTACTTTTATATTTCTATTTATCAGTGATTAATTAGTATCTAACAACCTTTTTTGTTTTTCTATCAGGGATGGGGGTCCCTGAAAAATAATTGTTCAAAAAAGGGGTTCCTAGACCACACAGGGTGGCCAGTTTCTGGAAAACCGGGAAAAGTCGGAATTTGATTGAAAGTTTTTTTTTTTATAAAAATGCAAAAACCGGGAAAAGTCAGGGAAATTTGTTCCAGACAAATACTGGCCACCCTGTTAGAAACCGCTGCTCTAATGAATAACAATATTTTTATTTTTTTTCTAACAGTAATTTTGGATCATACCAGTTAAATCAAAATTAAATGTTTGAACTGCAGTTTTAATATGTATGCAGCTGTTTAGTATTTAGTTCACAATAAAAAGCTACTAATATTGGCGATTTAACAAAAGTTTTTAAATTTGAGTAACTGATAATCTAAATTATTTTGATTTATCAGACTACTATTTATTTATTATTTTTAGGAAAGATCACGGATCATTGCGTGAAGGCAACGAAGAAGAAAGAATGTTACGTTTATTTATTATTATACCTAAATCCATGACAGATGATGAAGTTCAAGATTATTTTAAACAATTTGGTGATATTGATTATGTATCCGTAGTTCGAGACAGAGATACTAGAGACAGTAAAGGATTCGCTTATGTTAAATATTTCAAGTAAGAAATATACTATTACATTGATTGTGACCTATTCAAAATTTTAATTTTATCTTATTATTTATTAATCTTAATGCATCTTATTGAAGAAATAATTATCTAAATGAGACGTATCTAATGCTGCTATGAACAGCTGCTATGATACAGCATACAAAATCGTTATTTTTATGACATAAACTTTTTAAAGAAGCCAAAAGGTTGGACGTCAATGATCTAAATACAATCTATATAAATTAATTTATATTTGATAATTATTAAATATACACACACACAGGGGCATCTGCAGAAAATTTTTGAAAGGGTAGCAAAAGGCTGTAGCCGGGTAAGCATGCAAAATCGGCCTTTGCATGGATTTGGCTGATTATTTTTTTGAAAGTCACATTCAATGTAACATTCAACCTGACCAAATATTAGCTTCCAAAAATTTGTAGTTTTCGAAAAAAAAAAAATTTTTGATTTTCAAAAAAAAATTTTTTTTGATAATCCATCAATCGAATTTGATGGTGCTTGTGGTATATTATAGAGGTACTTATGACTCATCAGAGGTAATTTTATTATGGTCCTCTGTACATAGTAAACCAGAAAAAAAATTTAATAAAATTTAAAAAATTAAAAAACACTATGTTGTACTCACCATTTTTTTATAAAATATACCTCGTACGTACCCAAACAACATATCAAAATCCCAAACTGATATGAAGGGTATAACATACTCGTATAAATTCGCATACGGTCGTATTGGCGCGGCGCGCGCGTGACGCGGGTGGACTATATGGAGTGCAAGTGTCTTAATACTTTTAAAACATCTCTAATTTGTTGCTAAATAACAGGACTGAACTAGCCTGGAGAGATCCGGGGAATTTGAAGGGGCCCATGGCCTAACAAAGATAAAATATAGAGGCCGTAGCCGGGAATGTATGGGAACTGCCATTGAATCAATTATGCTAATTTTTTCTCATAGGTTGCTTTTTAGAAACATAAAATTGCCTCAGATCGCTTTTAAAATGTTATAGTCGTCTTTAGTAGCAATAAATCACATTGCCGCTGCGAACTAACGACTCTTTTTGTATAATAAGTTATAGATAGGATTTTTTTTTTCAAAATAAAAATGTTGTTAGTAAACATACAAATTTTGAAGCACAAATACAATTAGGGCGATTTTATGTTTCTTAAAAAGCAACCTATGAGAAAAAATTAGCATAATTGATTCAATGGCAGTTCCCATACATTCCCGGCTACGGCCTCTATATTTTATCTTTGTCAGGCCATGGGCCCCTTCAAATTCCCCGGATCTCTCCAGGCTAGTTCAGTCCTGTTATTTAGCAACAAATTAGAGATGTTTTAAAAGTATTAAGACACTTGCACTCCATATAGTCCACCCGCGTCACGCGCGCGCCGCGCCAATACAACCGTATGCGAATTTATACGAGTATGTTATACCCTTCATATCAGTTTGGGATTTTGATATGTTGTTTGGGTACGTACGAGGTATATTTTATAAAAAAATGGTGATTGCCCCCCGAGTACAACATAGTGTTTTTTAATTTTTTAAATTTTATTAATTTTTTTTTCTGGTTTACTATGTACAGAGGACTATAATAAAATTACCTCTGATGAGTCATAAGTACCTCTATAATATACCACAAGCACCATCAAATTCGATTGATAGATTATCAAAAAAAAAAATTTTTTTGAAAATCAAAAAAAATTTTTTTTTCGAAAACTACAAATTTTTGGAAGCTAATATTTGGTCAGATTGAATGTTACATTGAATGTGACTTTCAAAAAAATAATCAGCCAAATCCATGCAAAGGCCGATTTTGCATGCTTACCCGGCTACAGCCTTTGTAAACAATTTTTTTGTTATTTCGCAAGTATAGATTATAATAAGATGATTATTTTCTTAACAAAGTAATGTGAGACCACACAAAAAGAAATGCAAGTGCCCCCTTCACCCCATCATCCTGTGGACGCACATATTATACATATTGCACTGTATGTATTTATGTTTATGTTTTAAATGGTGAAAACTTTAATAATCTATGGTATTTTTATCTTTAGTCCGATCAAAAAGTCATTTTGGTTTATATTAAATCCAGAAATTTTGATATTTAATTGAGTCACTTAGTTTCATGTTCAAAATGATTTGTCGAGTTTTCGACCTTTGCAAGCTGCATTCGTGTCACCATCTTGAAAAAATGATGACCAAAATTGCGTTTTTCATAATGTCTTCTTTCTGGTTAGCGCTACAATCAAAATAGTTATTATCAATACAGTAGGATTTCTTTTTATGCGGATTTGAAGTTACACTGTGCAATTTTTCATGCAAATTCAGGGATTCTCCGTTGTGAGTGTTTTCCTTTTATGATATAAGCACCCACTAAGAAAGGATTTTTCGAATTTACAGGGGTGAAAGGGGGTGTTAAATTTTGTATGGGTAAAAAAGAATTTAATATTTCATCCCCTGTCACGTATGGAGGGTTGTAATTAGTTTCAATAGATTTGGCGGGAAAAATGCTACTGGGAGAGGGGTTTAGGGGGTGAAACAACCCTCTATCTTGCACGGGAGCCGATATATTTACGATTTTGTATAATGAATAAAAGACAAAACAAAATAATAATTTAATATTTCATCCCCTATCACGTATGGAGGGTTGTAATTAGTTTCACTCAGGAAAATCAACCCCGTATTTCGCATAGAAACCGAGATATTCACAATTTTATATAATGAATAAAAAGCAAAGCATTTTTTTATATTTCACCCCTGTCAATCCCCCACCCGGTTGGAAAAACCACGAGGGTGGGGGTTTCAAAATCAATGCGAGCGAAGCAACGAGTAACTGCTAGTTTTACAATATAAGCAATATCTTTTTTAAAGCGACTTTTTATATACGGTTTTCTGTGGAACGTATTTACCACATAAAATACTACATACAGTAAGACCGAGGTAATGTGGGGAGGAGGTACCTTGAATAAACGAAAACTCGGATAACGCAGAGATGCGGTTGATCGAAGACCGGATAAACAAGGTTTTATTATATAAAAGTGATAATTCCTGATAACTTTTATCTCAAACATTTGTTTGTAGGTTCAATAGTTTCTGGGATACGATCATTAACAGACTGGTCTGTTTACAAGTGTAGTCTCTCGCCTTTTGTCAATTATTGTTGTTAATTGGCGCTACTGTTACATAGATTCATCAATTTTAAAGATATTTATAATTTCTCTATCTTAATTGAATGAGCTTTGTTAGGACCTGTAAAATTTTAATTACTTGAAGATTACAAAAACTGTAACGGTATTAGCCCGGGCGCACATTGAGACGTAGGCGACGCAGCGCAGGGCAGCGCAGCACAGTTTTTGCTGCGTGACTTGAGTGACCGCACATTACAACGCAGTTTCTTGTCTATTTGGAAAAAAAGCGTACATGAAGAAAAGAAAAAGTCACGGTAAATTCGTTCTAACATCGGAATTTTCAGATAAACGATTATATACATATAATATATCTTATATTATAAAATATAGAATAAAATATGAATAATAAAAATGAATAGTAATAAAAACTGCGTGACACGTTCGCAATAAACTGTGTCACAAACACTGCGCGACGCAGGTTCACGCAGGCACTGAACTGCGCTGCCCTGCCCTGCCTCTCAATTAGCGCTCGTAAGTACAAACATGGGATACACAAAAACTGTGCTGCGCTGCGCTGCGCTGCGTCGCCTACGTCTCAATGTGCGCCCGGGCTTTTATGGTCAATATTATAAAAAATTCACAACTTTTTTGACAATAAGTTTTAAGAACTTTGTTATTGATATAAAAAAGAAATAATAATAATATAATGAATTAGGACCCAAAGCTACGTGACTTAAATATCATAACTCCTAGATTTAATGTAACTCAAGGGCCTTTTTGTCTATTCACTGAACTAATTGGGTAATAGATAATTTAAAAAATGAAATATTTAATTTTTACATTCATGTAACTAATTTTTTTTACCTATAATATAATAATTGAATTGTTGTTTTATTACTTTCAATGAAGAAATGACGAAAAAAATGTTTAACATCCTGGATGCATATCAGCTACAAGTTTCAAAAGAATGTATGATTGTTAAAATTACAAACTTATATTCCTTATTATAATTTCACATCTTATATGACCATAAAAACACTTTTCAGGTTTTCACATGCTGCAGCAGCTTTTGAAAATTGTGACAAAAAATATAAAGCTGTTTTTGCTGAACCTCGTAAATCAAAAGTTTCAAGTGATTATAATGATTATAACACAAGCATGAGAAAGAAGGTTCCTCCATCATTATTAACACTTGATTTGCCATCAACTGGTACTGAAAACTATACCAAACTGCATGTTATTACTGCGCCACATGTAACCCAGGATCAGTTATGGCGTTTGTTTGATATTGTACCAGGTATTTCATAATATGTACTATATTAAATTTAATATTCTCTTTTTTTTATTTAGTTGTAAGCTTTCAGAAAATTGTTTCATTAGAAAGTTTGATTTCATTGCAATTTATTTCTTAAAATAAAACATGTCAACAATATCTTTGTTTTTACTTTTTTACATAACTATATGGAATCATTCATGAGATAGTTATTAACAGTGGCGTAACTACTGCCGGTCTGGCCGGTTAGTTTGTCCGGGGCCCCGAGCATCAGGGGGGCCCCAAAAGTGGTAAAAGAATTATTTTTTTTATTTGTAATGATTTTTTTTAGTGAAAGAGGTGATATTTCAGTTATTCATATTCGTTTATCTAACTTTTATATTTTTACGTTTTGATTTTATTTTAAAATTTTAAAATTAAATATCATAATCTTGAAAACTTTAAAATTTGACATGTTATTGACTGTTTTTCATTTAAGTATTGTACCATCAAAATATTTTTTTTTACATAAATCACATTTTTTTTTTCAAACGTCTCCATATCCATACCTCAAATACATCCCTTCAAAATTCTAAGCAATAAATATTATTGTGGGGAGGGGGGTGAAATAATGTAAAAAAAATTCCTTGACAAGAACCCCCTTCTGAAAAATTGTCTGGGGCCCCAGTAGCGGTGCGCGAGCTGTATTCACGTGAGGCCATGCGATTTGCTATAATAGATTGGACATCTTGGGATTTTGTCGTGTTTTCCGAGACAGCAATTCTCTGCTATACCGACTATGTCGAATGTGTCTGATCTTAACTTGAACTGTCAGTGGACTCACATGAATACAGCTCACGCACCGCCGCTGTGGGGCCTCCATATTTATAATTACGCTACTGGTTATTAATGGGGTACTCTATCAGATTTAAACTTTCATGTTAAAGCAGTTAAAGTTCTAATATTTTTGTAATTATATTTGTAGGATTGGATTATTGTCAACTGGAAACTAATCCAAGAACAAGAGGTATACGAGGTCAGGCTACCATTGTATACACAACTGCACAAGCAGCTGCTTACGCTAGAGAGAAACTGCACGGATTTGAATATCCTCCAGGAACTCGTCTTATTGTACGTCCAGAAGTAGAATCGTGAGTGTTTTGTAATCTTTTTCATATCTATTTTCATAGGTAGGTACAGTTAATCCAAAAGTTAACTTCGTTAATCGTTAAAGCGTTTCAATTTCGAAAATTTAATGCAAGTTAAAGTTAACCATCCAAAACGTATACTGCTTTTGGCGCCTTTTGAGATGGGATACATAGGTACCTAAATAAAACAAAAACAAGTAGATAGATCAATTAATTTAATTATTACAAGCGACAGTAGCGACCTGCCCTGGTTTTGCATGGGTAGTAGAGCATATATGCACCTAAATTCTATCTTTTTATTTTTAAACCTTCCTCATGCTTACTTTACTTGCTATACTAATATGAAATATGGAAGAAAAAGATAAACTCTAAATGAAGTCGGTTAAAAATGGCGCAAACGCTAAAAAGTCAGGTTATATTAACTTGTATTCACTGGCACATAGCAAGTAATCAACAGGGTCGCTTTATTTTGAAGAGTTTCTCGGCTCTGGATTCTTGCTCTTTTGAGCAACAGCGCCGTACCAATGTGCCCGCGTAGCGCGTAATTCAAACAAATAATGACAACATGTCAACAAACAACCAATGTAACGGAAGTTCAATTTAACGGAAGTTAACAAGAACGTTAACATTTTTTTGAGTTAACTTAAAAGTTAATTCGTTAAGCATTTTGTTAAGTTCGTTAATTAACGATTAATAGATTAACGAGTTAATGCCCACCTATGTCTATTTTTAATAGTTGTATTTAATTAGAAAACAAACTTCATTAGAAATATAAATAATTGAACATTTTTTATAATAAATGAGTAATGTAAAGCTCTATTTAAAATAAAATAAGTGTTCTTGCTCTAATGAATTGTTTCAATAAGAAATAATTACACAATTACATATAGGTTCAATAATCGACCAATGAGTTCCCAAGCATCAGAGCCAGGTTCCAGCCATCTACAGTCAGATTTGGCACATTTAGCTGAAACGATCGCACAAGCCACAAAATTGATTAAATCAGCTGGTTTAACTCCAGGTCAGTTGGACAATTTAAACCTTTTGGTTAATGTTTATTTAAAGAAATGTGTTTGTTATTTAAATTATAACTAAAATGTTAATTTTACAGAAGCCTTGATGTCAAGTACAACAGGTGATTCATTTTGTAATGTGGAATTACCTCCAACTCAACCTCTTGCAAATGTGGATGAAAAAGTAGCAGCACGGTAAGATATTTTTTATTACATTATAATTTTGCAATTTTATTTATATTATTAAGGTTTATATTGTATGTCAAATAATTATATTATATTCTATAACAGGCCTGGTCAACCCAAACTGCACCACGGGCCGCACATAAATATGAATAGTTGTCAAATTTGTTCTATATCAATATAACGAATTTTGACTTATTAATTTTTTTCTAATCCCTTTTAGATATACTTTTTTAATTCGATCACTTTAAATCTTAAATAGTTACGACTGCTTCAACTAAAATGTTGCTACTAAGCCCTCTTATTGTTGCTGTTTTTTAATACTAATTTTAAAATGGAAAAACAATTATATTTTTTTGGATTTATCACATAAATAGACATAAGATTGAAGAGCTATATTATACGAAAATGATAGTTTAAAAATATATAAAATGGTAATTTACCACACCCACCCTATAGAGAGGGAAGTGAGTATTTTAGAGAAAGGGAAAAATGTAATATAAAAAATCATGTTTAAAAAATAACATTGCGAATAATAATAATGATTCAAATATCACAAAACTATTGAAGGGATTCTCCCAAAAAGGCGAACAGTCTAAATTTTTAGAGACCATAAAAATGAAAATAAATAAATAAACATTTTATTCTTTTTCACTACATAGCATATAGTATACAGAATAGGTCAATATAAATGTGTTTTCTTTCTCTTATTATTTAAAAAACGCTGTGTCCTAACAACGAATATTACTATACGCGGGAAATTTAAACTGACTTAAGACATTCGAAAATACCCAATATTTGAAAATAAACAATATAAAAAAATAATTTGATCCTAATAATATGTGGTCGCGGGCCGCACAAAAAAGCTCTGCGGGCCGCAGGTTGGCCAGCCCTGTTATATAATATGATTATAAATTATCTATAATTCGTTTTACAGGTGTTTCATTGTATGTACTCCACATCCACCTCCTGTGATTGTTCTACGGGATGCATTCTGCAGATTTGGTGGATTAATAGATGTTTATCTATTAACAAATAAAAACTGTGGCTACGTCAAGTATGCTCAAAAGGAATCAGCTGAGAAAGCAATCAGTGTATGAAATATTAATATTATAGAACCATGTGCAGTCTCATTTGTTGTGTTTGGATTTTTGAAGTTATACTTCTTTAGAGTAACTTTTTGAGGGTAAAAATTTAGTAAAGTAACGGAAATGAAAAGTTATGTAACGAGCGTTACGCGGTGGACCTAGGTTGACATGGTATATTGATGACGTCATAACATCCATAGACATAATTAAAAATTTTACACATTACCACAGAATAAAGATACAGAAGCGACACTTCATGTTAAAAAAACTTTTAATTATTTAAAATATTTTTTTTATTTAAATTAAAATATAAATTTCTAATGTTCAATCATAATTTCTCGTTTAAAAATAACAAATGTTATGTTGCCTGCATTTTTGTAACCTATGAGATGTCACATAATATATTTGTAAAATATATATTATGTATATGTGAATGGCTTTAATAAAAAAAGTAGCCCCCTCTCCCCTTGTTAAACACTCTTTCCAACCAAAATAATTCAATTCAATTATTCTACTACTCAAATAATTATTGTTTTAGCCATTTATTTAATCTACTGCTCAAGTTTTTTTACTGTCGCTGTAGGATTAAATAACTTTTCAAAACTTTTTATATTACTAGCTACATTTTACTGCCCAAATGAATTATTAACTACCCAAATGTTTAAGGTAGTAGACCGGTGTGACGGCCGAAATTTCGACTTTTTTTCGTGACCTTAATTTAACAAGTAAATAATATACTATCGTTTTGTAACTTTTACATATTTATTTTAGTACTTTAAATGATACAAAAAAATTTTTTTTTATTTAATTTTCCATTTATTTATTTACAATATGTAATGTCAAAGTGGAGTCCTCTAAAGAATAATGAGCTGTTTCGGGGAAGCACACAGCCTTCCGTAGTCATTTGAAATGAAAAAATCAAAAATAGTATTATTATGTAGACCTTATTTTAATGAACTAACCAATAATATACATAATAAAAAAAAAAAAAAAATAGCGGACTTATGAAAAAAAAGTTCTCAAAATGTAATTTTTTTTGTTGATAAAATGTTTAAAAAAATTAATTTATTATTAAAAAATTAAATATTTTAAAGGTTAGGTATTTAGATATGTGTATGTAGAATAACTAGTTAAATTTTGAGCCAAATCGGTTGAATAGTTTTGAGTCAGTGCTTCCCCGAAATTTCAAAAACATGGTTTCGAGAAAAACGCTAAAACGTTTGTTTCCCATCTTATAGCAATGTGCACTCGTCGAACGATAAATGTGTGTCAACACACTTTCATACACTCTACGGCGCGCTCTCTTGTTTTGCCTGTAACTTTGGAAATATTCTAAATTTTGGTCTGAAAATTTAAGAGCATATTTTTAAAATGTGGTTCTTCCGAAAAATGTAAAAAAAAAAATCGATTTTTTTGACCCATCACACCGGTCTACTACCTTAAAATAACTACTCAAATAATTAGTTCCCATTGTAATTTATGTTTTTTAATCATACACATATTTACTTATATTTTAGACATTACATGGTGCTGAATTATGTGGTATACGACTAAAAGTAATGGAAGCTGAGGAAAGACAAGATGATGATAGAAGAAAGAGGCTAAAAATCGATTCTTAAATGGTAAGTTGAATACTTAAAAATACAGTATACAGGAATAATATTAAATTTGTTGTTAAATATGTAGAACTCCATTTTATTATCTATCGTATGAAGAAATCCCTAATAGAAAATTGTCATGATGGTTAAAAAATTCATGGTGTAGAATTTATGATAATAATACATGCATAATAAATGTTTAGGATAATAAATCTGCATGACATCTAAATTGTTGAGCTTGTATTCAATAGTTTAGGTAAGCTGTATATTAACATATTTGCAGTTATTTAAATATGCTAATATTAGTCCAAGAGCTGATCGCCACCTCGACTAAGGTGCTCGTTACAAAGCTAATTTTATTTATATCGTTTATTTAATGATAGTAAAGTATGAAAACCTACGTCTGCCGGGGCTAGCGCGGTTGCATAAAACCGGAAACGGATGTTTACTAGAGAAATTTTGGAATTTTTCGAATTATTTTTTAAACGGTAGGTATTAGAAAAAAAAATGTTTATTATCTATAATTTTTGTTCTAATAATTAAAAAAAAAAAAAAATTTCCTTCCACAATTTTTTTTTTTAATTATTAGAACAAAAATTATACATAATAATATTCTCTACAACTTGTATCTCAAACATTTTATTTCTAATACCTACCGTTTAGAAAATAAATCGAAAAAATTAATTTTTTTAGAAAATCGATTATTTCCTAAAAATAAATTTTGGGGGGGGAAAATGGATAGAACATAAATTATAGATAAAAGTAACTTCTACAACTTTGATCTAAAACATTTTTTTTACTGTGCACTGTTTCAAAAATAATTCAAAAAATTCCAAAATTTCTCTAGTAAACATCCGTATCCGGTTTTATGCAACCGCGCTAGCCCCGGCAGACGTAGGTTTTCATACTTTACTATCATTAAATAAACGATATAAAAAAAATTAGCTTTGTAACGAGCACCTTAGTTGAGGTGGCGATCAGCTCTCCGATTATATGATTTTTCTCTACAAGTGTGTCAACTGAAAGACATAGAAAAATGTATTTCCAATTTTCTAATGATCTGAAGCCTGTATTACACTTGTCATAACCTAATTTTCTTGATGAAGTTGATATGTTTTATAAATCCATTTTTAGAGTTCCGTAGAAAACTAGGAACCCTTATAGTTTCTCCATGTCCGTCCGTCCGTCTCGAAAAATTTTAGCATAAAAAAATAAAACTTGGTATACGGTCGTATATTGATGACCCAAAAACAGAAATGATAATAAGAAAGAACAAAAATGTGAAGTGTTTAAAAAAAAAAATTTCACCTATCCCATTGAGTGGGGTGTCGTTAGAAAGGTCTCCTAAAATGCAATAAAAAATGTATCAGAACCTTTTGATTTTAACCCTTCAATCATGATGCATTTGCTCTCCAAAATCAGCGTCCCCCATTATATATTTTGTGAAAAAAAATAGTGAACATAATGTAAAAAAAGCGGACTGTCCGCTCAAATAGTGGACACCTGGCAACCCTACTTGTATTGTAAAAAAATTTCTATTGACAAATGTTAATATCCCTTAAAACCTGGGCTGCCGAGTCAGTACAAAAACTTACGACTCCAACTCCTATATTTTTTTACTGTTCGACTCTGACTCTTTACAAAAAAGTAGCACAAAGCATTTCATCGCCATTACGTGAATTTAGATTGATAGAACACATTTGAAAGGCTCTAGCCAGGCCCCTCTTTCCCACTGGGCACTCTGGGCATGTGCCCAGGGCCCCGCGATCGATAGGGGCCCCCATTTCACCAAACGATAACCGATATTTATTACCAAAAAATATATTTATTTCGAAAAAATCAAACGATAATGACATTAATGACTGAATACAATACCTACTTGTTTATTAGCTATTGCATGCGCGAAGTTACTCTACTCTCGCCTGAAAATCAGGCTTTCCGATTTCAGCATGTTTAGATAAATTTAAATATATAAAAATACAAAAAAAAATTAAAGAAAAATCATCAGTGAACAAGTTTCTTATACCGGGTGTCCCAGATAACTTTTCCAGCATGGGGATCTCAGTATCTATAAGAGATACAGATGTGGTTAAAAGAGATGAATTATATGTATGAAAGGGGTGAGTATTATTACACCAAAAAATATTCATAATTCTATGTGGTTTAGGCGGTATACCCAAAAAACTGAAAATTCGGAATTTCTTTAAATGACTATAACTTTTTTGTTAAAGTAGATAGGTATTTTTTGTTTGCGGTTTCTTAAAGCACTTTTTTGTGTAGAATTGATCGGTGTATTTAGATTTTTAATATCACTTTTAGTTTCCGAGATACAAGCCCTAACTTCAGTTTTTCTTATGTGCCGCTAAGTTGGCTATGGCATATTTGAACGTGTTGTTTACTCTACTTTACAACGATGTGTCACTTGCCATATTTATTATCGAAAAAAAAATTATAATATATTTTTTCAAATAGTTCATTGTTTCAAATATTCATTTGTTATTAACTTCCCAATAGGAAGTTATTTTGATTGTTGTTATTGTGATTTTTGTTTACAATTTTTGTTTTTTTCATGGCTCACTTAAAAGTTTGTAATAAAATACTTCATAAATATCACTGATATTTAGTATTTCGACTTTTTTTCGATAATAAATATGGCAAGTGACATATCGTTGTAAAGTAGAGTAAAAAACACGTTCAAATATGATATATTCAACTAAGTGGCCCATAAGAAAAACTAAAGTTAAAGCTTGTAACTCGGAAACTAAAAGTGATATTAAAAATCTAAATACACCGATCAATTCTACACAAAAAAGTGCTTTTAGAAACCGCAAACAAAAAATACCTATCTACTTTAACAAAAAAGTTATGGTCATTTAAAGAAATTCCGAATTTTCAGTTTTTTGGGTATACCGCCTAAGCACATAGAATTATGAATATTTTTTTGTGTAATAATACTCACCCCTTTCATACAAATAATTCATCTCATTTAACCAAACCTGTATCTCTTATAGATACTGAGATCCCCATGCTGGAAAAGTTATCTGGGACACCCGGTATACATAATTTTTGAAGTGAAAACTTTTTAAGCTCCGTCAAGGTCATAGAGGCCCCATTATCCTAATGTGCCCAGGGCCTCCAATAGGTGAAAGACGGCCCTGGCTCTAGCCCAGTGGTTCTTAAACTTATGTGGTCTAGGGACCCCCTTTTTGAACAATTATTTTTCAGGGACCCCCATTCCTGATAGAAAAACAAAAAAGGTCGTTAGATACTAACAGGGGTCAAAACTGGTCGGTAAATTCAGTAAAAGTCAGTTTTTTGGAAAAATGGTCAGTTTTGTCAGTTTTTTTGGGTTTGGCACTCAAAGTTTTCACATCAGAGCCCAATTTATCGTGAAAAAAACTCACTATTTTTAATAATGTTTTGATTGTGAATTCGCAACAATGATTTACTTATTTAAAATTTAAATAAGTAAATCATTGTTATGAATTCACAAAACTCAATATTTGTTAAATATGCACTTGATTGGCTGAATAAAAATAAACTGCCTTGGCAGGCACGGGACTTTTTTATACATCATGACACCGAAGTATTAATATGTGATTACTTTTATAATTTAATATTTTATTTTAAAATTTTTTACTTACAAAATGATATTCAGTGAATGAAATTGATACATTGTATTTAATATTGACATTAAATATTAAACAAAATCAATTAAGATTAGTGATTATTGTATTATAGACCGGGAGCCAGGCTACATTCCGTTTAAAAAACCGTTAGGATTCATAAGAGTTGGTGATTTACATTCAAAAAGATGTAAAGAATGAAATTCTGAAGGTTGCCGGAAAATAAAATCGGAACTTTTTTTGATACGAGCATTATAACGAAGTCCTTCCATTTATAAAAAATGTAGATGTTGCACCATTTTTAATTTTGATGAAAGTTTAGTCAGTTGTTATTATACGTATTAGTTAGCAAAAACTGTAATTAGAAAATTTTAAATGTTCACAGGTTGGAGGTGGTGACCGTTTTACCCTCATAAGATATGAAGATTTCGTCGATTTTTAACGTTTTTTTTACTCGCTATAGCATGCGTGCTAATAAAACAATTATAATGAACTTGGGGTCATTTGAAAGCTTAAAGAGTCTAGCTTCAAAATGATATAACTCAATTTTGAGTTTAGGTTATTTTCGTTGTAGATATTCGTAATAAAGGCTTTTCAATTTCATTAATGTCATTTCATAATAATTGTCATTTTATATTTTTTTCAAAATTTTCAGTGTCTTTCTGGTTTGACTGAGAAAGCTGTAATTATGCGTAAGTTATGTTCACATATAGTACTCAGTACCCACAAAAAATCAGCTTGATTGATGCACATTTTCTATTAAAAAAATTAAGTTAAATATCACAAATATCACGGAAACACCAAAAACAGCTGTTTTCGAAGCAAATAAAAGTTATGTGGGGGGCAAGATAAATTGCTGAATATTTTTTTACAAATACTTATCTAAAAAGGGCAATTTGATTCGTTTTGGTATTTTAATTTTTTTAGCTGCCAGAAATTTAAAAATAATCAAAAAAATGCAAAAACTCCAAAATTAGCTATTTTCAAAGTTAAAAAAATCTATGAAGGGGGTGAGATTAAAATATGATTTTTTTCCTAAATATGCTTACAGTAGTAAGTTTCAAAGGCCAAGTGGTGTTTTTCTGATTTTTTAAACTTTTCTAGCCACTTAGTGTCCTGCAATTAAACTGAAAAACATCAAAATCACGCTTTAAAAATGAAAAATAAAATAAAAATTAACAATATTACTAACTCCAATGTAGCTGTATCGTGGACTTAAAAAAGTCATATAGGCGTCGCGCGGCAACTTACGTCACTCACAACGGGCAGTAGCATCTGTAGAAAAAAAATCCGTTTTAATCTCATCCCCTTCATAGATTTTTTTAACTTTGAAAATAGCTAATTTTGGAGTTTTTGCATTTTTTTGATTATTTTAAAATTTCTGGCAGCTAAAAAAATTAAAATACCAAAACTAATCAAATTGCCCTTTTTAGATAATTATTAAGAGTATTTGTAAAAAAATATTCAGCAATTTATCTTGCCCCCCACATAACTTTTATTTGCTTCGAAAACAGCTGTTTTTGGTGTTTCCGTGATATTTGTGATATTTAACTTAATTTTTTTAATAGAAAATGTGCATCAATCAAGCTGATTTTTTGTGGGTACTGAGTACTATATGTGAACATAACTTACGCATAATTACAGCTTTCTCAGTCAAACCAGAAAGACACTGAAAATTTTGAAAAAAATATAAAATGACAATTATTATGAAATGACATTAATGAAATTGAAAAGCCTTTATTACGAATATCTACAACGAAAATAACCTAAACTCAAAATTGAGTTATATCATTTTGAAGCTAGACTCTTTAAGCTTCCAAATGACCCCAAGTTCATTATAATTGTTTTATTAGCACGCATGCTATAGCGAGTCGAAAAAACGTTAAAAATCAACGAAATCTTCATATCTTATGAGGGTAAAACGGTCACCACCTCCAACCTGTGAACATTTAAAATTTTCTAATTACAGTTTTTGCTAACTAATACGTATAATAACAACTGACTAAACTTTCATCAAAATTAAAAATGGTGCAACATCTACATTTTTTATAAATGGAAGGACTTCGTTATAATGCTCGTATCAAAAAAAGTTCCGATTTTATTTTCCGGCAACCTTCAGAATTTCATTCTTTACATCTTTCTGAATGTAAATCACCAACTCTTATGAATCCTAACGGTTTTTTAAACGGAATGTAGCCTGGCTCCCGGTCTATTAACAAGTATTTATTTTGCTAGATTTCAATTTTGACACTTCTAATAATAAATGCCAAAATTTTCATAGATAACTAGATTTTTTGTATTATTCAAATCATTTTTAAATTAAAGCCATTAAAACTAAAATTATTCTTTTTTTTTGGTTAATTCATAAGATACAAAAAAAAGAATAGAACATAAATTATAGAAAATAATATTCTCTACAACTTGTATCTCAAACATTTTTTTCTAATACCTACCGTTTAAAAAATAAATCGAAAAAATTAATTTTTTTAGAAAATCGATTATTTCCTAAAAACAAATTTTGGGGGGGAAAAAGGATAGAATATAAATTATAGATATATACCCTCTACAACTTTGATCTAAAACATTTTTTTCTAATGTGCACCGTTTCAAAAATAATTCAAAAATAATTCGAAAAATAATTATACTTCCGTTTCCGGTTTAGTGATGGTTTTTAAAAATAGGAGGTGCACATCTAGAGCATTAAAGAACCTTAAGTTTAAAATTCCACGTTCGTAAGTATTACAGTTTTGGCTGTAGAGTGTTCACAGACACACACACACACACACACACACACATACAGACAGACAGACAGACACACAGACGTCATTGAGTTAATGGTGGTATATGATTCAGGGACGCTCAAAACGTGTAATTCCGTTAAAATCTCGAGTTCGAATTTTTTCGTGATCACTATACTTTATTTATACATTACATTTCATGTATGTATAAAAAAGTAAAAATATAAAATTGATATTTTGTATCTGAATGGGGAAAAAGGGATGGTGAAAGTGACTTTTTTGTTGTGTGTGCTTAAAAATTTTTCTAAGACTTGGGGCTTCAAGGCAATTGAGCAACATGCATAATCTCAAGACTCAAAAACATAGAGCAATCAAGAGTAAAGTTGCCCGTTTCTCAATTGCATCTCTCATTCATTTTTTAACTCGGTTTAGATAGTCAGTAAAAGTCAGTATTTTTAGATTTCTGTGTCAGTAAAATCAGTATTTTTGAACACTGAACTTGTTTCGACCCCTGTACTAATAAATAGAAATATAAAAGTACTTTATGTAAATTACTTTTTTGCCAAAAATGTTTCACGGACCCCCGTAAAAGTTTGGCGGACCCCAGTTTAAGAACCGCTGCTCTAGCCCATTAAGATGGTAAAAATCCCCCCTCAACGGATTTGGTTGAAATTTGGTACACTTATTTGTGATTATAAAAAAATAATTTTTCCTGAGTAACAAGACCTGAAGCGCCCTCTATCGTCCATAACCTCAAAAAATGTGTTTTTTCATTAATATTTTTTTTCTCTGCGAGTTTTTAACCGAATCACTTGAAATTTGGGCTGGTAATAGATTTTATAAAGAGGAATGACCACATATTTTTAAAATTATTTTTGGCGCGAAATTTGAATTTTTATAGCAACAATAAAATTTAAAAGGGCCCTATCTCGGCTCTCAGGGCCCATGTAGGCTAGATACTGTAATAACATATTTATCTTATCAAAAACTTACATCTTCAAAAATTCAAAAAACCGTATTTTTCTGATTTTTTAGTTTTTAATTAATGTGATGAAATTATAAATAAAAGTTGTGTAATTATATTATCTCAAGAATGACTTGCTCATAAAATGACCAAAAAAAATTATTGCCTCAAAAAAATTTCAAAAATCTAAAAAAAAAATTTCATCAATTAAATAAGCATTTAAATAAATATGAGTTAATCGTCCTGCAAAAGTTCTGTTTTTATTTGTATGTATTAGAGTGGGTCAATTTTGTAACCGACCTCGGCTACCCCCCTATGTGAAAGTACTCTCAATTCTAAGAAAAAACACTTATTCAACTTTAGTTCGCCACATTTTTGATTGAAAATTTTATGTTTGAGTCCCTTGTATTCAATATGTATACATGTTAATATACATGAAAAGTTACAAGTTTTCATTGTTTTTTTTAAGCAAAACATCAACCCAAGGGTTTTTGGGTACGAGGATTTCGTATTTGACATCCATTTTTTTCTTTTATTCTTGAGCGCCACCTGGTAGCCCAGGCAATAAACTTAAAAAAAAATAAAACTAAGAAAAAATTTCCACCAAGCTGAATTTTGGTGGAGACTTTTATTTTAATTTTTTAAGCATACCCTAAAAAGAACCCCTAATTTGGGGCATGGATTTTGTTTTTTAGTGGGTAAAGTGGGGCATTCTGCTTCCAGCCTGAATTGAAAATTTCAATTCATTGCACTTCAAAATTTAAACAAACAAAAAATAATTAAATGTGTAAAAAACATTGAGTGTGTGTACTTATGTACACGCGTTAGAAGTTATACTTCTTTGGCGTGATTGAAAAATGACTACGAATAATCTCAATTTTTAATTGTATATTATTTCAAAGTCCATATTTATAAATCATGAAATTTGAATATTATGATGTGATAATCAATGTAAATGTTGCTTTTAGTTGGTTCAATTAGTGCTAGATGGCAGAACCAGTATTAAATCGAGTTTAAAAAAAGTAATTTTTTATATAGGCAATACTCTTTACAGTTGTGTTATTTAAGTAAAAGACACAATTTCTACAGTTTTGTTTATACCACCTAGTTCACCGCGTAACACTTCGTTACATTTTCGTTACATGACTTTTCATTTCCGTTATATTACTAAATTTCATTTCTGTTACATTACTAAATTTTTACCCTCAACGTGCCAAAAAAAGTATAACTTTGAAAAGTAAAAACCATTTATTAAATGAGTCAGAGTTGGTACCTTTTAGTGACTTTGATTCCACCCAAAATTATTAAAACTCCGACTCCACAGCCCTGCTAGAAACCACCAAAAAATTTTCATAAAAAAATCTAGCTAAAAATTGAACATGAAATTGTTTAATGCAATATTAAGTTTTCAATTGGTGGAAAAATCAATAAGTGTAATACAGGCATAAGTCAGTCACACTACACATATGAAGGAGGAATGAAATGTACAAATGGTGATAAATAACAGTACAATACTATACATAACTAACTGAATATAACTTATACTGGTTGCAAAATTCCCAAAGATTTATGTTACATCTAATGTTTATTATAAACAATTGACTTAAATATCAGTCATATTGACACGTTACGTTTAACAATATTTAACACATAAACATATTATTACTGAACAAATGACATATACTATTATCTCTTTAATAAACATATTTTCTTTTCTGCAGACAGACTTAAGAACGACTGTCGAAATACAGACTGGAAAGGACCTGGTTATTCGGACACTGACTTACAATTGTGTAAAATACATTTATTATTAACAGTGTACTTCATATAATAAAGTATATTGCTTAAAAGTGTATCTTGTATTCTTTGTGGTGTGTTTGTTTAGAATGTGAAAAAGAAATTAAAACAAAAGAACTGTTCTATATTTATATAATATTTGCACGTAGCATGTCACTTCTATAAATGTGTTTATCATGATACATTTATTTGTGCAATCGCAATGAAATGTCAAAATTAGATAACAGTACCGTCAACTATATCATCTTTACCATATTTTTTCACAAAAATAGTACAGGAGGCCCTCGACTTTTGCATTAAATTGGTTCTTGGAAATGTGTGCGAAAGTAGAGCCATGTAAAAAAAAAAACAGTGTATTTTAAGATATTTATTTATCAATGAATATACATAATAAAATTCACTAAACATATAGTGAAAACTATCCTTAAAATTTTATAAATTTTTCATTTTTCTAGAAACAAATTTAGACAATTCATTTAATTTCATTATTATTGGGTAAAATGTTATTATTCCAGAGAATACACGTCGGCTAAGAAATCTGCAAAATAGCCAATTGTTCAAAAGTAGAATGTGTGAAAGTCGAGGATTGCCTGTACAATAATAAATGTAGTAAATAATTACACAAATTTAAATATCAAATAATGCATTTGTTTTTTTATTTATATCGGTAAGTTATACGTAATCAGAAAATGATTCCATAACAAAACAAAAAAAATACACAGTATAAAGGACCCCGCAGAATCCTTATGGGAAAGGGGTTTCGGTCAAACTCTTTGAAACTTTGGATTATGATAGTCCTAGATGAGTAGATCAAAAGTGTCAATGGGCACATGTCCTAAAAGCTCAAACTTTTAAGATATAGCCCTCTGAAGTTGGGGATCATGATTGTCTTTAATTTGCAATAAACAAATTTTTAGAACCTTAATTTTCGCACAACTTTTTGTATGTATTCCCAAAGACATCTATAATCGATTGTCACCATAAAAAAGTCAACTTTTCAATTTATTGAGAAATGACAACACTTAAATCTTATTGTTACGTTTTTTTAATTATAAACAAATCCAATTGGTTTATAATGAAAAAAACGAAAACGTAATAATAAAATTTAAGTGCTGCCATTGGTTTAAGAATTTAAAAGTTTTTCTTTTTTATGGTGACAATCGATTATATAAGTCTTTGGGAACACATACAAATAGTTGTTAGTTTGAGTTTTTAGGACTTAGTGCCCATTGACACTTTTAATCTACTCATCAAGGACTATCAGAATCCAAAGTTTCAAAAAGTTTGACCGAAACCCCTTTCCCATAAGGATTCTGCGAGGTCCTTTAAAAAATTTGATCTGATTTCTCTGAGGGAATGTTTAAGTAAAGTTAATTAGGATAGGTCAAGTTGCCATAGTTGACAGTCTATAGTGTTAATTTGTAAATAAATATTTAATAAAAATAGGGTGATCAGATTCCTATATTTACTGGAAATGTCCTTTTTTTATATTTTGATGGTCAGCTTTATTAATTGATATTAAAAAGTCAAAATTACACACGCTTGTGGACCAACATACATTTGATATGTATTATACGGAAAAAATAATTTAATATTTGAGAATGAAAATTGTATTTTTTTATTGTGTATTTTTGATGTACATTTATTAAAAAATATGGTACTAGTCACAGTTCTACGAATATGTATTATAGAATATACATATAGGAGCTCTCTGTGCATTATATAGTTTTAGGACTTATCTGATATTTTAACAGTTCAAATCATTTTGATGTACTGAAATTGAGTTCACCTTGTCTAACAATAAAATAAGATTTGCTACTGAAGATTAGAGACAGCAGAGATTATTTTAACCAAACACAGTTAGCTTCTTTATTGAAATTTATGTTAGTTTATATTCATAGTAAACTCATAATTTTATGATGGGTCAAACTAATAATCAAGTACACTCAACATTCTGCTATACGACGGCATCGGTAATTCAAAAATTCCACTACACAACGACTAGAGGGGCACCCACCACGTTGATTGGTGAATTTAAACGTGCAGAAATTATAGCAGTCACGGTGGTATTATGGTGGGGATTGGGGAAGGACGTTAGTTAGAACTATCGGCACATTGTATAACGGAACGGTTGTGTAGTGGATGGTCGTGTAGCAGAACGCTGAGTGTATCAAAAATAGTTAATAAATTCCCCCCCCCCTCTCCTACAGTTAACCACCGGTATTTTTTCTAGGAGAATATGGTCACCCTAAGAACAGTTTTTTACATCAGTTTAGATATAGCTTTAAAATTTTAATTAGAAAATATTAATTTGCAATATTTCTCAATACATATGACATGGCACCCAAGTTAAGCTAGATTTTTCAAAATTTTGACCACCAAGCTAAAAAGGTTAACTATCACTGCAATAATGCATACTATTTTATAAAATTATAAAGATAAAAAAATGCAAACAAAATACCTTTTTAAAAAAATCTATATGCATGTTTGTATGTATTTTATTCATAGTTCATATTATAATAATATGTGTTTTTAATTATACAGAATTATAAGAGCAGAGATTTTGGTACTTTTCCAGTATTTAGCAGGTATAACATTGGTACATTAATTGCACACCCAAGATTTAAAGAGGGGAAGCAGACTGGAAAAGGAAATTTTCAAAATGATATTTTAAGGGAGGAGGGGAGACTAGCTCCATCTATTTGACTTGCACACCTCTGGCTTTTTTATAAAAGTGTTTTATAAATATATAACAAAATTGGTTTTAAGTTTTAAAAGATGCACCTGTAGACAGTGTTGAATCTAAGGGGTTGGGGGGAATACTTCTCAACATTCATTTTTTGGATACCAGAGATATATACATATACCGGGTGTCCCAGATAACTTTTCCAGCATGGGGATCTCAGTATCTATAAGAGATACAGGTTTGGTTAAATGAGATGAATTATTTGTAAGAAAGGGGTGAGTATTACTGCATCAAAAAATTTTTATAATTCTATTATTATAGTTTAGGCGGTATACTCAAAAAACTGAAAATTCGGAATTTATTTAAATGGCTATAACTTTTTTGGCAAATTAGATAGGTAGTTTTTGTTTGTGGTTTCTTAAAGCACTTTTTTGTGTAGAATTGATTGGTGTATTTAGAATTTTGATATCACTTTTAGTTTCCGAGTTATAAGCTCTAACTTTAGTTTTTCTTATGGGCCGCTAAGTTGGCTATAGCATATTTGAACGTGTTTTTTTACTCTACTTTACAACGATATGTCACATGATATACTTATTATAGAAAATAAGTCAAAGTACTAAATACTGGTGATATTTATAAAGTATTTTATTACAAACATTGAAGTAAGCCATGAAAAACAAAAATTGTTAAACAAAAATCGCAGTAACAACAATGAAAATAACAAATGAATATTTGAAAAAATATATTATAATTTTTTTTCGATAATAAGTATGGTAAGTGACATATCATTGTAAAGTAGAGTAAAAACACGTTCAAATATGCTATAGTTAACTGAGTGCCACATAAGAAAAACTAAAGTTAGGCTTTGTAACTCGGAAATTAAAAGTGATATACAAATTCTAAATACACCAATCAAATCTACACAAAAAAGTGTCTTAAGAAACCGCAAACAAAAAATACCTATCTACATGAAGAAAAAAGTTATAGCCATTTAAAGAAATTCCGAATTTTCAGTTTTTTGAGTATACCGCCTAAACCACATAGAATTATGAATATTTTTTGATGCAGTAATACTCACCCCTTTCTTACAAATAATCATCTCATTTAACCTGTATCTCTTATAGATACTGAGATCCCCATGCTGGTAAAGTTATCTGGGACACCCGGTTATACACTATATGACATTTCTCATCAAAAATGTTATTCCTACAGAATTAACATTTTCCCTCCATGTGAATTATCTGGATTCAACACTGCCTGTTTGTAATTAAATAAGATACCTACTATAATTCAACCAATTTATTTTTCAGGGTACCGCAACAAAACATTATCTGTGATATTTTTGTAAATCATTTATGAATAATAATAAAATAATATTGAATTTTAAAGCTTTGTTTAATTTAATTTGAAAATAAATTATATTACAGGGTGGCCAGTTTCTGGAAAACCGGGAAAAGTCATGGAATTTGGTTGGAAGTCAGGGAAAAATGCAAATTCTGCAAAAATATTTAAATTTTATCTATGTGACCTTTTTTAGCTTTTTTATCTAAATTTTAATTATAAAAAACAGGGAAAAACTCAAAATTTTCCTGGAAAACCGGGAAGAGTCAGGAAAATTTGTTCCAGAGAAATACTGGCCACTTTGTATTAGATCTCAACAAATACTAAATATTCAACAGTTCTCTGGCCAAAAAACAAAATATTCGGCACAATTTTAGCGTCAACAATGCCATACAAGCAGTGTGAAGATGAGATTAAGCATTCCTGTTAATAAAAAAAATGTATCGATTAAAACTGTAAGTAATTAAAATTGCATATTGCATACTGTATGTGAAAAATAAATCAAAAAATCATACACTGCATATAAAACAAATAGGAATAACTGAATTTAATAGTTGACAAATATCCTATTTTAGGGATGCTATCTCCAAAATCGAAACCACATCTGAAATAATACGATTATGATATTTTCATAAACCTATAATGCTACAGTGTTCATTATGATTTTCATTGAAAGTACTAATTTAAAGCTACCGGCGCTTATTTCATTGGTTTTTTTTATAAAATCACACCTGAATTCAATCTTCTACCCTACTAATGGGAGCTGGTTTAATATTTAAGGGTTGATGCCTACCCTTATAATTTATTTATGTTTTTTATCATACGGTATTGTTTTGATTTAAAATAACTTTTTATAAAATTTTCGAAGTGAAATAAAAAGTGACCTTTTTTCGAGGAGTTTTCTGAATGGGGTACCCTCCCTACCCCTATTTTGTCCTCTTTTTTATTTTTATAATTCTGGTCACCTTATATCAGTGGTTTCCAAACTTTATGTAACTACGCCTCCCTTTTAAAAAATTTAATCTCTGGCGCCTCCCCTCCCCTTTATTTCATAAAATTATACAGACATATTTTAAAAAGGTATAAAATGTATTTTTTTTGCGTATAAAATTTATTTTTAATGCGATGAATATGCTTGTTTATTAGCACAAACTTCATTAGATCTAGGTCTTATTAAGGGAAATGATTTCACTCTGAATTTTTTTTATGATAATTCTATCAGTTTTGCTTTTTCAATAATATTTGTCAGTCAAAAACTACACAGTGACGTCCCTTTCAGAAACAGATAGTATGTATATGTATACAAAAACATGGGCGTACCCAGCATTTTGTTCAGGGGGGGGGGCAAAAATTTTTTTTATAAAACGATTTAGTTTCACCAATGACCCCACATACATAGGGGGGGGGGTCGAACAGAAGAGTTATCAACCTTTTTAGATATTGAAGTGCAAAAAAATGTTATGTACTGTCCTTATAAATGGGCATCAGTGTAAATAAACATTGAGTAATTTTTCCTTTTTTTCTTAAATATTATATCGTTTCTGTGCTACGCTGTTGCAACTTTTAGCTGTATCTAAATGCAAAAGTAAGAAAAAAATTTTTAACTTTTTCATTTGTTCTTGAATTTTGGTCGCAAACTTTTTTTCAATCGTAAATTTATATTTATCATATAGAAGACAAAATCATCTACAAAAGTGTACTCTACCTATAAAGTTGTCGGTTTTAGTGGGTTTCATTTATTCTATTTTTTTTCTATTTTAGGTAAAAAAATCGATCTAATTTGACTGGTCTATAACTCGATAAATATATTAATAGTGCAAACGTAAAAAAATAATTTTAACATTTTTTTGCCTTATATAAAAATGAATATGACAGTTTAACCGCTTCTGGATCAAAAATATAGATTAAATATAATATTTATACATCAAATAATAATAATAGAATAACTACCTAAATCGATATGGCGCGAAGCGCGATTTTTTTAAGTTAACTCATTTAATCGTAACTCGTAACGTGACTCAAACGTGAGTTCTGAATGAAAATTTTGAAATATCTATAAATTTTAACTCTTCAATTTCATAAATGCAGTAGTACTTAGGCTTAGGCACATAATTAACCAGCTAAATGTATGGCAGGTCAGGTCCAGGGGGGGGCAGCTGCCCCTACCTGCCCCCCCTTCGGTACGCCCATGTACAAAAATAATGTTATAAAAGTTTATTTATAATTATGTATTTTTTATCTATAAACCTTAAAATGTGATGTCATAAAAATTAAATTTCTGTTAAACTTTTCGCGCCTCCCTTTGCACTATAGTCCGCGCCTCCCAGTTTGGAAATCACTGCCTTATATAATAATGAGGAAGAGGGCTGTGCATATACAGATGGACAGACTAAGATATCCTTATTTGTAAAATAAAATTAATATTATAAGTACATTTAACAAATACTAGTACTATATAAATAGTCCACTGCAATTAGATATTTTCACTAAATCGGGCCTCTATGAACCGATTTTAATGAAACCTTTTGCATTTGGATTGTTTCGATGGGTATGTCAAAATGTCAAAGTTTATATTTTCAAACTTTACGCTAGGCCCTAAATATTTTTTTAGGACCATTCCATTAAAGAGCCATCAATGAGGTATACAGTGACCTCTCAGATTTTGTTTAAATTTTCATATGTGATGCAGGCAATCAACAGGTAAATACATTCATCAAAATTTTTGCGATCGGACACACCGTTTGCCCGTTGTGAGTGACGAAAGTGGTTTTACAATTTTTTTATTCTGTGGTTTTACTGTTCAAATTATAAGAATTTCATAAACGTTATTTATAAAGTAAATTAATAGGCGTGTAAGTTTGTCCGGAAAACGGTTTTAGTAAGGTCTGTCTACACTATAAAATAATATATTAAACAGCAAAGTATGGTTTAAGTTTATATGGTTTAATATATGTATGATAATATTAAACTTTAATACATCATAAATATAAAATGTTTATATATTGAGCGGCTAGCATAGACCTTTTTAGGGTTCCGTAGAAAACTAGGAACCCTTGTAGTTTCTCCATGTCCGTCCGTCCGTCTTCAAAAATTTTGTCATAATGAAATTTGGTATACGGTCGTAGATTGATGACCCAAAAACAAAAATGATAAGATTTTTGAAAATAAAAAGTGTTTAGACCCCCCTTTCATAAAATGAAGTGTTTTCAAAAAAAAAAATTTCACCTACACCATTGAGTGGGGTGTCGTTAGAAAGGTTTCCTAAAATGTAACAGAACCTTTTGATTTTAACCCTTTGATCACGATGTATTTTCTCTCCAAAGTCATTAAAAAACCCCCCCATCCCCCTCTATTTTCTAAACTATCAGTTAAAAAAATCTGAAAAAATTCCAGAACGTATATTTTAATTAGTACTTTCACTGAAAATTATATCGAACATTGTCAAAAATTTTTGGACCTCCCTTTCATGGACTGAAAAGTTAACTTTTTTTCCCACTTCTAAAGGCCTCTATACACCACCCGATCTGCAAGGCCGATTTGTCGGGAGGTAGAGGGGGAGTACTCTAGATTGAGTGGGGTGTCATTTAATAGGTCTCCTAAAATGCAATAAAAAACGTCTGATAACTTTTTGATTTTAACCCTTCAGTCACGATATATTTGCTTTTTAATGTCGTTATCAGAGCGCCCCCTCCCCCTCTATTTTCTAAACTATCAATTCAAAAAATCTGAAAAAATTGAGAATGTAGGTTTTAATTAGTACTTTCACTGAAAGTTATAACGGACATTCTCAAAAATATTTTGGACCCCCTATCATAGACTGAAAAGTGAACTCACATTTTTTTTATTTGCCCCATTGAGTGGGGTGTTATTTGATAGGTCTCCTAAAATGCAATAATAAAAGTCCAATGACTTTATGATTTTAACCCTTCAGTCACGAAAATTTTGAAATAACTTTTTTTATAAATCGTAGTGAGAATGACTACGGAACCCTATCATGTGCATGCCCAACATGCACTTGCCCGTTTTATTTTATTTATAAAATATATTTTAAACAAAAATTTGCCACCCTAAAAAAAATCTAGTTACGCTACTGATTAACAAAAGGACAAGTATATCTTAAACTATTTTCCATCTCTTTCTTTTGATACGGCTCTAATCTAAGATCTAAAGGCCTCTATGGTATACACCACCCGATCTGCAGGGCCGATTTGTCGGGAGGTAGAGTGGAGGTTCTGCAGATTGGGTCGATTATCTCGCGAATGGTCGGCGCGATTTACCTATACACGACCCAATCTGCAGTACCTCCCGACAAATCGGCCTTGCAGATCGGGTGGTGTATAGAGGCCTTTATATCTTATTGTTTTTTTTATTATTATAAACCAATTCAATTTTTTCATAAAACCAGCAATATTAAAAAAATATTAATAGCCAGTAACTTGCTCTAAGAACTTATATATCCATTGGTGAAAACCGCACTAAAATCGGCTCAGTAGTTTTCGAGATTAGCGTAAAAGATGAAACGAATAGTGTTTTGGTCGGATACCGAATACCGAACATCCTGTGAGCTGTAAGGCCGGATGGCCAGATATTCGGCGGCCGAATATCCGGCCTTTTTTGACGGTAAAATGCACGATTCGTACCGTCAAAACCCCGGCAACCACTGCATTCTTAAATGAAATAGCGTATAGGTAGCATAGGTAGTAGTAAATTGGGTTGTAAAGTATTAATTAATAATCAAAATTAATGAGTAGTTAATTATTTCCCTTCTTTTTCTTCTATCAAGGGAAAAAATTGAAAATTGATTGTGATTGAATTTCTTATTTTAATAAAATTCGTTATTTTATAAGTCAATTTCTTATTATTTACCTTACAAATATTTTTTTCTTGCAGATTTTAAATCAAAAATTGTAATTTTTAAATATCCGGTATCCGGCCGGATAATGCGTTACTATCCGGTACTAATCCGGATAACAAAATAAGGCCGGATACCGGATAGTTACCGGATATCCGTTTCATCTCTAGTGAAAACCGCACTAAAATCGATTCAGTAGTTTTTGAGTTATTTGAGGTATATTACATACTACACAGTTTTCACAATTGATTTTGTACAGTAAATTAACTATACCTACATATGAAAGCTTATTTTTGTATCTTTTACCTCCAATCTCTTATACTACCATGGGCGTGCCGAGGGGGGGGGGGGCAGCTGCCCCCCCCTGGACCTGACTTACTATACAGGGTGTCCAAGATAAGCGTGCAATGCATGGGGATATCCTAAACGGTAAGAGATACAGATGTGGTTAAATGAGATGAATTATTTGTAAGAAAGGGGTGAGTATTACAACATCAAAAAATATTAATAATTTTATGTGGTACAGGCGGTATGCCCAAAAAACTGAAAATTCGGAATTTCTTTAAATGACTATAACTTTTTTGGCAAAGTAGATAGGTACTTTTTGTTTGCGGTTTCTTAAAGCACTTTTTTGTGTAGAATTGTTTGGTGTATTTAGAATTTTTATATCACTTTTAGTTTCCGAGTTACAAGCACTAACTTTAGTTTTTCTTATGGGCCGCCAAGTTGGCTATATCATATTCGAACGAGTTTTTTACTCTACTTTACAATGATATGTCACATGTCAATCATGTCATACTTATTATTAAAAAAAAGTAAAAACCTTTTTTTTGTAATAGTTTATTGTTTTTAAATATGCATTTGTTATTTTCATTGTTGTTATTGCGATTTTTGTTTAACAATTTTTGTTTTTCATGGCTTACTTAAATGTTTCTAATAAAATACTTTATAAATATCACCAATATTTAGTACTTCGACTTATTTCCTTTAATAAGTATGTCATGTGATATATCGTTGTAAAGTAGAGTAAAAAACACGTTCAAATATGATATAGCCAACTTGGCGGCCCATAAGAAAAACTAAAGTTAGGGCTTGTAACTCGGAAACTAAAAGTGATATAAAAATTCTAAATACACCAAACAATTCTACACAAAAAGTGCTTTAAGAAACCGCAAACAAAAAGTACCTATCTACTTTGCCAAAAAAGTTATAGTCATTTAAAGAAATTCCGAATTTTCAGTTTTTTGGGTATACCGCCTGAACCACATAAAATTATTAATATTTTTTGATGTTGTAATACTCACCCCTTTCTTACAAATAATTCATCTCATTTAACCACATCTGTATCTCTTACCGTTTAGGATATCCCCATGCATTGCACGCTTATCTTGGACACCCGGTATATATATTTAGCTGGTTAATTATTTGCCTATGCCTAAGTTCTATTATATTTATGAAATTGAAGAAGTAAAATTTATAGGTATTGCAAATTTTTCATTCTGAAAACTCACGTTTGAGTCACGTTATGAGTTAATTTAAAAAAAAATCGCGCTATGCGCAATAGTGAGTTAGGTATAGTTATTATATTATTATTATCTGATGAGCATTTGATTTTTAATTTAAATTTTTGATCTAGAAAAAACATCATTTTTAAAATTACAATCTCTTGTTAAAACTGTTGTCATTTTCCTTTTTATATTAGGCAAAAAAATGTTAATTTTATTTTTTTACAATTAAACTATTTATATATTTATCGAGTTATAGACTAGCCAAATCATATTGATTTTTTACCTAAAATAGAAAAAAATAGAATGAATAAAACCCACGACAGCTAATAGGTACATATACATATGTATAATTGTATAGGTAGAGTACATTTTTGTAGATTTTTTGTCTTCTTTATGATAAAAATAAATTTACGATTAAAAAAAAGTTTGTAGCCAAAATTCAAAGTTGCAACAGCGTAGCACAGAAAAGATAAAATATTTAAGAAAAAAAGGAAAAATTACCTAATGTTTATTTACAATAATGCCCATTTATAAGGACAGTACACAACATTTTTTTGCACTTCAATACCTAAAAAGGTTAATAACCCATTTGTTCTAACCCCTTTTATCATGGATTCCTAGGCGAAACACACTGACTAAATCGGTTTATAAAAAAAAAAAATCTGCCCCCCCCTTAACAAAATGCTGGGTACGCCCATGTATACTACTGAACCGATTTTAGTACGGTTTTCACATATATAATAATAATTTTAAGAGCAGGTTCTGGGCTATTATTATTTTTTAATATTGCTGGCTCTATGAAACAATAGAATTAATTTAAAGTATATCAAATATACAAGTAAGTATTTTAAAGTCAATATTTTTCATGGAATTACTTGCACCACTGACTTTATGCACTGACTTTATTTGTAGTAGGTACACAAGGTTAGTAAATATACAGGTTGTACCATCGCTTTTGACCAATCAGCGCCCGCGCGGGAAATACGTCACACAGGGTGACATTCAAATGTAATAGAATAAAATGTATTGCAAATATACATATTCATTGAACGTTGTCTTCCGTATTATTTCGAATTTCTGGACATAAAAATAAATATTGTTTATCACAGAAGCACAAAGTATTACAAACGATCATATATTACACATACTAGTTGTTAAATACAAGATATATCTTCATAAAAATTAAAAAATGGAGTTAGAAGTCAATAATTATTTTGTGTATAACGAGAGCACTTTGAGACATTTTTTTACTGAAGTACATTTATTATTATGTACCTATATATATTAAATACAGGTAAATCCTGTTCATCGGAAAGATACATCCTAGGACATGGTCGTGGGGTTTAAGAAAAATCATTTTAAAATTAAAAAAAAAAACACTTTATTAATAAAATAAACATTATTGAGGAAATAAATTAATGAAATATTTTGTTTTATTTCTTGAATATCATATTAATGGTGTTTGTTAGACCTGCAGTATCCATAATACGTAATTTAATACATCATCTAGAATTCCACTTCTTAAATTTATACAGCCCACCGTTGCAATGTTGTCAAGTCTCGTAGAGGATAATATAAAGTTTCCCTTAAATAAATTAAGTGTTTACTGAAGTATCCTCAGAGTAAAAGCTTTAGATTACTTATACTTATCCGTTGTCTAATGAGTTTTAGATTTCTTTCCTAAAGCAATTTCAACTTGATTTGGCGTTAAAATATTCTTAAAGGCGACTTACTTGATCCTCGAATCCAGCCTGATAATTTTTTATTTGTTGTTCTAATTTAGAAATGTTTAGCTCTACAATCTTCTTGTTATTCTCAAGATCTGCAATTTTTTGTTTAATACGTGTTAAAATAAATCTTTTCACTTTTAATTGTATAACTCCTTACCATTCTTTTTCAGTTTTTTTGGTTGTAGGTTTAATAAATTAACCTGCAATTCATCTTCAAGATCATCTGGTTTAAAATGCTTGCTACATAAAGGTACGTTTGTGATCAGCATTCCATTTGTCTCTACGATGACACTTTCTGATCAATTCCTTTTGTATTATTGGATCCATAGGAAAGTTATCATTTTATTCTTATTATTAGTTTAAGTGATTTTATTCTTTTGCCTATTTCGAATTATTTTTACATAAATATTGATATGTACTAACAGTACCTTCGCCTTTTTTTCGATCTATATAGTCGCATCAAGTCATCACAAAGTCACAATTTAAATTATGTTACTTATTATTATACATATTGTAGTGTAAAGATATTTTAAATAAATAACATAAATTAGTGGCTACATATATACCTTAAACAACAAGTCTTGTTTATTTAAAATCGCTCAAAATCAAAATATTAAAAAAAACTATGAACACTATAACTACAACTACCATACAAAGACAGCGATTTGTTATGATTGGGCACCCGAAATGACGTAGTTCTCCCTCTCCTGTCTTGATTTTGACAAGCTGATGGTACAACCTGTTTATTTACTAACCTTGGTAGGTACATACATATTTGTTACAGTGTAAGATTGTCCTAATTCAACATTATGTATGTATTTCTTTATCTATGGATGAAATATAGTTCAAATAGTATCCACATGGTTGCGGTACGATTGTGAAAATATTCAGTGGTTTAATGCAGGTGTAATATAAAATATAAATAAGCGAATTATTATTTATTTTGTGAATGATATTCAACATTGAAGCACAAGTAATAATCACTGCGCTATCATTTTATTTAAGGTATTAACGAAAATGTGTATTAATTTTCCGTTAAATAAAAACACGTAGTATGAGAATATGTGACAAACCTTATGACGCTTGTTAAAATGGCCGAAGAGTTTCATTTATGATTCAATATTTTCCATAATTTTTTGTGTAGTACTTTTGCTGAGTTTTCATGATTCGATCAATTATTAAGAATTAATAAGTAATTAATTTTATTACGTTCGTCATTTATGTGTAAAATTATACTGTAATGAATAGTTTGTTAAAGAGTTTGACATGAGACATAAGTATCAAATTTTATTAATCAGTTGTCTTTATTGCAGTAAAACAGCTCTCAATCGTGTATGATATAAATATAATCCGGAAAAATGCAAACTATAAAATGTGTAGTTGTTGGGGATGGTGCAGTAGGAAAAACATGTTTACTGATCAGGTAGGAATTAGAAATAGTTTTCATTTTCTAAACTTTGGTTAAATGTCTATTATACTTTCAGTTATACTACAAATAAATTTCCTTCAGAATATGTACCAACAGTTTTCGACAATTATGCAGTGACTGTTATGATTGGTGGCGAACCATACACGTTAGGATTATTTGATACTGCAGGTTAGTAACTAAATAAATTTTATTCTACAACCTCATTTATAAAATGAATGGCCCCCAGGTAGGAATTGTTAGTGGGTCTCATAAGAATAATAGGTAATATCAGGTATATTTTTTTATTGATTTTTCTGTAATCGAGTAAAATTTTAAATATTCATTCAATGACTTTTTTGCTCGCTGCGCCAGACCTCCCTTAGCCCCGGGTCCTAGAGCTAGAGCGTTGCCAACCCTTCTGTGTGGGGGTCATGATAAAATTATATTACTTTATTTACATATATTAAATAGCGTAACTTGTAGACCGGGAGGCAGCAACCAAAATTTGGTCATCATAGCAATCAGTCATAAAATACGCTGCTTTTACCCTTGATAGGCTGTCAAAGTCGTCAAGTTTTTTACCTAGGGTGACATATAGCAATCTGGCAGATAAATGCATTTTGATAGATACATAATATCATCTTGTAGAATAATGTACCCTTGCAAAAAATATATAAATCTGACGCGTGAAGTGCTGCATTTGATTAGGAGAGCCCGTCAGGCAATTTCATAGCCCAGGCAACATAAATTTTTTTACTGTTGTAAAAATAATTTTTTTAGTGGTTAGGCTTGATTTTTTTAACTTTTTTTGGAAACACATAATAATAATAATAAATACATTCATTAATTGGTTATTTTTTTACATGTTTAAATTGTTATTAAAAAATAAAGCAACTGCTGAGACGTCAGATACAATTATTTTCTTGTTTAAGAAACTTAAATCTATTGAATAAAAAGATTTTGAACGGGCGGCTACAAATATGTCGGTCATTATTTTTTTACATGTTTAAATTGTTATAAAAAAATAAAGCAACTACTAACGCATCGGATACAATTATTTTCTTGTTCAGGAAACTTAAATCTATTGAATAAAAAAGATTTTGAACGTTAGGCTATAAATATGTCGGTCATTTTTTTTACATGTTTAAATTGTTATAAAAAATAAAGCAACAATTTAAGCGTCAGATGTTTATATGGCAGTTCATAAAAAATCAAAATTAACGAATTTTATAAATATCTGACGGGTTGCTATGAATTTTGCCTATTTTATTTTACATATCTGACGGGCAGTCCTATCTAAAGGCAGCGTCCTTTGATCTTAGGACCCATCTAGCTGAGTTCCCTATATCCCAGTTAACAAATTTCATAACAAATTTGGCGGGCTGCTATGATGACCACATTTGGTTGTTGCCTCCCCATCTATTGTATTTGGCAGTAGATTTGTGATAAAACTTAAAAAGGAAATACATCAAAAGATTGGTTTCAGTTGTAATGTTTTTTATAAAATTGGAATTATTTTGGCTTCTACTTTTATCTATCACACAAGTATACTTGTTAAATATTTTTCTTAATAAAACAGCACTTATACTTTTTTAGTTCATATGTATGTAAGAATGTTAGTATAATTGGAAATAATTTTTTCAGGTCAGGAAGACTATGATAGGCTGCGCCCATTAAGTTATCCTCAAACTGATGTCTTCCTAGTTTGTTTTTCTGTTGTTAGTCCTTCATCTTTTGAAAATGTGAAAGAAAAGGTAATATAAATACTATATCATTCCTCAACAAAACTCTCACACACGTTTAATTGTAAGCAAATACATGTACGCATGCACATGTGCAGAACATAAAAATTAGACACTAGTAAGGTATTTAAAAATAATAACTAATATAATAGTAATGAAGAAGTAAAAAAGTTTGTGAAGTATAAAAGTTGTCCTGTGATGTGAAATCCATAGACGCAGTCAAACAATTCAGGATGATAAACATTTAGTAACATTTTGCAGTAGAAATGTATTATTAAAGCAGCGATTTCCAAACTGGGAGGCGCGGACTAATGCAAAGGGAGGCGCGAAAATTTTAACAGAAATTTAATTTTCATAACATCACATGAATACGTTCAATGCGTAGTATTCAAATGTTTTTATAAAAAAATCGCACAACAATTTTTTCAGTGTAAGCGCAGCTTTTTTGGAAATTCTGCAAAGCTCCACACGTGCGACCGGTTCGCCGAGGCAACAGCGAACTACTTGATACAGTAAATAAACACGGCTCTTGTGTTGACCGCGTGGCTATAATGCGATACTTCTAAAAAAATTCAGAGTGAAATCACTCCCTTTAATAACACCTAGATTTAATGAAGTTTGTGCTAATAAACAAGCATATTCATCGCATTAAAAATAAATTTGATACGCAAAAATATACATTTTATACCTTTTTAAAATATTTCTGTATAATTTTATGAAATATGGGGGGGGGGGGCAACGCAAGAGATAAATTTTTTTAAAGGGAAGCGTTGTCACATAAAGTTTGGAAACCACTGTATTAAAGAATGGCTTTATTCTTGAATGTCTTATTATTAATAATAATGTGCAATGATAATATTTTAAGAGTATTGGAGTTGTTGCTTGGACAAAATACATTAATATATGCCAGTCACTTGAGAAACAACAGCAATAAGAGAAAACTATGTCCTAGTTAATTATTGGATAGAACGCCTCATCCTAAGCAGTACACTTAAGTGGTTGACTATAACATACATACACATCATAAATACTATTACCTAAAGTGAGAATCTTCATTTTATTTTGTTAAATTACATATTCGGAAATATTTATTTATGTTTTCAATAACCGAACTTCAGTCAATTAAATTCATATCCTCCCTTGTCTCACTAACAAGGGAACCTTTTCAAGTGAAAAATTCATATCGAGTTTAAACTTTGAATATAGTTAGAGGTCAAGGTAAGTAAGAAAAAAAATATCTTAGCTGTGGTAAAACAGTTTAAGGGAGTGAAACAACCCCTATGAAAACGTGCAAAATAATCATATTTTTTCAAATAACTCTGAAACTAATAAAAATTTAAAAAAATCTACAATATAAAATGTTCATGATTTTTTATGCTCTTTCGAATGGCGATAGTCAAAATTCGAAAAAATTAAACTGTTAATCCCCACCCACATTTCATAGATTTAATTATTTTGAATTTTGACTATCGCCATTCGAAAGAAAAATCATGAACATTTTGTATTGTAGATTCTTTTAAATTTTCGTTAGTTTCAGAGTTATTTGAAAAAATATGATTATTTTGCACATTTTCATAGGGGTATTTCACCCCCTTAAACCATTTTACCACAGTAAAATGGTAAAATGGTTTAAGGGGGTGAAACACCCCTATGAAAATGTGCGAAATAATCATATTTTTCAAATAACTCTGAAACTAATGAAAATTTAAAAAAAATCTACAATTCAAAATTTTCATGATTTTTTATACTCTTTCGAATGGCGATAGTCAAAATTCAAAATAATTAAATCTATGAAATGTGGGTGGGGATTAACAGTTTAATTTTTTGGAATTTTGACTATCGCCATTCGAAAGAGCATAAAAAATCATGAACATTTTGTATTGTAGTTTTTTTTTAATTTTCATTAATTTCAGAGTTATTTGAAAAAATATGATTATTTTGCGCATTTTCATTGGGGTGTTTCACCCCCTTAAACCGTTTTACCGCAGCTATGATAATTTTTTTCTTACTTACCTTGGCCTCCTCTAACTATATACAAAGTTCAATTCAATACGAATTTTTCACTTGAAAAGGTTCCCTTGTAAGTAACGTAACTCATTTTTTTACACTTTTATAATGTCATATAACACAATATACACCTAAATGTTTTATTAATTTGTCGTAAGATCAACCGTGGCTATATGTCTATTAAGACGAATATTTACATCAACTTTTTTTCATATTTTTAATCTTAGAACAAGAATATGAATTTATATTGTCTAATTTGAAGTATTCGTATTGAGTTAAATCCTATCATAACTATCATATTTCTCAAACAGTTGATCTTATGACAAGTTAATAATGTATTTTTCTGTTTATTTTGTGACATACATATGACCTTATAAAAGTGCCAAACATAGGAAAAAATTCAGGTGTATTATATTATTATTATCAGGCCGGTAAACCAGCCAGTAGGGTTCAAAAGGTTAAAAAAGAAATACTCCCACCTGTCTGATTTTTTCTGCAGTGCAGCTGATAATTACTTTGGAAGTTTAATAATTCATCATTGAAAAATAATTAATTCTTGTGTTTCAGTGGGTTCCAGAAATAACACACCATTGTCAAAAGACACCGTTTTTACTTGTCGGCACACAGATAGACTTGCGAGACGATGCTGCTGTTATTGAAAAACTAGCTAAAAATAAACAAAAACCTATTAGTTGTGAACAGGGTGAAAAATTGGCAAAAGAATTAAAAGCGGTAAAATATGTTGAATGTTCTGCTTTGACTCAGGTATAGTATTATTCTTTAATATTTTTAATTCTGTAGAATTATAAGAACGTATCTACCTATAAAAGTTGAGTTTAAAATAATATTTGTTTTTGTAATTTATTGTTATAGGATACAAATACAGTTGAAATCAGTTATAATGACAACTAGTTATATTAGGTCGTAAATATTTGTAAAAACCGGTAATTGCCCAGTAAAAACGCAATTATATGGGATTCAGTCGGGATTTTTATTTTGAGTCATTAAAACCAATACGTTGTATTAAACAATATCATTATAACCGATTTTGACTGTTTGTTGTAAATGTATCTCATTTATTTTTACTTTATAGCGACAGCTAAGACTCAACTCAGACGAATCACTTCGAGCCACTAAAAACTAGCTCAGAGTGGCTTGGAGTGGCCGGTCACTGCCGGTGATATTTTCCTGTAAAAACTCAACTTCAGTTTGTAATTCGTGTGAATTAGAGTAACACATTTCCATATGATTGCATGTTATTTAATTACCCGGCTACTATCAGCCACTTTGAGCTACTTTTTAGTGGAATTAAGCTAAAAAGTAATTTATTGCTGTTAGTTTTTTTTTTAATTTTATTGTTTGCAGTGTTGCCAGAATGTACTTTTTAGTACGGTTTTCGTACTATTCATGACTCGACCGTACCAAAATCGTACCTCGGCTGAACTCGACTCTTTTCGTACCTTTTTACCCCACAAAGATTGTTGTCTGTAGAACTAAGAATACTTTTTACTGCATTGAAAATGTAACAAATTTAACACCTAATTTTACTTTTTCGTCAAAATCACAATATCACAGAAACATGTCATTAAAATAGAAAACATTACACACAAAAAATAACGTCATAGTCATCATAACGTTCACCACAAATTATTTAATGCAACAAATATTATTACGGTTCAAATATATGTAAACTGGTGTGATTGGTGGATGTCAATACATCCCAAATGGCTGTATTCTGCTTTCTGATTGATGTACCCCGAACAGTCATCGAGTAGTTACAAAAAAATAGCGTTATGTCGCTTCTGCTTACAAATAGTAACAAATTTGCTAGCTAGCAAGCACTCTCAAATAAGATATAACTTATACACAGTCCCTCCTATATTTATTCTATTTTATAAACTATTAAACAGCAATATCTCTAAATTTTATGAAAACCGTACCTTTTTTTCAAATTTCGTACCTTTTTGGTAAGTCTGTCGTACTTTTTACGGAATTCATACTGGCAACACTGATTATTTGTGTATTTTATAATGGAAGTAGGTAAAGATTGCTATGGCCATAGTCTGACTTCCTATCCCGCCTTGTACTAAGCAACGTCAAACTATACAGAGTAACTTCCCCTCCACCCCCTCCGCGGTGGCCATGTGCATAGCACTCAAAATCGTTTACTGCGCATCTCGTTACGTGGCAACGTGTAAACAAGATGCGCAGATGGTATTTTTGAGCGCAATGTGCATGGCCACCGCAGAGGGGGTGGAGGGAAAGTTATCATGAATTTTTTAAACTAAAAATACACCTTAACCACAAAATTTATGTCACTCGACACGTGTTTCGACTTCACAAGAAGTCCTCATCAGGAGCCAACTTCTTGTGAAGTCGAAACACGTGTCGAGTGACATAAATTTTGTGGTTAAGGTGTATTTTTAGTTTAAGTGACTAAGAAACCACAGTTTCTCCGTTTTTCAAGTAAAAAAAAAAAAAAAATGAATTTTTTGACTCCCCTTCCACATTAGTCGACTCTCCTTGTATAGTCTTCTTGGTCTGACTACTGACTATGTGTAACATTTGGTTGTATCTTAAAGATCCCTTTACACTTGTGGTTTAAACCAGTATTTTATGGATAAAAAATATTTACAATTCATTTTTATTTTTAACTACTTATAAGGGAACCTTTTCAAGTCGAAAATTCGTATCGAGTTTAAACTTTGTATATAGTTAGAGGAGGTCAAGGTAAGTAAGAAAAAAATTATCTTAGCTGTGGTAAAATGGTTTAAGGGGGTGAAACACCCCTATGAAAATGTGCGAAATAATCATATTTTTTCAAATAACTCTGAAAGTAATGAAAATTAAAAAAAAATCTACAATACAAAATTTTCATGATTTTTTTATACTCTTTCGAATGGCGACAGTCAAAATTTAAAATAATTAAATCTATGAAATGTGGGTGGGGATTAACAGTTTAATTTTTTCGAATTTTGAGTATCGCCATTCAAAAGAGCATAAAAAATCATGAACATTTTGTATTGTAGTTTTTTTTTAAATTTTCATTAGTTTCAGAGTTATTTGAAAAAATATGATTATTTTGCGCATTTTTATAGGGGTGTTTCACCCCCTTAAACCGTTTTACCGCAGCTATGATAATTTTTTTCTTACTTACCTTGACCTCTTCTAACTATATACAAAGTTTAAACTCGATACGAATTTTCGACTTGAAAAGGTTCCCTTGTTACTCATATAATCGTGTGTGCTGTAATAATTTAATATACTTGTAATTGCAGAGAGGATTAAAAAATGTATTCGATGAAGCGATACTTGCAGCTCTGGAACCTCCAGAGCCCGTAAAGCGCAGGCGATGCATGCTGTTGTAATCAAGATGCCATATCGCAACAGTGTGTTATATATCTGCACTACCGAAGATACCACGATAGCTATACAAATATATACATGCATATATCATATGAGAATGTGAAGAGATACAAGAATAGCTAGATTGTTTGGTATTAATAATAATAATAATAATGATTTAGAGTATATAATAATAATCTGATTGATTATTTGCAAATTAATATCTAAATATGTGTCAAAAAGTGCTTATCTGGAACTTTTGTAACGTTTTTCTACAATCTGATATCGTGTATTAAGTAGTTGTCATGTGCCTCGCGAAAGTATTAAAACAAATGAGCTAGGTATTGTATATTAAACCCAACAATCAATTTAATTTATTTTTGCAGTGTTGAATAATGTGTAGTTAATTTTATCCTTATAAAAATATATGTTTCAATCACAGTAATATCAGAAGAATGGAAAACAAAGCAACAAAGTATTGCAAGTTAATATGTTTTATATTTTTTTGACGTATACAATATATTATTCACTCTTCTTTGCCACCTAGAAAACTTTTGTTTTGAAAGTCAAGTGAGGTGTTTAATAATTATTTAATATATGCTGTCAATTACAGTTAATGTTTTATATTTTTATGTACTTTTTCATATTTGTAAATTAATAATTTACTTTTGTACTACTAAAAAACTAAATTATGCTGAGTTATTTTTGCTAAACAAAGGCATTGGTGTGGAATATTTATAATTTCATTATTAATTTAAAATAAATTTAAAAAAGATTCTTATATAAGTTAAGGAAATTTATAAATATGAATGATATCGCAATGAATAACTGAAAAGATCGGTTTAAAATATTAAATGTTAGGAAGTTATTGTATGAATCTGAAAATATTTTTTTCAAATCTTATTTAAATAAGAAGGTAAAAAGATGGTCTTAAACATATGTGAATACGAAAAATATATACCTTTCTCGTCATATAACACAGTAAAAACTCATACGCGTTTCATTTATTACACTCCTCGTAATTTATATCTTCAGATCTGTTTTTTTTTTATTGAAAAAAAGTTAGTTTTTTATCAGTGGTATGCAACCTTTTTTCTTTAAATATTTTTTTTATGTTTGTTTTGTAAGTAGGCCCGGATTTACCATGCAGGAAGTGTAAGCACGTGTCTAGAGCGGCAAATTTTGGTGGTAACTAAAAAAAAGGCCACCGGTATCTAAAATCTTATATCTTAATATATATAAATTACGTGTCACATGTTTGTCCGCGATGGACTCCTAAACTACTGATTTTAATCAAATTTGTACACCGTGTGCAGTTTGATCCAACTTGAAAGATAGGATAGCTTACATCTCAATTTATGATCGCAATATTATTTTATTGCAAATTATTTGTCTTTATCTGTTAGCTCCAAACGATTCTAACAGATGGTGACATCTGTTGACTGGATTGAGTAAGTATTCAATAGATGGCGCTATGTCAAACTTCCAAACGTTTCATATAACCTACAATTTAATAGCATAACCACCACATGTTGTTAAAGTATAGGTTAACCACAGCAATGCGTGGCCGGGTCAGCTAGTATTATATGTAATATACTTTTTTTTTGCCGTTTTTACAACTGCCTAGGGGCGGCAAATTTCTAAATCCGGGCTTGTTTGTAAGGCAAAATACAACATTTGTTTTGGCTTTAAAATTTAATTATGAGGTAGATGTTTTCAACAAAAAATTGTAATTTGAAATAATTACATTATTCAGTACATGACTTGTACTTTTATTTGATAATTGATGATTATTATATTCAGGTTTATACAATAATCATTTGTGAAGAGGTATTTGGAAGGTGTTCTTATACATATATAAAATTAACCTCTTTGTACCAGCAGTGTTAAAAGTATCTATAATCTACAGGTGAGATCATAGACATGTAGAACTGGACAGTGCGATCCGCATTTTAAAATGGCCATCAAGAGAGAGAGAGAGAGGTGGAGTAGGATGAAACCATGTTCTATCTCTGCCACACACAGTGCTGTTATAAGCCTAGAAGGAGATAGAAGCTAGTTTCATCCCTAGCTGTCTCCATGGCCACTTGTTAGATACAGATGGTGCTGTCCATGGCTGTATGTCTATGGGTGAGATAAGGGGTTGTTCCGGTAAAATAATGATTAAATTATTTTTTTACTTTATTATTGGACATAACAATAATTAATAACTAGTGACCGACCGAAACCGATTTTCGGTTTTCATCTCAGTTTCGGCCAAAACCGAAACTTTTTACAAAAAAAATTTGAAACAAGTTTACTTGTAGTGTAGTCATATAAAAATGTCAACTTACAGCGGGTTTCTGGTTTTAAAAAGTCTATCAAAGATTATGGATAATAATTAATTTATGCGGGTGAAATCAGAACATTTCTTAATTTTTGGGGCGACTAATTAAGATATTAAAAATATGTTAAATTTGTTACAAACATTCATCTTTTAAATAGATTTTGAATTTTGTAATTTGTTTTGAACAATAATGAACGTTAATCGGGGAAAAATTATTTACGACAACAATCAGAAAAACCTAAATAACTTTTTTATTCCAGTATGTATGGGTACGTAAATACACATTGAAAACCCTACAATTTGAAATTAGACAAAGATAAATTTTTTTTTTTTTTTTAAATTCAAATTTTGGCGGTAATTTTTTAACCTAATTATTAAATAAAAAAGTTATATAAAAAACATGATGAACACAGTTTCGGCACAACCGAAAGTTATGGCCGTTTTTTGGCCGAAACACGTATTTTAGGCCAAAACCAAAACCGAACCTTCGGTCGGTCACTATTAATAACAATGTTATTTGAAAAAAATTTCTTCAAAAAAAAAAGTGACCGCCACTCAAAACTTGAACAGGGTGACCAGTTTCTGGAAAACCAGGAAAAGTCAGGGAATTTTGCTATACCGGGAAAAGTCAGGGAAAAAAAATTCTGCAAAAATATTTAAATTTCATGTATGAGACTTTTTTTTTTAGCTTTTTTATCTAAATTTTAATTATAAAAAACAGGGAAAAACGGTAAAAATTCTCATGGAAAACCGGGAAAAGTCAGGGAAATTTGTTCCAGAGAAATACTGGCCACCCTGTTGAAATCAATAACACTTACTAATACTAAACCGGATATCAAATTTCATAAATGTAGCACAGTGGATTCTCTAGTTACTAAATAAACACTCATTTTGAGCAAAATTATTTGAAAGCTGTAGCTCTGTTACGAAGAATTTTCGGACAGATGTTCATATATAATTTTTACTTAAAATTACAGCCTCGATCTACTGTTAATTTTTTTTACATGTAGATCATCCTGTATATCAATAACAATTCTAATATTAAAAAAAAATTAGTTGTGTATATTGATATGCTCTAATTTTTTATTATTAATTTAGAAGCTTACTGTAGAATTAATATTTGCTTCCGTTCTTTTAACTCACTTGTATATTTTAAATATTTTTTTCAAGTATTGTAAATATTTTGTAAAATTTTATAAGAACCATAAATAAATTACATATAATTCAAACACCTATGGGATATTATGATTTATATTTATATACATTGGAGTCATGTTAACTTGAACAGGTAAAAAAAGCTGTTTGAAATAAATGGGATAAAAATAATAACATTTTCATAACAAATATTTTTTTCAAGTTATTTGTACAAGTTGTAAATATAAATTTTTGTGACACCTTTATTATAATATTTAATTACATACCAAAGACTGCGAGGGTGCTAAGAAGGTTAAATTAATACAGATTGAAATAAAAATATGTCCTCTTCACGGTCAATATATGATTGTAAAATATACAGGGGTTGAAAAAGTATGACTGACTAGTTCTTTTGAAAATGAATTTAAACGAATTAATTTTTTACAGTAAATAAGATAATTAATTAAATAAACTTATGTTGAATTTTTTTGTTTGTTTTAATATAAGTCTGAACAATTATATTTGATCATTTAATGTGAATTGCAATAAGCTTTCTATGTAATGAAATTTTTGAAAATTTAGTTCATTTTGCTATTTTAATATTGGATATTTTACTGCTTACATAGGTGTGGGTAAAATCTGGTTCATAGGCTACGCAGTAATTAATATGGCCTACAACAATATGATAATCATGAATTTTTCATGCAAAATAAATGAATAATTAGAATTGTACAGAACTGGGTTGAGGTAATAACAAAATTTGATAAGCATGACTAGAAGCGCAAATTGGCAAAGTTAGAACCAAATCCGTCGAACCCAAGAATAGTGCGCGGAGTCCTTTAAATATATCATAATTTTTCTTTGACGACTATTTTATTCAATCAAGAATTTACGTCAAAAATTATTAAATTTCATAGATTAGTGTAGTTTTATAATAGTGAGAGCAATCGAAAATCATTCTTTTTATGATTGCAATAAAAACTTTTCTACTGACTCACAAATAAATAAGTTATTATAATATTTAATTCAACCCTTTGATAAAAGTATTTACCCACCCCTGTGCTAACAGATTACATAATTAATTGTATACATAAATGATATGTGGCAAATTTTATATACACCCATCTCACTATTTAACGATCTTCGATTTAATGACTGCTTGATTTAGTGATGGGCCAAATGCACGATTTAGTGACCTTCCCCTATACCCACCATAATACTACCGTGATTGCTATATTTCTGCGCGAAATTTAAATTTACCAATTAACGTTGAGGTGGTGGGGTCTCTCGACGTCGTTAAATCAAGCGGTTGAATTACCAACAACGTCGGTAAATCAAGCGACGAGTGTATATAATAGTAGGGTCTCTTTATGCAGATTTAAAGTTATGCGAAGCAATTTTTCATGCAAGTCAGGGTTTCCCCTTTTCAGCAAGTGGTGTATCAAATGAAAGCTGACAATTCAAGTAATTTAAAGATTTAAACGTTTTGTTATTATTAAAATCTTTTAAAAATATTTTGCACCAGTTATAAACGTGCCGAGTTGTATTTTAATATAGTAATGACTTTTCAATAAAATTGGAAAACCATCTTACTTTATTTTATGTTTAATATCAAATTCTTTCAAATTTCCAAAATCATTTTCTTTTTTGTTTCTTACGTGGTTTTAGAAAATTATGGGACGTATTCTTAATTTTACAATATCAATGTCTTTTTTGTGCGATTTTTTATAAGCATTTTTTTAGAACATATCTACCGTGTAAAAAGAGACCCTACTGTACAAATAGCCATTACATTTATATTTGATGTATATATTACTGTGTACTATAATTTTTTATTCCCTTGATTTTGGCACATGAAAGATTTTTGATTTGTTATCACTGATTGTGAATGAAAATGAAAAAAATATCAAAAACAAATAACACAACAACTGAGCAAAGAGTGCCGCTAAGTATATCGAGTTTATTGTGGATTCACTGCGGGTAAAAAAAATTAATTTTTCTAATTATTGTTGAGACTTTGAATATTAAATGCTAATGTACTGTTATTTCTAGAATCAAAACTAACATAGGTATTAAAATATTGAGTTATTAAAGTATTTCATTTGCAAAATACTTTAATGTTCTCAATATTTAAATAAATGGTTTACTTGAATATAATATTTTTGTTTTTGTCTCAAAAACAACAGATTTTTTGATTGAAAAACAAATAATATAATTAATATTCGAGTAAATAAATACAGTTGACTTGCTTACTATGAACACTGACATTGTTATATTAAGATCACACTAAAATTGTAATAGTAAAGTTGAGAAGACCTGGTCATAAAAGCATAAGTAAATAAATATTTTATACTAATAATATGAACATTTCTTATGAATTTATCAGATGATTTTATTATTTTTAAAATAAACTGATTTTAGTACATAAACTGGAAGTAGTATTAAAAAAATTAAATCAACTTACATTTACTACACTACAGTATATAGATGTATTTATAGGGTGAAAAGAACATATGTTCTAGGCCAGCGATTTCCAAACTGGGAGGCGCAGACTAGTGCAAGGGGAGGCGCAAAAAGTTTAACAGAAGTGTAATATAAATTAAAATATATATTTTCTTATAAATGTAATACGATTTTTTTTTAAATATATATATATTATCTGTTCCTGAAAGGCACGTTACTGTTTTGTTTTTAGACTGACAATAATTAAAAAAGGAAAAACTAATAGAAATACTTAGTATGCAATACTTTGAACAAAAAGTTCAGAGTGAACCCTTAATTCAGTTTTGGTTGAATCGAAGTGAAGAATATAATACTTTTTTATTTTTTGTATTAAAACAGTTTATACCTTTTAAAAATGTGTCTATTATTTTTTTAAATAAAAGGAGGGGGGCGGGGCAAGATAAAATTTTTTTTATGGAGGCGCAGTTACATATAGTTTGGATACCATTGCTCTAGGCCAGCGATTTCTAAACTGGGAGGCGCAGACTAGTGTAAGGGGAGGCGCGAAAAGTTTAATTTTCATAACATAACATTAAGATATATAAATTAAAAAATATATTTTCTTATAAATAAACTTATTATTTTTAAAAATATATTATCTGTTTCTGAAGGGCACATTACTGTTTTGTTTTAGACTGACAATTATTAAAGACGAAAATCTGATAGAAATAGTATGCGATTTTTCAAACAAAAAGGAGGCGGCAAGCACTAGCATAACTGTTTTTTTAATATTCATTTTGGTCATTTCCTAATATTAATTTTATAATAATATAATGATATATTCCAAAAAAGTGATAGTAAATTGTCTTTGCCCAAGCAACCCATGGATCACAGAAGCATTCTATCCAGCTCAAATTTTTGCATAAAATAAAATAAGAAAATGACTTAAATGAAGTACCATTTCTGGTTGACTACTCTTCTAAACTTTATAAATTTATATTTTTAGTTACGGTGTATACAAACAGAGAAAATGGAGTCAGGGGCCTCAAAATTAATTTTTAATTTAATCTTGATTTTGAAAACTTTCATGTTCACAATTATCTTTTAAACATATAAGAAATTAAAAATTACATTTAATGTCAATCAACCAGACCAATACATTGCAAACAGGTATAACTGATTCATATTTTGCAAGTCTGCTGTATAGTAATTAATGACTTTCAATTGTAAAGTATATAAGCATAATAAATAAAAAATATTTAACTATAATAAATATGGTAAAACGTGTAAAATACATTTAAAATATTTTCTTCAGCAAGCATCCAGTCAGTATGGAACTACATATATTGTAAAGTAAAAATAATTAGAATAGTATTTTTCACAATATTTAGTAATAAATGAAATTATGAAGCGTGAACTAAAAAAATTTAGTGTCTCGTATTCAGATAATGTTAAATATGATATATTATATCATCAATACTAATTAAAATTGTCATTCAAGATGCTAATAGTAATCCCAGTAATTGAAAAAGTACTCAAAAGGAATCAAATTTAGACGTTTCATTTCGGTTTCAGTAAAATTCCGTATTCACTACGATTCATTACGTTCAAGCAGCCTGAAGAAGTTTGCAGTGCTGCCAACCTATTTTTTAGTTGTCAATTTTCATTATTGATTCCGCGTGAATCTGGTGAATATCATTCAGATTGAAAATTTGCTATATCTTTTATTACGTTCGGAATTCAGATTCCGGAATAAAACATTTGATTCTTTTCTCAATTACTAGGATTAATGCCCCTTTTGTAAAACTTTCTGTTTCAAGTATTGATATAAATTCTTATGTTAACTGCATGCTTGCTGTAATTATTTATCAATTTTTAAACTATGTATTTTATTTAGTGGTGTAACATATTAAATTCTAAATATGTATAAGTACATAATATAACATACACTATTAAATATTATACATAAAAGTTGTTTCATGGGCAATCAAGCTTGTAGTTTTTATCCAATTATTTTAATACCCTTATTTTTACTTATTATTTTAATATGTTAACTGCCATGCGTTACCCAATACGGTAATAATCGCTTATTTTAGTGATATTAAAATTGATTGAAAAATGTGTATTAAAAAAGCGTGATAGTTAATGTATTAAATAAAAATATTATTTGATGGCTTTTATACTGATGCATTTCCAAGTAATATGGATTGGGTTGAAATTATTTTGGGGCTTTGTGACTAATTCTATTTAAAAAAAAAATACCGATAATAAATATTTTAAAAATCTTATTTTAGAAAGAAGAACTTTAACAATTACAATTTAAGTTTTCATTTTAATATAATATTTTTTTTGTTTTATTTTTTTATTTTATATCAATAGTCAATAATACATAATATATTTAATTAAAAATGGAAGAGAATTAAATTATAAACTGGCAATGAATATAATGCAACTAGTGATACATAGGTGTATGAACTGCTTAGTTTTTAAGTATAATTTACAAATACAGTTACAATGGTTATTAGTTTTTACAAACAAACTGAAAGTCTTTTCAATAGTTTTCAATAAATAAATCTTTTGATTTGGAAGCGTTAATTTTATCAATTAAAAAATATAAGACTGTTTTAAAATTAATTTTATGCACTTTGTGTCTCTAATTGCATATGTCTAGCAATATAAGTGATGCACAATATTTTATGTGGGGACAGTAGACCTGGTATGGATAAATTGTTAAAATATAATGTGGTTATACCTTGCAATGGGTGATTTTGAGTTGCAGAATAATTTTATTTTTAGTAACAATGAATAGCAAGGATTTACTATTATATAGGGGGGACTAGATAATATTAAATTTCAGCCATAATATGTGCACACATGGTCTACAACTAAATTATATAATATATTATTATTTTTGTAGATTATTGGGTGGCAAGTTTACCTTTTTTCATTTTTAATTAAAATTTGAGTAAGATTAAGTTAATTATAAAATATGAAATAATTTATTATTTAATTCTCATTTATAAAAATATTTAGTGGCATTTATATATCAATTAAGTTATTTTTTTATCAGTTGGGAAGAAAGCCAATAGGTATATTTTAATCCAATATTGTTATTAATGCTTTAATGTTTGTATTTTACATTTTAATACAGTATTGTATTTAAAATATCTGATAGATTGAAATATTTAAGAAATCTATACAGTTCAAAGTACACACTTTTATAATAAAAACGAATATGTATATAATAAATTCTAATAATTTATAGTATATCAATTTTTTTGTCTCCTATTCCTATTATTATCAACAAATTATAATAAAGTGGTAACCCTGGTGAAAAAATCTCAGATTCTTATAGAAATTGTGTTTTGCTTCCTCGCAATATCGAAGATACGAGAAGCTTCGTTATCGTTTTAAAACGAGAAAAAAAATTTGTTCTCCGATTTCAAAAATTTTACTTTATTTATCCGTTTCAGGTCAAGACAAACACTTTTTGTTCCGTGTCTGTCTGTCTGTGTGTGTGTGTGTGTGTCTGTCTGTCTGTGTGTGTGTCTGTCCCCCAATCCTTGTCACACGCCTAACTCATGAACCACTGAACCGATATTGATGAAACTTGGTTGGTTGGTTGGGTCTGGCTTGAGGACGGTCCCGTTTCAAAATAATTAAATTTGTGTGTAAGGGGGAGGGGTGACATCCCAAAAGATTTATTTTTTGAAGATATCTCAAGAAAGATACATGTTGCGTGAAAATTGTATAGAACCTTTTTTGTATAGCATTCAATTTTCTATAAGGTCACCTACGTTTGTTGTAAAATATTCCCTTACAAAGATTTATCTCAATTTGCTTTATAAAAATCGTCATTTGTTTTTTTAAATTGCTATTTACTTTGACATATTAAATGTCACTTTGACGTTTTAAATGTCATTTTGACATTCGAATAGCAGAAAAATAATGATTTTGATTGAAATTGTCAAAAAATTCAAAATATACGACATAATAACCAGGCGCGTATTAAGAAAAATGTCAAATTAAATTTTTTTATTAAAATCTTATGAAAATTAAATGGTTAACCAATGACAGGCAGTTCATCTGAATACTTTATCGGTTTTTATTTAAATTGTTCAATAATTAATTACCTTTGATGAATTTAGCACGAGGAAGCACCGTGCATTTACAAGGCAGAGTATTTTATAATGTATAGATTTATAAATATCATTCACCAGGGAAATACAGTTTGTTTAAAGGCAAGCGTGTATACAAGAGGGGATGGTAAAAAGGTCATCAAGAATTAAAGAGATACATTCGATATTATAAGGAAAGCTGGAAGTTATTTAAAGTAGTGAGATGAACATTACCCAAGAAAAAATTGTAGATCTACAGAGATCTACTCAGATCTTGACAGATTTGCATTTTGAGACATCATATTTTTTGATCTGTGGAGACTTGCAAAAATCTACAACGGTCTACAAAGATCTAAAACGATCTACAAAGATCTCTGAAGATAATTGTAATATACCGGGTGGACAATTTTAATGTTTAATGGAGAATAACTCGACCGGTAAGTGAAATAATAAAAAAGTTTTCAGATAAAAGTTGTACGGTTTGGAGGGGGACATGGACGTACTTGGATGAAATTTTTTTAGGTGGTGTTTTCAAAGTGGTATAAAGGCCATCATTTTTTTAATAGGAACCTATAATTTTTATCAAGTAATTTTATTTAACGTGAATAGACACGAATCTTTCATTGATAACTTTTTTTTAACAACTTAACCTTTCCAAGATATCTAACAAAATAATTCGAGATTTTGAACTTTCAATATTTTTTTTACTCAGAAACCATCAAGTTCAGAGAAAAAGTACAAGAAACAAAAAATGTTTATTTTGATCTAATAAAAATAAAGAATTATTTTTAAAATTTTAAAACTTCTTTAATTTATTTTATCTAAGCAAAAAAAAAAAAACAATGTTAAAAAAATTTTAGAATAATTTTAAACGGAATTCTTAAAGTTTTATTATACCAAAATAAACATTTTTTGTATTTTATGCTTTTTCTCTAAACTTGATGGTTTCTGAGTCAAAAAAAATATTGAAAGTTCAAAATCTCGAATTATTTTGTTAGATATCTTGGAAAGGTTAAGTTGTTAAAATAAAGTTATCAATGGAAGATTCGTGTCTATTCACGTTAAATAAAATTACTTGATAAAAATTATAGGTTCATATTAAAAAAATGATGTTGACCATTATACCACTTTGAAAACACCACCTTAAAAAATTCATCCAAGTACGTCTATGTCCCCGTCCAAACCGTACAACTTTTATCTGAAAACTTACCGGTCGAGTTATTCTCCATTAAACGTTAAAATGGTCCACCCGGTATGTTGAAAATTCATGAATTTTCAACATTTTAATCTCTAACACGATCTACAACGATCTTTAGAGATCGTTTTAGACTTTTTTAGGTCATTGTAGATCTTTGTCTCCGCAGATCAAAAACCAATAAAAATATGATGTTGGCTCAAAATGGAGATGTCGAGATTAGTTCAGTCAATATAATATTTGAGCTAGAAAAAAATGACGGAGTACGTTTTTTTCAAGAAATTGGTAGATTTCAATGTATAGAACATGGTGATAACTTTTCCCCCCCTTCACAGGGGGGTGCATAACTTTCTAGGGGCTTACAAAGCTGTCTAAAATCAGTTATTTGGGTATACCACTGGGGCTGTCAGTTTTAGAAGAAAACAGGTTTTATAAAATTACGAACAAAACAGTGTTTTTTAAAATTATGTAACATAAATAGTTAATGAAATAGAGCCCGCGAAATAATTCATTTAGCGACGTCGAGTTTGGCGATTATGCCTGAAATGTAGAGTTACGTTCGATCGCTATGTTTAATATGTATTTAATTGAATTTCAAAATGAAATTTTAAATTATAATAGAGAAAACAGTGCCCTAAACAATGCTCGGCACCCAATGTCGGAATCTCGAAAAATGTTTAAGTTATAAGCACTCAAAGTTCTAGATATTACAAAAATTTTAGGAAAATTATTCATGTTTTTCGACGACCCCAGAGAAGATCTACACCGAATAAATTAAATTCCAGCTAAGAATCTATAGAACATTTAATGCCCTAAATAATGGTTTCTGTCTGACCATGATTATTTTTAAATTATTCAAGTTATACGTAAATATCTAAAGACAAATTTGTAGAACAAAAACTTTTAATTTACACTGTTTTTGAATATAAAATAATTGTGATTATTACAACTTAAATTCAGGGCCGACAAGAGGGCGATGCAGGCGATGCAAAGGGGCCCGGGCTGAATCTATTCTTAAAAAAAATATAAATAATAATATTGAAAATTATTTGAATGATGAAATTTTAAAGTAGTTCTATTGATGACAGCTATTATAGCCAGGGCCGTCTTTAACCTATTGGGGGCCCTGGGCACATTAGGACAATGGGGCCCCTATGACCTTGACAGAGCTAAAGAAGTTTTCACTTCAAAAATTAAGAATATGAAAAACTAGTTTACTGATAGTACACCATTAAACGGGTGGCCAGTATTTCTTTACAACAATTTTTTCTGACTTTTCCCGGTTTTCCAGGTAAATTTTTACGTTTTTCCGTTTTTTATTAAATTTTTTTAAGCATATTTTACACGATATATTAAAGTTTACCGAACTTTAAAAAATAACTTTAATACAATTGCGAATTTTGTTGCATTTTTTTTTTCAAAATACTGATTTTAAGGTATCAAAATTCTCTATAAAATGATTATCTTAAATTTAAATTTTTTACATAAATGCACTCCGTGACATGTGTTAAAATGCGCATTTTTTATTACATAAAAACGTTAAAACGGGAAAAATGTTGAGGAACGAAATGCACCATCATAAAGTAGAGTAAACATTCCAGAAAAAAAAGATTTCAAATTGGTAAAATTTACAAACATTTGAAAACAGGCTATTTTTTAGGTATCCCCTTAATTAATGTGTAGAGGGTACGTGTATACGTAAAATAAATCAAATTTCAAGAAATTATTTTTAATAAAAATAATATCCTCAATAACAAATCACATAATAAATTAATATCACCACTGTTAAAAACCATTAATATATTCAACGATTGAACAAATTGCATGAAGTGTGGTACCTATACACTTCTGATTGATTAAAGTACTAAAAATAGATCACGTGATAAAACAGAATTATTTGTTGACAATAGAACTTTTTTGAAAATTCTGCATGTTTTTTTTTTTTTTAATTTAAATAGATAATTGTTTAAAAATATTTGCGAAAAATTTCTTGACGTGGTGTGGGTTTTGCATTTTTACAGAAAATTCCCTGGCTAGCAAAATTTCCTGACTTTCCCGGTTTTCCAGAAACTGGCCACTCAATATATTTTTATATGTTAAAATTTATCCTAAACATGCTGAAATCGGAAAGCCTGATTTTCGGGCGAGAGTAGAGGGGCTTCGCGCATGCAAAAACTAATAAGCAAGTAGGTATTGTAGTCAGTCATTAATGTCATTATCGTTTGATTTTTTTCAAAATAAATATCGTATGTTTTTCGGTAATAAATATCGGTTATTGTTTGGTGATATGGGGCCCCTATCAATCGCGGGGCCCTGGGCACGTGCCCAGAGTGCCCAATGGGAAAGAGGGGCCTGGCCCCAAAATTATAATAATTACCTTAATTACCTATTTAAAAATATTGAAATTAATAGTACAAACTTTAGTCACATTGGCGCTGATTTCATCATACGTGTATACAGGGTGTCCCATTTTAATCTATCACCCCTCTAATTTTTTTTATCTATCAATTAAATCAAAAAATGCTTCAAATAAAAGTTGTTTGGTTTTGAGGGGGACCCAAAAAATTAAGAGCACTTTACAGGCATTAGTTTTCATTTTGCAACAAGTTTTGCTCCGAAATTTCGTATCCGCTCGCGCTGTTTATAAAATAATAAACAATAATCAACAAATAATTTTGACCAAAAAATTGTGCTTATTTGAGATGTATTTACCTAACGTTTTTGAAAGTTTTATCCCTCTAGGTTTATTATTTTCAATTCTATAGCAGTATATTCCTCAGTTTTTCGCGCGTCAGCGGCACGACAAGATCGTTTACTCTGTTAAAAATATTTACTGAATTTTGATGAATTCTTACATAATTGTTTGAAATACTTTAATTTACGGTTAAAAAAGTTAAGAGCACGTCACTAGCATTTTTTTTCATTTTAAGTTAGGCTACGAAATTTACTATCCGCTCGTGCCGCATACAGGGTGTCCCATTTTAATCTATCACCCCCCTAATTTTTTTTATCTATCAATTAAATCAAAAAATGTTTCAAATAAAAGTTGTTCGGTTTTGAGGGGGACCTAAAATGGCTTTATTAATTTTTTATTTTTTGGGCGTCTTCATGGTCAAATAGGCCCAACTTTTTTTTCAAAATGAAACCTATATTTTTTATTACAATATCTTATTGTTTGGAAAAAAACAAGTATTTTGAAGAGCAAAAGTTAACAAAAAATCCTGATATAATTTTCCTAGTTATATCAGATTAAAATAAACATTTTTTGTTTTTTTACATTTTTCCTCTAAAGTTAATGGGTTTCGAGTAAAAAATTAGTAAAATTCTAAAATCTAAAAAATTTTTTTTATATTAAAAAAAAAATGAAGTCATACAAAAATTTATTTGAAACAAAAGCTACTTGTTTTTTTCCAAACAATAAGATATTGTAATAAAAAATATAGGTTTCCATTTGAAAAAAAAAAGTTGGGCCTATTTGACCATGAAGACGTTCAAAAAATAAAAAATTAATAACGCCATTTTGGATCCCCCTCAAAACCAAACAACTTTTATTTGAAGCATTTTTTGATTTAATTGATAGATAAAAAAAATTAGGGGGGTGATAGATTAAAATGGGACACCCTGTATATAATACATGACATTTACCTATCTATAGACGAATTTTGTTTCGTTCCTAGTGTTTTTTGTTTTTTTTCAAAAATGGGGACCATAATTGACAAGTACCAAATATTTTTACAAATATTTATTATCATGTGTTTCTGGTAAAGTAAGCATACAACATATTATTATATTATACAGTGCGTTCACGATGAAAGGAACAAATTCGTTTAAAATTCAGGTAATTATTTTGTGGAAAAACGCTCGGACCCGTCGATTAGTATTTTTAGTTGCGGATTTTTTGACATAAGAAAATTGTATACAGGGTGTCCCAAGAAGAACATATGCAGTCATCATTGATTTTTTTAAATGGAACACCCTATATATTATACCATTTTTTAATTGTACGATTAATTCTGAACACTTTTTGTAGGCCATACTATAACTCTAAAATCAGCGATTTTTGGAATAATGACTTTTGAAATGTGTTTCAAGAAGAACATATTTGGATTGGATTGGATTGGATTAGGTTGTGATTGATGATGAGGGTTAGATGCCTCTAAGGGCAGCCATACACGTTGCGGTTTGCCTTACAGGTTTACCTGTACAGGCAAACCTGTAAGGCAAACCTGTACAGGCGACGAGCTCACACACGTACAGGTAAACCGCAACGTATGCATTTGTGCCTTATTTCGCAGATTTTTAAGAGAAGAAAATTAAGTATCAAAATGCCATTAGACGCAGCTGGAGTAACTAGAGCTGTGGTTCTTATCGAAGAAGGGTTCAGCCAACGCTATGTGGCTCGTGTACTCGGTGCGCCGCGAATAACTGTAAGAGATGCTGTAAGACGGTTTCGGGAGACTGGTTCTTATACGTGGAGACCAGGACAAGGTCGAAGAAGGAGCACTACGGATCGCGATGATCGATTTATCAACAGTAATGTACTGAGAAATCGATTCACAACAGCTTTTGAGCCATGTAATAGACTATTTGAGGTGAGAAATGTGGATGTGTGTGAAAGGACAGTGAGAAGAAAGTTTTGTGGGGTCAAAGTTCACAAAAACAATATTTTTCAAATATCTATATCACGTAAACGGTGACCTTTTCGAGAGAAAATGTATCTTACTATTTTGTAGCTGAGATGATTTACTACAAAAATGAATTTGAGGGTTTTTATGAAAAATATTATTACAAATAAAGAAAATGACACTTTAATAACTCTTTATAATTCATGAACGATTTCTCCTACATAAAAACCCTCAAATTTTTTTGTAGTAAATCATCTCAGCTACAAATTAGTAAGAAACATTTTCTCTCGAAAAGGTCACCGTTTACGTGATATAGATATTTGAAAAATATTTTTTTTGTGAACTTTGACCCCACAAAATTGACACTTGCACATGTCAAATCGTTGAGGAACTTTCACACATTATTAAGTACCTTTATACTAAGGTTTATGCAAAAATTTAGCCTGTTACAAATTTTTTCCTTGTTGTACGTCTATTTTTCCTGGACTATACCGGGTGTTAAAAAAAGAATGTAAAATATTTCAAGAGGTAACAGTATGGACCAAAATAAGCAAAAAACTTCTAACAAACATGTGTCCGGAAATTTTACAGCCCTCCGAAGATTTGGCTCAAAATGAGTTTTTATTTAACACTAGAACGACGGGAGCAGTCATTTGACGGTAATTTCAATTTCAATATTGAATAATTCAAAAACTATTTGACTTACCGTAATGAGACTTTGTGACTTTTATTAATACTAGTAGTTAAATGAAACTATGTATCAAAATAATTCACATCTATTTTCTTTATTGTTTGAAACGTTGATATACCGACAAAGACGGCTGCGGTCTTTTGACGGCTATGATCTGATAAATATGTTTTTAATTGTTGTATGAGAGGGTACAACAATAAATACGTATATGAATTGTCAGTCAAATAAGCCTGTAATTGTGTATCGATATTATTGTGAGTAATTTGTGAAAAAAGCCCAGGGAATTCGAAGAAGGCGAGAATGTCTTATTCAGAAATGTAAAAATAAAACTAGTAAAGTATGCGATAATTATACTTGTAAAAACCTGCTTTGTGGCTCTTGTAACATGTAAAAATTGTGTATAAATATTAAAATTAAACATACATTACATCTACTTTTATTTCTTTAACTGACATTTATTAATTACTCATACAAAAAGATATTTAGTAAATTTGTAGTCATTTGACCGGTCGCCGTCTTTGTAGGTAGGTAGATTTTCCCGTCTTTCTAGTGTTAATATTTAGAGAACCCTTTCTGATAAAATTATGAAATTTGGTATTCCGTTTAGTAATAATAAGTGTTACCAATTTCTCGTATTAACCAATTATAATTTAGACTAGGGATGTATGGGGTCAGTGGGCCCATCGATTTTTATCTAGTATTTTTTTATTCTTTCATTTTTTCTTGAATAAGGGACTTACATAAGATTACATGACACAATATACACAAAAATATATTTTGCTTATTTGTCATAGGATTAACCATCGAGAAATATCGATGGTAAAAAAAGCATGCAGAATTTAACTTAATACAGATGCTTCAAATTACAAATAATAAATTTATATTCTTGTTCTATGTTAAAAACTAAGAAAAAAAGTTAACATAAGTATACAACAAAAAATGCACCCTTATCAACAAATAACCATTTTTAATTTCGTTTTTTAGTCAAGTTAGTAATGTTCGTGTTACAATAATAGAACTGGCTATAGATCTAAGAGGATTCATATTAGGAGGTTTCTTTATATGAACTTTTTTCTTACCTTTAATCATAAAACAAGAATATAAATTTATTATTTGTAATTTGAAGCATCCGTTTTATGTTAAATTCTGCATGCTTTCTTTACCATCGATATTTCTCGAAAACGATTAATCCTATGACAAATAAGTAAAATATATTTTTGTGTATATTATGTCATGTAATGTAATGTAAGTCCCTTATTCAAGAAAAAATTAAGGAATAAAAAAATACTAGATAAAAATCGATGGGTCCACTGACCCCAAACATCTCTGGTCTAAATTATAATTGGTTAATACGAGAAATCGATAACACTTATTATTACTGAACGGAATACCAAATTTCATAATTTTATCAGAAAGGGTTCTCTAGATCATAGGTGTCCAACCTTTTGACCCTCGTGGGCCGCAGAGCGCAAAAAAATAGCGAAAAAAATTTTTAAGGGCCGTAAAAAAATTTGAAGATCTTTTTTTTTACTTGATTAATTTATTTATATCTTTGTAGTATGTACACTATCTATACTACTTTATAACACAGAAAATCTGAAGACCTTTTTTTACTTTATATCGTTAATTATTTTCATATTTTACTTTTTTTTTAATCTTTTTATTATATTTTTTATCTTTATATTTTATATTAAATCTTATGCGGGCCGCACGAAATGTGCTCGAGGGCCGCATGCGGCCCGCGGGCCGCGGGTTGGACAAGCCTGCTCTAGATATTAAATAAAAACTCATTTTGAGCCAAATCTTTGTTGGGCTGTAGTTCCCTCACGTAAAATTTCCGGACACATGTTTATTAGAAGTTTTTTACTTATTTTGGTCCATACTGTTACCTCTTTAAATATTTTACACTCTTTTTTTAACACCCGGTATATGTAATATATAAATATTATATTGACTTGTTATTTAATTTACAGGGAAGATTAACAGAAATGTTGGCGCATATACGAATTCTTAGATATAACGATGGTGAAAAAATAGAAACTGGAATGCAAGAACGATACAAAATGGATCCTGCTATACAAGATGATATAAAGAACTTCTTAAAATTAGAACAAGCTGGAATAAATCATTTAATCCAAACAGTAAACACTGATTTAGAAAATCTAAACTTAATAAAGACTTCAATGCTTAAACTTTTGCAAGGTTCATAACATTCAAAGAAGGTTTATTTTTCTCAAAACTAACTTATTATTTAATCTTTTTATAAATTTGTCTTGATAAATGTAAATAATAAAAAATATATATTAAAAAGAAAACACTATTGTTTAATTCGAGTATAAAATTTATTATTTTTTGTTTTTATTATAAAATACATAAATTTTATGTTGGCCAGTACCTATAATAATATTTAAAACAAAAGTGCATATTTATTATTAATAAAAATAATATACTAGTAGTGACGTTAAAATATAATAAATAAAACAACTAATTGTCTAAACGTCAAAGATTTAATAAGCAAGGAAACGTAGCGAGCTTTCGATTCACAGAATCATCGTCAGGCTAAAATAATAAATAGTAATTAAATACAATAAATATATTACAAAATATTGATATTTTAAAAAATAAAAATTCAGAAATATACCTATTTAAAGGGGAGAATGCGAAAACGGTGTCGTTATCTCAACAATTTTCATTAGCTACGGAATTGTTTGGAAAAAATAACAAATCTCTTAGTAACTATTATCTACTATTTACACATATATGTAATACTTCTATATTGCCAATCAGGATCGGGAAAAAGGATAAGTCTGTACGGCGTGGACATATATTGTTGTCTCGCTATTTTCAAGTCAAATGGTCACTAGTGCGCATGTGCAATCAGTTTTAAACTGACATATTTGATTAAAATTGTTTTAATTGGCCAAGGCCTCCTCTTATTAGATTCTGCGCCTGCGCAATGGAATCCATTTGACTTGACCATCTCACTTCAACTTTTCCCGGCCCACTTATAGCGATTGGCAATATAGGAGTATTACATATATGTATTTACAACACTATTTTAAATAATTAATTTTAAATCTGTCAAAATTTCATTTTTTAATATGTTTCTTTCGTTTCTTAGTAACTATTTAGTTACTAAGAGATTTGTTATTTTTTCCAAACAATTCCGTAGCTAATGAAAATTGTTGAGATAACGACACCGTTCTCGCATTCTCCCCTTTAAATAGGTATATTTCTGAATTTTTATTTTTTAAAATACCAATATTTTGTAATATATTTATTGTATTTAATTACTATTTATTATTTTAGCCTGACGATGATTCTGTGAATCGAAAGCTCGCTACGTTTCCTTGCTTATTAAATCTTTGACGTTTAGACAATTAGTTGTTTTATTTATTATTAATAAATATACATAAATATGAAATGTACAGCTGTATAGAGTGCAGTTCATTTTGAGTGTATAGTACACGAGTGATACACATTTGCAATACATATATTGTAACCAGCAACAAAGACCAGACAAAACTGTTCATTTATTTGTATATCGTCCCTTAGCTAACAACACCGCATAAGTCAAAAATTAGCAGTTGCGCGTCGATCTACCAATCACATTCTAGATGTTTCGGACAATAAGAGACCAGAATTAAAGAAATAGTGACGGCGCGCAAGCCGGTAGCCGGGGTAGCCTATATAAAACATACACGGTTTGTTCGCTTTACTGTAAAGTTGGTCAAAACGACTTGAGCGGTGTTGTTAGATAAGGGACGATATGCCACTTGTGTACTGTACACCGTTAATGAATGTACTAAAAACTAACATATTTAAACGGAAGTAATACAATACAAAACATGGTTTAAAAAAATAAATATTATATAGGTGTTCACTACTGTTCACTTATAGCTTTGAACAAGAATATCAGGTAAATGAATTGATGAATAGCCAACACAATTAAAGATAAAATAAACTAAACAGTATCTTATTGACATAATATAATATAAGACAATATAAAATTTGAGCTACAAAAAAATGACGGAGTACGTTTTTTTTTCAAGAAATTGTTAGATTTCAATATATAGAACATAGCAATAACTTTTCCCCCCCTCGAAGGGGGGTGCATAACTTTCTAGGGGCTTACAAAGCTATCTAAAATCAGTTATTTGGAAATAACACTGGGGCTGTCAGTTTTAGGATAAAATAAGTCTAATAAATCTTAAAACTGATGAAATTACGAACAAAATGGTGTTCCTAAAAATTATGTACCTTAAATAGTTCATGAAATAGAGCCCGCTCTATTATAACTTAAAATTTCATTTTGAAATTCAATTGAATACATATTAAACATAGCGGTTGAACAGAACTCTGCATTTTAGGTGTAATCTCTAAACTCGACGTCGCTAAATGATTTTTTCGCTGGCTCTATTTCATTAACTATTTAAGGTACATAATTTTTAAAAACACCATTTTGTTCGTAATTTTATCAGTTTTAAGATTTATTAGACTTATTTTATCCTAAAACTGACAGCCCCAGTGTTATTTCCAAATAACTGATTTTAGACAGCTTTGTAAGTCCCTAGAAAGTTATGCACCCCCCTTCGAGGGGGGGGGAGTTATCACCATGTTCTATACATTGAAATCTACCAATTTCTTGAAAAAAACGTACTCCGTCATTTTTTTCTAGCGCCACCCCTATACAAAATTGTCTAGCGACAGGACTACTTTATGATGGTGGAATATTTTCTGTATTTCGTTTATTAAACTTATTTTTAGTCAATTTCCTTGCTTTAAATACAGGAATTTTACTAACTGATTTATTAAACTCAGAATCTTGTTTTAACTTTCTATTTACTGATTTTGACCTAACAGAATTTTCATTTGTATCACGATCTTTTAAAGGTGTTCTATTTGATTCTGATATTTTCTTAGCTACTGTTTCACAATTAATATTAAAATCATCTTCATAAATCAATATTTGATTTGAAAGAACAGGATGTTTTTTTGATGAATTTTCATCTTTATCGCTTAATGTTTTTAAAATCTCTAAATTTAAATTTTTTTAAATCATAGATCATATTGAAACAGATTTAGATGCTGTTCATGTTAAACTAAACACATTAATAAAACCGACAACACAAAATGTCAGACCCAAAAAACATAAAAAATTCAATGGAAAATCACAAATATCAGATATGATTCAGCCAAAAGAATTATTACGTGCTAAATTCATAGATATGGCTGAAACTGGAGATTTAAGTACTCCAGAGGAATTTGATTCCCGAGTTCTAGATCCTCGTTTTCCATCAGATGATGTCGCAAGAATGCCAATACAGATTGTTAAAATATTAGATGTTGATCCAAGGTCCCCAGCTATTGAAATATGTAGTTAAAGTTATTGACAAAACAGATGTAAGTGAAGAATTTCAGGAAAGAGTTTTAGATAAAATTGATATCCTAGAAGAGACATATGAAAAAGAAGAAATTAAAGACTTGAAAAAAAATTTAAATTTAGAGATTTTAAAAACATTAAGCGATAAAGATGAAAATTCATCAAAAAAACATCCTGTTCTTTCAAATCAAATATTGATTTATGAAGATGATTTTAATATTAATTGTGAAACAGTAGCTAAGAAAATATCAGAATCAAATAGAACACCTTTAAAAGATCGTGATACAAATGAAAATTCTGTTAGGTCAAAATCAGTAAATAGAAAGTTAAAACAAGATTCTGAGTTTAATAAATCAGTTAGTAAAATTCCTGTATTTAAAGCAAGGAAATTGACTAAAAATAAGTTTAATAAACGAAATACAGAAAATATTCCACCATCATAAAGTAGTCCTGTCGCTAGACAATTTTGTATAGGGGTGGCGCTAGAAAAAAATGACGGAGTACGTTTTTTTCAAGAAATTGGTAGATTTCAATGTATAGAACATGGTGATAACTCCCCCCCCCCCTCGAAGGGGGGTGCATAACTTTCTAGGGACTTACAAAGCTGTCTAAAATCAGTTATTTGGAAATAACACTGGGGCTGTCAGTTTTAGGATAAAATAAGTCTAATAAATCTTAAAACTGATAAAATTACGAACAAAATGGTGTTTTTAAAAATTATGTACCTTAAATAGTTAATGAAATAGAGCCAGCGAAAAAATCATTTAGCGACGTCGAGTTTAGAGATTACGCCTAAAATGCAGAGTTCTGTTCAACCGCTATGTTTAATATGTATTCAATTGAATTTCAAAATGAAATTTTAAGTTATAATAGAGCGGGCTCTATTTCATGAACTATTTAAGGTACATAATTTTTAGGAACACCATTTTGTTCGTAATTTCATCAGTTTTAAGATTTATTAGACTTATTTTATCCTAAAACTGACAGCCCCAGTGTTATTTCCAAATAACTGATTTTAGATAGCTTTGTAAGCCCCTAGAAAGTTATGCACCCCCCTTCGAGGGGGGGAAAAGTTATTGCTATGTTCTATATATTGAAATCTAACAATTTCTTGAAAAAAACGTACTCCGTCATTTTTTTCTAGCGCCACCCGATCTTTTAAATCAATATTTGATTTGAAAGAACAGGATGTTTTTTTGATGAATTTTCATCTTCATCGCATAATGTTTTTAAAATCTCTAAATTTAAATTTTTTTTCAAGTCTTTAATTTCTTCTTTTTCATATGTCTCTTCTAGGATATCAATTTTATCTAAAACTCTTTCCTGAAATTCTTCACCTACATCTGTTTTGTCAATAACTTTAACTATTTCAATAGCTGGGGACCTTGGATCTGATGGAATACGAGGATCTAGAACTCGGGAATCAAATTCCTCTGGAGTACTTAAATCTCCAGTTTCAGCCATATCTATGAATTTAGTACGTAATAATTCTTTTGGCTGAATCATATCTGATATTTGTGATTTTCCATTGAATTTTTTATGTTTTTTGGGTGTGACATTTTGTGTTGTCGGTTTTATTAATGTGTTTGGTTCAACATGAACAGCTTCTAAATCTGTTTCAATATGATCTATGATTGTAACCAAAGGGTCAACTATTGATTTACGGTTATCATCTGTTGTTGGATTATTTGGTGTATTTTGAGTACTGTCTGCAGCATTCTTTATAGAAGTTACTTTCAATAGTTTGATTGGCATATCATCTAAATTCTTATTGCGTACATTTGATGTTGGTTCTGGCATTTCCGTAGAAATATCAGAAGAATATTCATTAGATATTTCTTTAAAAGATATACTTTTATCATCAAATTTTTGTTGATAAAAGTTGTTCAATGTCTGAAATAAAAAATAACTATTGTCAATTTTTCTTTCAAAATAGAACTTCTAGTTACAATGGTATTATAACAAGTCGGTTGTTAATGTTTTTATGTTTTCGATTTCACGTGGTATCTGTTGGTTTCAGCTCTATATACCGATAAAGTCTTTGTACTACATATGCTACCCGTGTTATGCTCTTTTCCTTAGTTCGAACCAATTTTATATTTTCGATTTTACGTGGTACCTGTTGGTTTCAGTTCAGGTCCAAGCTCTTTTCCCCAGTTCTACCAATCGTTTATTAAATTTGTGTTCCTAATGATTTTAGAAATTTGTTCTATTTTTTAAAACTTTTTTCGGTACTTGTGCATTAAGACAAAAAATATGTGCAAGGTGTTTTTTTTATAGCAACCCGGTTGTTAAATGTTTGGCAACGCACCCCTGAATATATCGAGATATTAATGTGTAAAAAAAGTTCTTAAGTTTTACTAAACTTATGTTTTTATATTATGAGTTATAAATTAGAAAATAAAACTATTTTTACCTGTTTCGGAGTTAGTATAATCTCAACCATTGGTGATCTTGGTTCCAAATCATGTTGATTTATTACTTTTTTAGTTGCTATCGGTGTTGTAACTATACTTGCTTCAGCTAAAATTATGTCTTGGTTCTTTAATTGTTTTAAACAATTTCCCATTTTATTAGCGAATTTTTCGAAGAAAAATATAGCTATGAAAATTTAATATGAATAAATTAAATTTTAAATGTGCTCTGTGCAAGCTTCAATTGGATAAAATGCATGTTTAGACGTTGTTGGTACATAATTCAAACGATTACATCACGGGGGTTCAACCATAGAGATAAATAACCGCGATATGTGCTGCCACCTGTGCGACCGTTGAACTAACTATACCATTCCGAAGCGCGAAATTCAAATCCCTTTTCATTCCATTTATTTTGTATTATACTCATCAGTTTAGATGCAAAATATTGCAACGATTGCAACTACAATAAAATATATCACCAAATATGATATAATTTATTGTAACTACAATATTTTGCATTTAAACTGTAAATCTGTAATGAAAATAATTGAAATAAAACAAAATATTTGGTACTTGTCAATTATGGTCCCCATTGTTTGAAAAAACTAAAATCACTAGGAACGAACCAGAATTCGTGCGTAGATAGGCATATGTCATGATGAAATTAGCGCCAATGTGACAAAAGTTTGCACTATTAATTTTAATACGACAATTCAATTTTTAAATAATAATTGAGGTAGGAAGTGAAATATATATAACCCTACTAACCCACCTAACCCCTAACCGTATTAATAACCTACCATAAGTAAACAACACGATTTCGCCCCAAACAGGGCCGTCTTTAACCTATTGGGGGCCCTGGGCACATTAGGACAATGGGGCCCCTATGACCTTGACAGAGCTAAAGAAGTTTTCACTTCAAAAATTAAGAATATGAAAAACTAGTTTACTGATAGTACACCATTAAACGGGTGGCCAGTATTTCTTTACAACAATTTTTTCTGACTTTTCCCGGTTTTCCAGGTGAATTTTTACGTTTTTCCGTTTTTTATTAAATTTTTTTAAGCATATTTTACACGATATATTAAAGTTTACCGAACTTTAAAAAATAACTTTAATACCATTGCGAATTTTGTTGCATTTTTTTTTTCAAAATACTGATTTTAAGGTATCAAAATTCTCTACAAAATGATTATCTTAAATTTAAATTTTTTACATAAATGCACTCCGTGACATGTGTTAAAATGCGCATTTTTTATTACATAAAAACGTTAAAACGGGAAAAATGTTGAGGAACGAAATGCACCATCATAAAGTAGAGTAAACATTCCAGAAAAAAAAAGATTTCAAATTGGTAAAATTTACAAACATTTGAAAACAGGCTATTTTTTAGGTATCCCCTTAATTAATGTGTAGAGGGTACGTGTATACGTAAAATAAATCAAATTTCAAGAAATTATTTTTAATAAAAATAATATCCTCAATAACAAATCACATAATAAATTAATATCACCACTGTTAAAAACCATTAATATATTCAACGATTGAACAAATTGCATGAAGTGTGGTACCTATACACTTCTGATTGATTAAAGTACTAAAAATAGATCACGTGATAAAACAGAATTATTTGTTGACAATAGAACTTTTTTGAAAATTCTGCATGTTTTTTTTTTTTTTTAATTTAAATAGATAATTGTTTAAAAATATTTGCGAAAAATTTCTTGACGTGGTGTGGGTTTTGCATTTTTACAGAAAATTCCCTGGCTAGCAAAATTTCCTGACTTTCCCGGTTTTCCAGAAACTGGCCACTCAATATATTTTTATATGTTAAAATTTATCCTAAACATGCTGAAATCGGAAAGCCTGATTTTCGGGCGAGAGTAGAGGGGCTTCGCGCATGCAAAAACTAATAAGCAAGTAGGTATTGTAGTCAGTCATTAATGTCATTATCGTTTGATTTTTTTCAAAATAAATATCGTATGTTTTTCGGTAATAAATATCGGTTATTGTTTGGTGATATGGGGCCCCTATCAATCGCGGGGCCCTGGGCACGTGCCCAGAGTGCCCAATGGGAAAGAGGGGCCTGATTATAGCTTCATCATAGTTAAAGGTTGATATAAATTTAACATAACAGCCCCTTGTTAGAGAATAATTTAATTTTCACAAAAGAAGCAGAAGATATAGACCTTCCTCTGAAAATATTATTTAAACGAAAGAAATTAAATATAAATATAGAAGAACAAACTGTATGGAGAAAGATTTAACATTAGAGCTCCAGGGGCCCGGCCCTTTGCATTTTGGTAAAAAAATTTACCTAAATGATTTAAATTTGAGTAAATTTTGAATAAAAGAGGTTTGAATTATTTTAATGAAATACTTCTGGAAAAATATTAGGTAATCCATCATAGAAAAAAGCGAGAGGCCTCCCCTAAGAAAATCTAATTTATTTTATATGATAAATTGAAATTCACAAACTAATTAACTAACTAACCAAATCATATGATATTTACGTTATTTTACAAAAGGGGTTTGTTTTTATTTTGGCAAGTGTAGAATTTAAATTTTATTATTATGCTCAATGTCAAAAATACGTTTCATCCATTCAATTTAGTAACTACCTAAATAATATTTTTTTTTTAGAAATTTGATTTTCTGAATTATATTTCTTCTTGTGATTGAAGGGTTAAAATCAAAAGTGTCTAAAACTTTTTTATTGCAATTTAGGAAACCTATTTGACACCCCACTTGATGGGGTGAGTAAAAAAAATTGTATATGAGCGGGGGGGGGGGGGGGGGGTCCAAAATTTTTTTTTGCATCGGGGCCCGGTTTGGCTCTCGGCGGCCCTGGGCCTACGTCATTTTGCTCAAGACAGGAGATCTGTTCAGCTTCTTTATCGTCAATAACTAGAGGTTCTAAATTTTGTGTGAGTATTGCCCGGGCTATTACCCCAGTGTGACAATATAGCGGACGATTCGTTAGTCGTGAAGACTAGTGAAGACGCAAGATGATAGAAATATAACTGAATATTAGTTGAATGCATACGTATACTAATTACAGCTATATAAACTAATTGTAAGAAAGAAAGACACGATTCGATTTAAACATGTCAAAAATTATAACAAAACAGTAAAAAAACAATAAGTTCTGACCAGGCCCGGATTTACCATGCAGACAGCGTAGGCACGTACCTAGAACAAGAAAAATTAAAGGGCGGAAATTTTTGGCGGAAACTTTGGAAAAAAGTCACCGTTATCAAAAACCTACTTTTTTATTTTTTGTTCAATCAAAATTTTTTTTAAATGTCTCGTAACAAACAGAGGGGGCGGGAATTTTCGCAACTGCCTAGGGGCGGCAAATTTCCAAATCCGGGCCAGGTTCTGACCCTCCTCCTGGCAACGCAACTGATTTGTACATTTCTGTATAAATAACCCCCGTTAAAGATTATTATAGGTAATCATGAAGAATAAAAATATGCTATAGTATATTATAATATAGAATACCGCTTATTGTACCATTTTATTTATTTTACCGAGTGACTAATCACTAAATTTATTATAATATTTTTATTGTACATATATAATACATACATATATGCACCCACGTACTCAACATTATAAATAAATGAAAAGTCACGCTGATAAAAATTCAATGTATTGCAGTATAGGCAGTGGCGGATTTTCCATAAGGCCCAGTAGGCCCGGGCCTAGGGCGGCAAATCGTGCCAAAAAAAAATCACTGATGATAACAAGATTAACAAGAAATAACTCAAATGCAAAGTATCTTAATATTTTAAAGGCTCGCGTACCGTATGATTATAATCTTCCTAGATCACTATTTTTGCGTATCAAAATATAAATAATTTCGTACATCGTACATATAAAATATGTAGGTACACCCGCCAGTAACTGTACAGGAGAAAGATCGTTTTCTTGTTTGCGCAGAGTTAAAAACTATTTACGCACAACAATGACGGAGCAGAGGTTAAACTATCTTGCTTTGCTTAACATAGAAGCAGTGCCGGATTAAGCCCACCGGGGGCCTTAGGCCATTCAAAATTTGGGGCCCCCCCTTTTTTTGAAAAGCTGTAAAATTAAGTGTTATTAAAACATGCATAGAAATTTAACAGTCTTTAAATATCATTTTAAGGTTCTTCAAGACAATAAAACAAACAAAATCATTTTTTTCTGTTAAATTATATATTTCTTAATTTTAATAATATAATAGTTTATAAACTAATCTTTGGAGTAATCTTAAAGCTTTCGGGATCGGAAAAAGCACTCGCCTTCAAAAAACTTTTTTTCTACATTTGAGATCAATGAACTCGTCGATGATTTCTTCAAAATCAATTTTACGAAGAATATCCGAATCGATTGACATCAGACTAAGCATGTCCAGTCGTTCTTGACCCATAACACTTCTTTGCTCGTTTTTGATACGTTTCAATTTCAAAAAAGAGCGCTCTGTTGAACAATTCGATATCATTAGGGTCAAAAAAATGCGAAGAGCGATTTCAACGTTCGGAAAAACAGATGCTAGCGGGCGATTCGAAATTTGAATAGTCAATAAAATAACAATCTAAATGATAAATTAATATAAATTTCAAAATAATTTGTTTAAAAATAGATTTTATAAATAATTGCATATGATAAATAAATTGATCGACAAAATTGGTCGATCGATTGTTCAAAGGCTTTTTTCGTTAAAACTACAATAAAAATTCGATAGAATAAAAAATTGAATTAATAAAAAAAATTCAAAAATTTCAAAATTTTCAAATTTTCATGGGGGCCCTTGTTCGTCGGGGGCCCCAGGCCACGGCCTAGTCCGGCCTAATGGGTAATCTGCCACTGCATAGAAGCTGATTTTTTAAGCAAATTGGATTGCGAAGATTTAATTAATGATTTTGCTGCGCTTAAGTGCAGACGAGTTCTGTAACACATTGTAAAATATTTATTTTATTAAAAACAAAACCTAAAACCGTTTTAAATGTTTTATTTAAATGTCCAACCATCCCTGAAACCTCGGAAAATATTAAAAACTAGCTTTATAAGCTAGCTTTTCTGATTCAATTAAAAGTGGGAATAAAATAAATGCATGAATTATGTATCTAGTCTATAATGATGGGTGCTGAGAATGGGGCGGCACATGATCTGGGGCCTAGAGCGGCTAGGACTGCAAATCCGCCACTGGCAGTAGGTAGGTACATATATTGTATATACAATACCAATGCATTTTCAGTTTTCAGGGATATTTTTTATTTAAACTTATTTGTAAAAAAACTGTATTGAAAAATTAATTAAAAATTATTTTAAAAAATAACACCGTCAATTTATTGTTGGACATTATCACTCCCATAGATTTATTTGGTATACACATAATGCAATATACCATATACAGGATGTCATATTTTAAGTGCACACTTCTAATAACATTTTATGGTGAAATGTTATCAAAAAACTTTTCAGATAAAAGTTACACGGTTTGGAGGGGGACATAGACGTATGAGGATGAAATTTTTATAGGTGGTGCTTTCAGGGTGATATGAAGGTCAACATCATTTTTTAAAATAGGAACCTTTAGTTTTTATCAAGTAATTTTATTTTACGTGAAAAAACACGTATCTTTCATTTAAAACTTTTTTTGAACAACTTAAACCTTTCCAAGATATCTAACAAAATAATTCAAGATTTTGAACTTTCAATATTTTTTTTACTCAGAAACCATCACCTTTAGAGAAAAAATACAAAATACAAAAAATGTTTATTTCTAATAAGACTTGAAGAATTATTTTTAAAATTTTACAACTTTTTCGATTTATTTCATATAAAAAAAATTTGTCAAGACATACACCAGTGTATGCCATAAGGGTTCCGAAGTATATAGGTACTACGTGGACTGTTTAGAGCCATTTACAGGTGCATATTTGAGTTAAAAATAAATATAAAAATATAATCATATTCTATTAATTTAGATCTACATTTTGACACCCCATAAGCCTAGATATGAAAATAAAATAAATTCCATGACGCCCCTTCCTATTTTTTCAAAATTTAAAATGATATTGTTGATTTTAGTATTTGTCGCTACTAGTTTTATAAAAACCCCATTACCATTTTTTTCAGATTTTTTGAGTCAGTAGTTACCGAGCTAGAGAGGGGGTGGACAAATTTTTGTTTTCTTGAAGCCCCCTGCAGGCGCCATTTTTAATTTATAAAAAAAAATAAAAAATAGTGTCGTATTCTACTCACTGAGATCTACATTTCGACACCCCACATGCCCAGATAAAAAAATAAAAATAAAAAAATGTATGACACCCCTCCCCTTTTCTCCAAAATTTGAAATGATATTGGTGACATTAGTATTTGTCGTTGGTAATCGCACCAAATCCTCATTACCTAATTTTTTTCAGATTTTTCGAGCCAGTAATTACCGAGTTAGAGGGGGGTGGGGGACAGACAAAATTTTTGCTTGGAGCCCCCTGTAGGCGCCATTTTTAATTTAAAAAAAAAATAAAAAATAGTGTCATATTCTACTCACTGAGATCTACATTTTGACACCCCACACGATTTGGAATACATGTTTTTTGTTTTTTTGAATTTGCTTTAAAGCCCCCTGTAGGCGCCATTTTTGATTTATAAAAAAATAAGAATAAGGATCAAATTACACTAGCTTGGTTACACATTTTGATGTGCCACTTGCCTTGGTATAAATTTTTTTTTTTTTTTTTGCCTGTCTTTAGCTTCTCAGCACCCCCCCTAAAAAATATTTTTCCAAAATATTTGTACATATTTTACTAGAGGGTGTCATTTTACATATTCATTAGAAATTTCAAGGTTCTAGCTTATATAGTTTACGAGCTATTGAGCATTGAGTGAAAAGGACGGACGGACGGACGGACGACAAAGTGAGATTAATAGGGTTTCTTCGGAACCCTAAAAATTGTTAAAAAAAATTTGAATAATTTCATATTCAAATTCTAAACATGTGTTCGGAAATTCTTCGTGTGGGAGCTGCAGATCCGCAAAGTTTTAGCATAAAATTAGTTTTTATTTAATATTTTGATAATTTAAACAATTATTAACATGAAACAGAAAGATCAAGTGCAATTTAAGAAATCGGAGAACATTTTCTTTTCTATTTAAAATAAGATCGCAAAGCTCGTATTTTCAATAATAAAACAACTGATAACAAAGATACAACGCATTTTATTCATTATTGAATCAAAATCACAAGTGCCATGGAAAACTAAAATATGTTTATTAATTAATCGAGACGTCAGCGAATAGAAAACAGAATATTCACTCAAGTGCAATATTAAATTCAAGTCAAGTAAGCTTTGGAAAAAAGAATGGTTGATGTTTGAAATTTTGATATGTATTTGTTAAAATTCGTTGTTTATTTTGTTAATGTATAACAGCAATGCTGGTTTTAAGGAGGGAGACTGGGCAACCGCCTTGGGTACCAATTCAGAAGGGGCGGAGGACGGCCATACGAAGAAAAACTTAGCTTAAATTCGAGTATAACTTTTTTTAAATGATCATCATTAATTAGGTCAAATTCTCTAATACTATCATTACTATCGTATTTCTCCTAAACGGTTGATCTTATGATAAATTAACAAAGTATATTTATATGTGTTTTGTGTCAAATGACCTTATAAAAGTACCAAACATAGGAAAAATTTAAGAATATTACTAGATAAAAATCAAAGGACCCACTGGCCCCAAACATCCCTTGTCTAAAAAATCATTAGTTGATACTGGAAATTGATAACATGTGTTAATAAACCAGGTATCAAATTTAATTACTATATCACATTTGGTTCTCAAAATATTAATTTTAGACAAAATCTTTGAGAGTCTGTAGTTCCCTTACGAAGAGTTTCCGGACACATGTTTATAAGAACTTTTTTGCTTGAAATATTTTTCACAATCAACTGTTCAAGTTTGTTTCACTTGATATGACTCATCCAGTATATTGTACCTATATTGCGCCTTCTACTTTTTTGATGACCTTTTGTTATAATAATTTTATATTTATAAAAAAAATCAAAGTTTTCCGCCCCTAGCAAAGTGCCCCCCAGGGCGGATACTCTCTCCACCCCCTCCCCTTAACTCTACGCTACTGTTACCCATACCTAAGTTTTAAGCAAGGACTGACAATGCATCTGCTCACGTACGCACGTAAGTGCATGGTTTTGTATGCATAAAAAATCTTTTAAAGGGAAAACCGCAGTTATTTTGCATCATCGTGTAATAATACACTTGTTGGAAAACTTGATCTGTAAGAAAAACATCGCTTATGTATATTTATTATCCGGTTTTATAACACTTTAACGTTCATGGCATTGACCTTATATAGAAGTTCACGCTCGAATTGTAATACGGCGTTTATCTTCGACGTAACTGTCTGATATAGTATACACACAAAACACATTCATTCATACTTGTTTCATTAGTATAAACTACAGGACTATAGTGTGGCGGTCCCCAAATGGTTTATATTCGACTTCATTGTCAGCTCATAATGTTAGTGAATTTTTTCTTTACCAACTCGGCTAGATAATAATAAGAAATAAGAACACCGGCACAAAAAAAAAAATTGTCTGTACACCGGGCGCCACCTATCTACGGGCATGTTTTTCGACCCGCTGAATACGAATTTCAAGTCAGTTTAGGCCGTCCAGCCTTCAATTTCGAGTAAATTGCAAAAAAACCCAAAAAATAGCGAAAATTCGATGTTTTGGCAAGAAAAAAAATTTTGAGATCTAAGGCAAGCATAATTTTCATGTATTTTGATCTGTTAAATACTATTTTCGATCGTACTTTAATCATAAACCGTTTTAAATCTAAAAAAATTGTAAAAAATCATCAAAAATTGCAAAAATCGAAGAAAATTGGGATTATCTTGGTATAAAAAATTTTGTGGACCCGGATTGACGAAGATTTTCATGTAATTTATTCTACTTGATCTGATTCTGCAATAAATTTGGCCCATAGTCCCTTCAAACATTCATAAAATTGCAAAAAATCGATAAAACAGCAGAAAATTGCTGCCGAAAAAATGGAAAAAATCTTTTAATTACAATTAAATAAATTTCTTGTATTTTTTGTTAACAAAATACAAGATGTATTTTAGAAATAAAAAATACAAGAAATTTATTTAATTGTGATTAAAAGATTTTTTTCCATTTTTTCAGCAGCAATTTTCTATTTTATCGATTTTTTGCAATTTTATGAATGTTTGAAGGGACTATGGGCCAAATTTATTGCAGAATCAGATCAAGCAGATTAAATTACATGAAAATCTTCGTCAATCCGGGTCCACAAAATTTTTCTTGCCAAAATATCGAATTTTCGCTATTTTTTGGGTTTTTTTTTGCAATTTACTCGAAATTGAAGGCTGGACGGCCTAAACTGACTTGAAATTCGTATTCAGCGGGTCGAAAAACATGCCCGTAGATAGGTGGCGCCCGGTGTAGACAATTTTTTTTTTGTGTGCCGGTGGAATCGATTTACTTACATATATCTGTTTTTGTGTTATTGATTAAAAAAATAGATATAATAAAAAACAGATTCCTGGGTTCTAGGCGTAATTAACTTGATTGTAGTCGTTATTTTGGGCAATAAATAGTCACTCAACGCAACAGTGGCGTAGATAGCTTTTTGCGATTGGGGGGGGGGGATATGACTTAGTATTAAATCTCATAAAGTTATATTTTCCATTATGAAAATCATCTTTTTTGTGGTGCAAATTACAAGAATTGGTTATATTCTTTATAATCATCTTATAATTTTTGTAGGCTCATGGTGGGGGATTGATCCCCTTAATTTCCCCCCTAGTTACGCCAATGCAACGAAATGAAAAACTCCAAAAATTCCTTATTTCTTGAAGAGCTCTAGAGTCATCGACTGAAATGACCGATATCATAACAACTTTGCTTACACTGAAAATTTAAAAAGAAAGAACTGGTTCGATTTCTGTAAACCGTAAACCGGGACTGAACCGTTATTTGTGGCAAGTCTAATGTCCGGTATTATAAACAGGTAACGAAATTTGTTAGCTGACAAGCACATTCAAGGGGGTATTAATTCGGTACTGCATTTGCAAATAACAAATGTTATGTGGAGTATATCTATAGTAGGGTGATTCATTTCCGCAAAACATTTTTTTTCAAGGTCCTCAAGCAAAATTTTAATCTACATATAGAATAAAAAATTCTCACCAAGATTGAGCTCTTAATTCCTATTTTAACTACTTGCAATTTAAATATGAAGTTTTCCCATTTAAAATGCATGTAAAAAAAATTTTTTTTTTCAAATTTCTAATGCTTAGACACCTTTTATCATATTGGGAATCGGTTTGATGGACCTTACGGGAAATTTCACGCTCTTTAAAATTGCCTAAGTGTTTTTTTCTGTAACTCACACTGGTTCGCCAGTAGGAGTCATCTAAATACTAACTAATAATGCAGCATTATTAGTTAGTATTTATCCATTTCTTGCGTTTTAAGGCCTAAAAATGGCTGTAAATTCATTAAATATTAATAAAAAAACTATTTTTTACGAGTCAGCTCTTTTTTCTCCCTAATTTTTGCGGTTTGCTAAAAAAAAATGGAAAAAAAAATTATTCCAAAAACTGTATTTAGATGACTCCTACTGGCGAACCAGTGTGAGTTACAGAAAAAAACTAAAGCAATTTTAAAGAGCGTGAAAGGCCATAGGGAGATAAGGATGCTAAAATTGCCTCCGGGCTTTTCTGAACGATATTTTCAGGGCATGTTTGTACTATAATAGTACATCGATTTTGAATTTTTTAGATCTCAAAATCAATGGGGTTCCGAGTAACAATTAAAAAAGCCGAAAACAGAAAAACATTTTTTTCTCTTAATTGGCTGCACCGATTTGAATAAAATTTTTATGGTAGTCTGGTATCTATATAAGCACTCTTTAAAAAAATAATCAACTGTATAGCTCTGCATTATCATAGGGAAAAAAATTATTTTTTCAGAAAAATATTTTTTTCTATTGTTTTCCTAAAGAGTACAATTCTGAAAATATTTTTTTCGAATTCTTCATCAAAAAACACATAAAATATATTTTTTTCATATTTTTCCTAGAGGTACGCCATATCGAAAAAAAATAAATACTGCGAAAAAGTTGTATTTCCCGTTCATTTAACTACAGTGCCCGAACACTGTGTCAAAGTTCAATATTTCATTTATTAAAACAAATAGAAGAAAACTTTAAATGCAAAAGTTGTTAGGTTGGAGAAGCAGCAAATTTTGAAAATAGTTACATTTATACAGTGTGTCCTATAAGTGCGTTACAAATAAAAGTTGTGTTTTTTAATACAAAACATACTTTCTTAATTGATAATCTAAAAGTATTAATTTTTCTGGGTATTTTGATACAAGCATATGTGGAATTATACAGAGCGGTTTAGAAAAATTGACCATTTTTGTAAGAAAATTGGAATATTTTCAACACGTTGTAATTTTCTAATTACAACTAATTTTTTTGTTCTTTGCTAGAAGTAGTTTTAGCATATGCTCTATTATTGTGATATTACCTACATCAAACATTTGCAAAATTATAGTCCATGTACAGGATGTATCAAAACTCTGAACCTAATTTTTTTCAAAATTTTCAAAAGAACACTCGTATATTTTTACATAAAAAATATGTTTTACATTGTCTATTAACAACAAAAATGGATGAAAACACCTACAAACTCTAACGGCCTCATCTCAATGACAACATATTTTAAACACCATAATGAATTGGCAACAATGAACAATTAAAACGTTATTTTTAAATTATAATATACCAACAATAACAGAATCAAATAGAAAAAATATTATTGCAAAAGTTGTAAAAAGGTCAATTTTTCACAATAAAATTAGTATTTATTTTTATTTTCATAAAAAAAAGTTTTTTCATAGATTAAACCATCATTCCGGAAGAACAATGATAAGAGGTTTACAGGTTATTTCTCATTCAAATAACCTGTAAAAATTATTCTTTAGTATTAAAGTTATTTAGTATTTATTATATTTTGTATCATTTGTCATTTTGTAGAGAATAAAATTAGCATTTAACTTATTTTTATAGAAACAGTAGTTAAGCTGTGAGAGCCTTTAAAACGTACAATTTAACAAATAAATCAATTAGAATGTCTGTAACATTCGATACCTTGAATTGAGGGGACATTACTTTGCAAATACTTATGTAGGTAATTTTATCTTCTACAAGATGATGTCCTTAAAAAAATTTCATCAGTTATCATGAATTAGTAATAATAACTTTAGTTCTAAATAATAATCATTTTTTTGTGTTATTTAATTGGGAAACGGACCCCCTCCCCCTTTGCGGCACCTCTTAAAATTGAACTACAGGATAATCCCTCGGTGAGGATTTATTTTACCTTTTTCATAACGAAGGCGAATTTTTTTTTGACACAACTTAACTGTATATGTATAATAATCTATATAGTTAAATGAACAGGAAATGCAACTTTTTCGCAGTATTTATTATTTTCATTATGGCGTAACATAAAAAAAATATTTTATGTGTTTTAAACTCGAAACAAAATAATTTCATAATCGTATTTTTAGATTATCAATTAAAAAAGTATGTTGTGTATTAAAAAAAACACAACTTTTATTTGTAACGCACTTATGGAACACACTGTATAAATGTAACTATTTTCAAAATTTGCTGCTTCTCCAACCTGACAACTTTTGCATTTAAAGTTTTCTTCTATTTGTTTTAATAAATGAAATATTGAACTTTGACACAGTGTTCAGGCACTGTATAGTTAAATGAACGGGAAATACAACTTTTTCGCAGTATTTATTTTTTTTCGATATGGCGTACCTCTAGGAAAAATATGAAAAAATTATATTTTATGTTTTTTTTGATGAAGAATTCGAAAAAAATATTTTCAGAATTGTACTCTTTAGGAAAACAATAGAAAAAAATATTTTTCTGAAAAAATAATTTTTTTTCCTATGATAATGCAGAGCTATACAGTTGATTATTTTTTTAAAGAGTGCTTACATAGATATCAGAATACCATAAAAATTTTATTCAAATCGGTGTAGCCAATTAAGAGAAAAAAATGTTTTTCTGTTTTTGACTTTTTTAATTTTTACTCGGAACCCCATTGATTTTGAGATCTAAAAATTTCAAAATCGATGTACTATTATAGTACAAACATGCCCTGAAAGTATCGTTCAGAAAAGCCCCGGGGGCAATTTTAGCATCCTTATCTCCCTATGGCCTTTTCCGTAAGGTCCATCAAACCGATTCCCAATATGATAAAAGGTGTCTAAGCATTAGATTTGAAAAAAAAAAATTTATTCCAAAAACTGTATTTAGATGACTCCTACTGGCGAACCAGTGTGAGTTACAGAAAAAAACACTAAAGCAATTTTAAAGAGCGTGAAATTTCCCGTAAGGTCCATCAAACCGATTCCCAATATGATAAAAGGTGTCTAAGCATTAGAAATTTGAAAAAAAAAAAAAAATTTTACATGCATTTTAAATGGGAAAACTTCATATTTAAATTGCAAGTACCCACTAAAAATAGGAATTAAGAGCTCAATCTTGGTGAGAATATTTTTTCTATATGTAGATTAAAATTTTGCTTGAGGACCTTGAAAAAAAAATGTTTTGCGGAAATGAATCACCCTAACTATAGTGTATAATATGATCAGCGCCAATGTGTGTACTATTGACATCAATATTTTTAAATAGGTAATTATTGTATTTTCAGCAATTATTTTCGAAAACTGCGACGAACGAAATGGTAATTAAATTATGCATAATGAGAAGATTTAATCAAACTGTACTTGGTTAGGGCCATCTATTAGGGTGAAATAAGGTTGGTTAGTTTTGTTAGTTTTAATATTTATTATTGTCAACACTTGTCAAACACTTCATGAAACTCCAAGAGAACTATAGGAGGACCAGATTTCAGATCATGTAAACCCTGATTTTAGACTACGCCAATCCAAACAAACCCTGAGGAAAAAATGCCCGCGTTTATACACGAAGACTTTCATTTTTTAATATACCAATCAAATTTTTGGTTTTGCGAGATGAAAATGAAGACCTTTTTCCGTAAATATTTTTTGTTTTACTGTTACGCCCTTTTTTAGGGCTCATCATTTTTACAAAATCCGGAGAAATTGTAACAAAACCCGGAGCCCGGAGAAACAGTATACAAACCCTCAGATTCCGGGTCAAAACATGAGACCTGGTCACTCTACTATCATATAAGTTTGATACCCTGTTTGAAAGTACTTGCAAGCTAGTCTGTAATAACGCAAATTATATTAATTATGTAATGTACTCAATACTTTCAATAAATATATGAATTATTCACTTCAGCATACGTGCAAAGTGTGACAATTTAAAATTGCGTATTGTATATAGAAATACTATTATTGACGTAGGTTCGAGTACAATGAATCGTCAATATGTACATATTAATTAGTTTAATCAATATACGAAAAAAATAAACAATGGGGTTGTTAATGCCGGACCAATTAATTTTTATTTTGTTATTTTTATAATATGTACCAGGTACCTACATGTATTTAGTTATACTCAAATATGTATTGTATTTGGAATACATCTCTTTAGTTTTACAATAATATTATTCTATTCGTTTTTACTTTCTTATACACATGTATTTGAAATATACATATAGTATAAGTAAGTATAGTAAACGCGATTTTTTTCGAAATCCGGATTTTGATGGAATTATCAATTTTGACCTTCCCTGAATCCATTCTGACTATTTTCGCCATGATGTCTTTGTGCCTGTCTGTCTGTCTGTAGACGCTGTAACTCAAATACGACAAATCGTAGAAAGGTGAAACTTTATACTTAAGAATAATTTTTGCGTGGGAAGAAAACCTCCTATTTTTGAAAACGGTCTTTCAACCGGAAATGGATGTTTACCTACATCGATTTTTGAATTTTTTGAATTACATTGAAACAGTGCGAATTAGAGAAAAATATCCAAGTTAAAAATTGTAACTAACATTATTGTCTATAATTTATGTTCTATTCATTTTTTCGAAAAAACAACTTTTTGACAAAAATTTTTTTTTAATAAGTATCCGTTTTTAAGTACATTTAAAATGGTTCATAACACAGAAGAAATATCTGCCCTGAGTGTCATGGGACTTTCTTATACGTATTACAGAGATTGAACAGTGTACGTGTTTGCAGATGGTAACGGAGAAATATGATTGCCTTAAGTACTTTCTTATATACGGTGCCATCATCAACGATATGTTTTATAACCTAGAAATAGTATTAACAAAGCAAAATGCCATAAGTCAACATTATATTACCATTCCTCTGAGATGGCATATTAAGTATAATGGGTATGCCATCTAACATGACATGTACCTAATTGTTGACAAAATATATTTTTTAAATATATTTAATCTAAGTATTATACAATATATATACAACTATGATATTAAGAAAGGAATACTACACTTTATAAAATTGTTGTACTTACAAAATTTAAAATAGTTTAAATTATAGAACCAAATTTCAACAATTGAAAACAAATTTTTTTGAGCACAAAAATTTATAAAACACAGCCACTTCGTGAATAATTTAAAAAAATATTTAATTTGTTTCAAAATATTTAATCGTTTCATTTATTTGTCATATAGCACCACCAAGTATTATAATAGAATAACTACTTTTTGAATTAAGGGGTATTATGCCGTCTCGCAAAGTATGCCGTCTCAGAGTACTTTCCCCTACATTCATTCAAATTATGTTGCATTTGATGCGTTCGAATTTCCTCAAACTGTTTATAAATTTATTTTATTCATTTCGGACAATTCATATTGAAGTTTGCAAAATATAAGTTACTAGCGGAATCCCGCGGCTTCGCTCGCGTAAACTTCGAAACTAATTAGAACCCTCCATACGTGATAGGGGATGACATTACATTTTTTTATATTGATTTTAATACATTGCCTATAAAAAACGTAAATATTTCGAATCTTAGTAAAAAATTGTAAAACCCCTGTCTACCCTCGCGATTAGGGGTAGAATATCGAAATTTTTGTTTTTAATCTAAATCTAAATTTTTATCTAAATCCATCCTCGTCTCCGTCCCATGCTATTAGTTTTCGTAACTGATATTTGTCTTGTAGAGTACCTACTTGTGCCATGTTTCATTAGGTGAATAAAAAAAAATATTTTACGAATTTTTCCACCCTTAATACCTTAGGGCAGTGGTCCCCAACCCTATGCCCGCGGGCACCATTGTGCCCGCCGACCGTTTTACGTGTGCCCGCCGCTGACTGAACGATAAAAAAATTAAGTTTTCAATTACATGTTATGTAATTTTTTTTTAGTAACTAATTAGAGAAACAAGCGTATTTATTTGAAAAAAAAATTTTGTTTATAAATATATTATATCATTTTACATTTTATTCTCTCAAAAACGTATACCGTAAAGTAGAGCCAGAAAAATATGTAGGTAACCATTAATTCTTTTTCTGGCTGTACGCAATTACAAAAATCACTTGCATTAAATCTTAACATAAATTAAAAATATTTTGTTGGTGCAGATTTGTTAATAAAAAACATTTGTGCATATATCAAATATTGTACAAATTCGTTCAACAATGATCAAAGTATCAGTTTTAAGAGTAGCATATACAGTCACGGCTTACGTAAGAACTAAGAAATATATGAAAAAATGTATCTGAACCTTTTTGTAGATTACAAAATTTTCCATCAAAAAGTCAGCGAGAGCATAATAATATGTCTGACTTTTTTAGTTTAGGTCTGAGAAACGCCTGAGTGTCTGAATCAAAATCGCGATTTTGATGTGAGCACATTGAAAAAATAAATGGTGCCCGCCGCCCAATCGGTATTCTAGAATGTGCTCTTAGGTACAAAAAGGTTGGGGACCACTGCCTTAGGGGTTAAATTTTGGGAAATGCTAAAATAATTGTTTCGTTATTTATATTGTAGAGTGTAGAGTATGTTCGATAAGTTTTAATTAAATTCGAATAAAAAAAATATTTTTTTAAATAAACTTTGACACTCTGTTTTAACCCCGTAGGGGTTGAATTTCGAAAAATCCTTTCTTAGTGGGTGCTTACATCATAAAAGGGAGGCATCTACGAAATTTCACGTTTCTAGGTCCATGGGTTTGGGCTGTACGTTGATATATGAGTGAGTGAGTGAGTGAGTGAGTGAGTGGTTAAGGACAAACTCTTTTATAGATATAGATTAGTTACAAAAATAATTAAAACTAAACTAAAATGTAAAAAATCAAAAAAATATATAAAATATTTATTTTGAGCACTTTGATACTAACTATCCTATCATCCTGTTTCTATTTGTCCGTGAATATTGAAAATATTAATTGCAAGAAAATTTAATAAATAAACACTTTAATACCATCTCTATATGTGTATATTGTATACATTATACATATATAATAAAATAAGTTAATGAATTAATTAGAGAATCAGGTTTGTTATGAAGTAGGTATTGCCGAAGTTAGTTAAAATCTCTTTATACTGATGCAATCTATAATTTGGTCGTTGACTTTTCAGCAATAAACGCTCGAGGCGATGAGAAATAGCGGGCGACGAGTTCACTCTCGTTTGCTGTAAATTAGATATATTTAACCCATTTTTAATTGAGTAATTGAGTTTATGTTAAAACAACATTCTACATACAAACATTTACATAGAATGGATATATTTGTCTTTTTTTGTCATTAGAAAATACACTGTTATATCAAAATTCACAAAATAATATATTTTATATAAAATATAATTTTATGTTACAAAATTATATATATTATTATTACATACATTTTTTTTATTGTAATTAATTTTTACTGGTTGATGGACTGCTCTCTTACTTACATTAACGAAATTAAAAGTAAGGTGACCATCCGTCCTCTTTTGAAGAGGACAGTCCTCTATTTTGGCCAACTGTCCTTTATAGAAAACTTGTCCTCTTTTTGTCCTCTTTTTTTTAGTTTTCGAAACTTTTGTCCTCTTTTTTTGTTATTTTATTTTTCTCAAAAGAATAATAATTATTGAAATTAATCATATATTATTATATAAATACATTTGACTTTGACGGACTGAAATTGAAAAAAAACTGAATTAAAATTTATAATTTCATTTTAATACATACGAGTACATATTTTGCAAAAAAAACGTATCAATTCAGTTTAAAAAATTTTTTAAATACATTTTTATAAAATTTCGAGGTCCAAAAATAAAGTTACCTTTTTCCGAGGAGTTTTCTGAATGGTAGGAAGGGTACTCCTATTTTGAAATTTTGTCCATTTTTTTATTTTTATAATACCTTATTAAAAGTAGGGATAACTTATATCAAAACATACATTATAACAATATGATATAATAATAGGTGGGCATTAACTCGTTAATCCGTTAATAGAGTTAATTAACGAAGTTAACAAAATGGTTAACGGATTAACTTTTAAGTTAACTCAAGAAAATGTTAACGCTTTTGTTAACTTCCGTTAACTTTAGTCCGTTACATTGGTTGTTTGATGAAAAGTACATAACAAAGTTGTCGAAATAGCTAAAAAAAAAGTCTACAAACATTTTGGATGGTTAACTTTTTAACGGATTAACTTTAACTTTCATTAAATTTTCGAATTTTCGGTTATTTTCGGAATTTTAACGCTTTAACGGTTAACGAAATTAACTTTTTTATTAACGGATTAACGATTAACTTTTCAATTAACTGTGCCCACCTATGGATATAATAAAATAAAATCATTATAATTATCCTACATAACTGTATAGTTTTACTTAACACTAAGAGGTCAGCCCTATAAACTTTTACTTTTAGACTAAAGAAATTTTAATAAATACAAATGGAATACGTGATCCACAACACGTTTCCAGTGACTTGTTGGTGGAAGTTCTTGGAATTTGGAAAAAAAATATTTACTGTTGCAACTTCTGTACTTGATACGCCTATAAGATTAATATAATAATATTATTATAATAATATTAATAAATGCGTAAACATGTTGAATAGATTAAGACATAATAACAAATAACTATACCTTTAAGGCTTAAGGCTACTCTAACAATAAGTTATCAGTTAGTCCTGAATTTATAATAACCATAAATGCTGGTTATTATTTAAATGCCGTTAAACATCCCATATTTAATAAATACTTTGATCAATTTATTATAAGTAAGATGACAATATATTATTGTTATTTTCTCAAAAAATACCATTGTTTTGTTATTTGGGTGTGAACTGTGAACACATAAGAATAAATAAAAATATTTGTTTAGTTTCATTTATTATGTTATATCTTAAAAATTATATACTGTGTGTTGATAAAGTAAGGAACAAAATTCATAACTGCGTCATTTAATGTTTTCAAGCAAAACGCTCGGACACGTCGATTAGTATTTTTAGTTGCGGATTTTTTGACATAAGAAAGTTTTATACAGGCTGTCTCAAGAAGAACATGCGCAGTCATAATTGATTTTTTTAAATGGAACACCCTATATATTATACCATTTTTGAATTATACAATAAATTCTGAACACTTTTTGTACAACATACCATATCTCTTAAATCAACGGTTTATGGAATAATGACGTTTGAAATGTGTCTCAAGATGAATATATGCAGTCATCATTGATTTTTTTAAATGGAACTTCCTGTATATTATGCCATTTTTGAATTAAACGATGAATTCTGAACACTTTTTGTACAGCATATCACAGCTCTAAAATCAGTGGTTTTTGGAATAATGACGTTAAAAATGTTATAAATAAATAAAAAATTAATGAACTTTAATAATAAAATAAAAAATTATAAAAAAAACTTTTTTAAAAATAATTTGCCTTTGAAAAGCCGACTAAAAAGCTGAAAATAAAATTAGGTTCGTTCTAATTATTGCATTTTAAAAAAAGTTGATTTTGTTCATACTAGAAGAGTTAAAAAAAGTATCTTCTAGTATGAACAAAATCAACTTTTTTTAAAATGCAATAATTAGAACGAACCTAATTTTATTTTCAGCTTTTTAGTCGGCTTTTCAAAGGCAAATTATTTTTAAAAAAGTTTTTTTTATAATTTTTTATTTTTGAGTTTTTAGTTAAACATATACAAAGAACAAAATTCAAAAAAGTTAACATACCTCCTGAATCTTTACCAACAAATTACCATTTTTAATTTCGTTTTTATATCAAGTTAGTAATGATCATTATTATACAATTATATTTTTTCTATAAATTAATTATCACTAAAAACACATCACGTATATGGTATGTATATTAATATTTATTGATTTTAATAGATTTCCTTGTATTTCTATCGTTGTCAAATGTCAATAATACAAAATATTTTCAATTGACAGTAGTAACAGATGGTATTTTTAAAACATGTAGCTATGGAAATGGGATATTTCGGTTTTAATTTAACTCTCGCTATCGCTGTGTTTTCAAATTGCATTGGTATATATAGTTGATTCGTTGCCACAAACATATAAATAAATAAATAAATAAATATCGCGGTGAGTTAAATAAGGCAAATTTAATAATATACAAAAGAAATAAAATTATTTCAAAAACCACTGATTTTAGAGCTGTGGTAAGTTGTACAAAAAGTGTTCAGAATTAACTGTACAATTAAAAAATGGTATAATATACAGGATATTCAATTTAAAAAAATCAATGATGACTGCATATATTCATCTTGAGACACATTTCAAACGTCATTATTTCATAAACCGCTGATTTTAGATATATGGTGTGTTGTACAAAAAGTGTTCAGAATTTATTGTATAATTCAAAAATGGTATAATATATAGGGTATTCCATTTAAAAAAATCAATTATGACTGCGTATGTTCTTCTTGAGACACCCTGTATAAAACTTTCTTATGTCAAAAAATCCGCAACTAAAAATACTAATCGACGTGTCCGAGCATTTTGCTTGAAAACATTAAATGACGCAGTTATGAATTTTGTTCCTTACTTTATCAACACACTGTAGATATGTATATTTCTTAAAATTAAAACTAATCTGGATTTCGAAAAAAATTGGCTTTACAATTCTTACTTATACTATATGTATATTTCATATACATTGGTATAAGAAAGTAAAAATTATAAATACATATACAAGTATATAAGGCGTCAAAAAAACTCTGATTAACTAATCGTGAATTATTTTGCTTTGTGCAACCCGAGATTAACCTACAAGCGGCAAAATCATAAAACCGTCACTGATCAAATCAGTGATTTTGTTATTTAGGCATATTTATAGTTATTTATAATAACTATCAATACGGCCAATGATATTAATAAATATGAATCCTAGCTCTTTTTGAGATTTTATACAGTTATTTTAAACATTATATTGTCATACAAATCACGTACAAATAAGAATACGTGTTTCGATAACAAAGCTATGATCATCAGAGATAATTTTAAACCAGTTTAAGTTTACCTACATTTGATGATAATGAAATACATTAAATTTTTTATTGTTTAGAGTGTTTCGTCAATGATATAACCATATATTATTTATGTATTTTATGATTTTAATGTAACATCATTTCATTTTATAAATGAATTATTAATTAACAATATTTATTCAAACAATGTGCAACACTTTCATCATTTTATATCTGACACAATCTTGTTCATCCTGATAACATGATAACATAATTACACAAAATTATTAATTTATTGTGTTACATTTAACGATGTTTTGAAAATATATTTGACGAAAGTAATAAGCAATTTGTTGAAATACGGTATTCCAAACTTTGACGAAATATACAATATATATGTACCTAATAGTAAGGTGTATTGGGCAGCATTAGAATGTCGCAGTAACACAAGTTGCTACACTGTATAGAAACAGCGTTTCTAAATCCGTGATAAAAGTTGATGACTTATATGTACATAATATACTGATCTGCTAAGCAAATATCTTCCCTATATCTTCACAGTCGGCTTTTGTATGTATTTATGTAAACATATGTATATATATGAAAAAAAATATTATATATGTAGTTGTAAATAAAATTTATTCGTTAATCCGTTAATCGTTAATTAACGAAGTTAACAAAATGCTTAACTGATTAACTTTTAAGTTAACTCAAAAAAATGTTAACGCTCTTGTTCACTTCCGTTAAATTGAACTTCCGTTAACTTTAGTCCGTTACATTGGTTGTTTGTTGACATGTTGTCATTATTTGTTTGAATTACGCGCCACGCGGGCACACCGCTGTTGCTCAAAAGAGCAAGAATCCAGAGCCAAGAAACTTAAAAATAAAGCGGCCTGTTGATTACTTGCTATGTGCCAGTAAATACAAGTAATTATAACCTGACTTTTTAGCGTTTGCGCCATTTTTAACCGACTTCATTTAGAGTTTATCTTTTTCTTCCACATTTCATATTAGTATAGTAACTAGAGATGTAACGAATGTATGATTTTAAACATTCGCGAATGCGAATATTAACGGCCGACATTCGCGAATGCGAATGCGAATGCGAATATTGACTTTTTTTTTTAATTAATGTATTTTTTTTAAATTAATGTTGTAGTATTCATATTTTACATATTCAGCTAGCTAGGATAATTACTTTTATGGAAAAAAATTAATTATTATTAATTATTGTTTGTTGAGTTCAAAATATTCCTAATTAATAAAATAAAATAAATAACATTAAATTGTTGGTGTGTTTAAGTTCTTTGAAAATTTGTTTAAGAAAGACAGAATCTTTGTTTATGGCTTTTTAAAATAGAATATTATAAAAAATGTCGATCGAGTTTAATACTTTCAGAAGAGTTCTGAAAATGTTCACTGCAATATGTGACGAAACATTGACCAATAACACGACCAAACCAATGCGGCTTACACCCAGAAGCCAAGATCCATGTCGAGTTTAATAAAAATTGAATTGTTAATTAATGTTAAGTTTTGAAAATTCCAATCATTAAATAAAAACAAATTACAAAACACTATAGATCCTACCACATTATTTATTTATTGGTACTGAAATTTATATTCATTAAGGGGTTACATACAGTCAGAAGGCCAAAAAAAGTGTTTTTTCAAGAATTTTTTAAGAGAAGACTTTTATAATTTATCAATGTAAAAATTTGTACATACTATATTACGGCAACTTTTAATTGTATTTTAACATTTTTTATTTGTAAATATAATAATTTCGAATGCTGTTACAGCTGTTCTCCAGGACGTCCTCTCAAAAAAGGCGCCTTGCAGTGACCACGATATTTCTGGACTGCATCTTTTAAAATAAAAACCCAAACGAATTTCTTTAAAGTAATGTATAATCTTGTATTTAATCGAAGGAATAACCAAAATATTTTTTTTTGACAAAATGGCGGCTTCTCAAAAAAAAATATCGATTTTCGACAAAAATTTGACCTTAAATTGTTTATAAAAAAATAAATATTTATCGGTGAGATAAAATCTTCGATTAATTACTAAAAAATATTCTTAAGAAACTTGTGTTAAAATTTGAGATTGATCGGTTCAACCGTTTCCGAGGAATAGTGGTCACCGACTTTATAAACACAGATTTGAGAAAAACGCGCTGCCGCTCCGACTTCCTACATTCAAACACTCTGAGACGTCTTTACAAATATGCGTGTAACTTCGAAAATAATCGCCGGATTGACTTGAAATTTTCTGTGTGTGTATTTAAATATATGTAAATTACGAAAATGAAATAAAAAATCGATTTTTTGAAAATTCTAACTGTATATAACCCCTTAACTCCGGCCTCTTACTTTCAAACGCTCTGAGACGTCTTTACAAATATGCGTGTAACTTCCAATATAATCGCCGGATTGACTTGAAATTTTCTGCGTGTGTACTTAAATAAATGTACCTACATTACGAAAATGAAATAAAAAATAATAATTTTTTTGAAAATTCTAACTGTATGTAACCCCTTATGAAACTGTCAGCTAGTGTCTATTAAATACAAAAAAGTACTATTCTAGAAGAAATTAACGATATAGTGAACCATACATGACTTCCATGTTCCATAGGTGGGGGGAGGGTGAATATTTCCAAAACCCTTAATTCGATTAGCCCCAAAATCAATATGTTTGGAGTACTCACTAAGACAAACATCCATTTATTTCAGAACATGGAAGTAAAAATAAATATTCTCTCTTCCTAAGTTCTTAAAAATAATTATTGAATATAAGTAAAAGATAAAAAATTTTTTTTTTATTATTACAAAAAAAAAGTAATATTCGCAAAAATATTCGCACTTTTTTTGCGAATGCGAATGCGAATGTTTAAAAAAGTGCGAATATTCGCGAATGCGAATATTCGTTACATCGCTAATAGTAACTAAAGTATAAGCATGAGGAAGGTTTAAAAGGTCGGGTCGCTACTATCGCTTGTAATAATTAAATTAATTAATCTATCTACTTGGTTTTGTTTTATTTACCTATGTATCCCATCCTAAAAGGTGCCAAAAGCAGTATACGTTTTGGATGGTTAACTTTTAACGGTTAACTTTAACTTGCGTTAAATTTTCGAAATTTTAACGCTTTAACGATTAACGAACTTACCTTTTTTATTAACGAGTTAACGATTAACGAAGTTAACTTTTGGATTAATGCCGAGTTTACATTTGCTGTTACACTCGGACGATTAGCACGGTGATACTAGCGCTAGTACTTTTCTGTCTACATTAAAATATGATAAGCATGCTTTCTGGTTTGACGTTTCTCAATTGCTTTTAACTTCAGTTCAAAATGTAACTACTGTGTACTATAAACCAAATTGTTACAGATGCGGTAATAAACAATTAGTTAATGTAATAAGCTGTAATAAGTAATTATTTTATTTTTAACATCGTAAATGATAAATCCACTATCACAAATCTCCAATGATTTTTTAAAGGCCGTATCTCTTGAAAAAATTCATTAGTTTTATTTTCATTCCACCTACTAATGTTTTTAATTGTTATAATAAATATAATAATATTGTCGTCTTGCGAGATTTGAATTAAATAACATTGTTGACAGCATGATGTATCTGTTTACACATGCTTTTTGCTCGCACCAGTAAGCCAATCGCACGAAAAAGTAGACCTGAAGCCGAGTCGGAACGCGTGCGATCGGGCTGGCACTATTACGAGATGACGGGTGTTGACACTTACGAGTACTCGGCCGAGGATCGTATTCGGCCGAGCAAAACAGCAAATGTAAACTCCCCATAACTGTGCGCCCACCTATGCTTTTAGCCTTTGCTGAATCAATTTTATTTTCATCATGTGTTTGTCGGTTTGTAACTCAAAAACGACAAAACAGTGAAACATAATGTATCGTAAGATCAATATTCATCTGGGAAGAAAACCTCATAAAAATCGGTCATACAACCCGAAACAAATGTTTACTCAACAGTGCGAATTAGAAAAATAGTTAAGGGAAAAAGTTTTTATGTTAAGGGATTAATCGATTTAAGAACGTTATTTTCTATAATTCAACTTCCATTGATTTTTGTATATCTTTAATCAGAAATATTTGTTTGATATAAGTAGATTAAGTAGATATACTTATATACGTACACTTTACACTCACAGTATTACGTAAGAGTCTTGTAGCACCCTTGGTAGCGTTTATACAAAATAACCAATTGTTATTATAACAAGTAAATCTTGTATCATTAAAGTTAACTGGTTTTGTTAATATATTTATTTTGTACGAAGGTTATAAACAAATTCTAAGAAAACCCTAAAGATTAAGTATTTATACTGGATTTTTTAACATATTATGGACATATCTTCTTTTGCCATAACACCATAGAATTTGTATTTAAAAATACCTACACAAACAATTAATAATTTTATTTATATTAAGAAATATCTAAAGGGTAAGTTACCGTACAGAATATGTGAATAATCAAAATTGTTTCGTATAAACATATTATATAAATACACATATATTTCGATTTGAATGAAAATGTACAGATACTCAAAATGACTGAAATGATCTATAACATTAAATTTCTTTAAGTGACATATTGTAAAACTATTTAATATATTAATATTAATTTAATACAATAAAAGATTATAATACCATATCACATATCTTTAGATAAAAGGTTTTACATCTTAAAAAAAATAGCAATATTATCACTTAACTTAAACTTTGATTGATCGATGATACATTGCATTGGAAATACCTTTCATGTATTATTTGTGTACCTATGTTGTTAATAAAAACGAGAGTTGTACACTAACAACTGATAATTAATCGTCTTTTTTATATACATTATAGTCCGCATTGCTACTGTCCGTTCATCGTCATTGTTCAACTATTTACCACCTTAATATGTCGATCAATCATAGTAATGTGGGAATAAATACAAGGAGACAGTGTTGAAGTATGGTTGCCCCGACCGATGGACTATAATGATGTTCTACCGTGCCTTTGTAGTTAATTTTATACATCTACGCTGAAAAAATGTGGTGGAGAAAAATGCGTTTCAAAAAATGCTCTAAGCAGCATTGTTTCACAATATTTTTTTTTAATTTAAATTTTTTTTTATATACATATGTTTAATTAGAATTTAGGAAAGCCTTTTTTTTGTTTTTTTTTTTTTTTTTTGTTGCAACATTACATATAAACATCACTGATGAAGGAATTTAATTCCAAAAATATATAAGCTTGTATTTATATAAAAATAATCTTTATTTATTTATTTAAAAAATCATATTGACCTATCTATCCCACAATACTAAAGAAAATATTCTTATACAGGGTGATTCAGTACTGTCGTGCCAAACTTGAACAGTAGGTTGAGAAAAATATTTTAAGCAAAAAACTTCCAATAAACATGTGTCCGGAAATTTATCCTTAGGGAACTACAGGCTTCCAAAGATTTTACTAAAAATGAGTTTTAATTTAATATTTAGAGAACCCTTTGTGATAGAATAATGAAAAGTATTTGGTTTAGTAATAATATGTGTTATCGATTTCTAATATTAACCAATTATATTTTAGGCCAGGGCTGTAATGTAAATTGATTTTGATCTTGTAATTTGTTGTTTGTTCCTTAATTTTTTTTCCTGAGTTGATACTTTTATAAGATTATATGACACAAAATACACAAAAACATACTTTGCTTGTTTATCATAGAATAAACCGTTTTCGAGTAATATCGATGGAAATGAAAGCATGCAGAATTTAACTAAATACGGATGTTCGAAATTACAAAAAATAAATTTATATTCTTATTCTATGATTAAAGGTAAGAATAAAGTTCATTTAAATAAACCTCCTAATATGAATCCTGTAAGATCTATAGCCAGTTCTTTTACTGTTACAAGAACTTTATTAACATGACTAAAAAAACAAACTTAAAATGGCTATTTGTTGATATGGATGCATTTTCGGAGGTTTATTTAAATGAACTTTATTCTTACCTTTAATCATAGTATAAGAATATAAATTTATTTTTTGTAATTTCGAACATCCGTATTTAGTTAAATTTCATTTCCATCGATATTACTCGAAAACGGTTTATTCTATGATAAACAATCAAAGTATGTTTTTGTGTTTTTTGTGTCATATAATCTTATAAAAGTATCAACTCAGGAAAAAAATTAAGGAACAAACATTACAAAATCAAAATCGATTGGCTCACTGGCCCCATACATCCTTAGTCTAAATTATAACTAGTTAATATGAGAAATCGATAACACTTATTATTACTAAACCAAGTAGGTACCAAATTTCATAATTTTATCACAAAGGGTTCTCTAGATATTAAATTAAAACTCATTTTTAGTAAAATCTTTGGAGGCCTGTAGTTCCCTTACGAAAAATTTCCGGACACATGTTTATGAGAAGTTTTTTGCTTAAAATATTTTTTTCAATCTACTGTTCAAGTTTGGCACGACAGTGCTGAATCACCCTGTATAATGGTCATATACATTAATCAAGTTAAAAATAACTATCCCAGTATCTTCACGCGCCTAAATCAGGTGCTGGGTAGTCCGTTGGTTATAAAAGTTAGCGGACTGCTGAATTAAAGAGATTTGGTGTGTCTGAAATTGAATAAAAGGGAAACCAAATGTGCACACATACATACAGAGATCATCAATGGGTCATGGCCGGTTGTAAAACTTGTTTCAGAATCGCAGCAACCGTTCTACATTTTGTCTGTGCATTGAAGCTGTTATATAATTGAGGAACTGTATCCGATATTAATTCAAGATAATGTTATTTATGTCTTTTGACTGTTATTAATATACACACATGCAGATATTTGTTTGTTTTTCTTTTTTTTGACGTCATATAATAGTAAGTTATATTGTCATATGTTTTTCAAAATTTTATGTAGATACTCTTGTATCTTAATCCTATTGATTTTACTTCCATGTTCGAAGAAATGGAAGTATTGTAATACCGTCAAAAAATCATGTCCGAAAAAAAGCAGATTCTGATTGTACTAACTTCAAAACGTAAAGAAAAGTTAATTTCCGCATGACGGCTGTGCGTGTGTCTGTGTGTATGTGTGTCTGTGTGTCTGTGTGTCTGGATGTAGAATTTTCTTCCGTGTACGATAACTACTGTAGATATGCACCGATTTTAATTATTTTTGGGGAAAATGTTTGCCTCAGTGAGTACTCCAGACCTATTGATTTTGGTGCTAATCGGATTAGTGGTTTCCGAAATATTCAAAATTTTGTACCAATTATCGTCTGAAAAGTGATTAGTATCTCACCAATTTTGATAAGACTTGGTACATTTGTAGTTCAGTCCAATCTAAGGGGCACTTAATTCATAAATATACCAAAATAGCTACTGAAGAGGTGAAAATCACCCTCAAAATTTTAATTTTAAATACTAATAAATTCATGTTGCCATGAAAACAAACGCAGTAAATTTCAAATGTCAGATAATAATTATTTTATAAATACAAATGTGAGTTTTATATTAAAAATTATTGTAAAAATTATTTGTAGAACATGGAAGTCATGTATGGTTCTCCATACCGATATTTATTATAAAATAAACCTAATAGTGCGTTTTAAAAATTTCAAATTCTTTAATTCAAGTATAGAAATAAAACCTTTAAACTATTTTTTTCTGTTGAATCCAATTTAAAAAAATATATAAAAATTGAAATATTATTTTGTAAAATACTATTGTATATTACTATCATTTAGTTTTCATTTTTAGTAATTACGGGAGAATACTGCTAAATTAATAGTTATATTTGAAAATTTACATATTTTACCGACATCAAATATAAAAATTTAAAATACTTGTTTAAACTTGTATTTTACCATATTTTGTTTAAGTTTAACATGAGTTACATTATTATGCTGTAGAGTGTAGACAATAAGTTGCTTCAATCTTGGAAATTCTATCACTGAAAAACGTTTCCATATATTATATGTACCTATGCAAGAATCAAGGAAAATTATTAGATACAAGTACGTTAATTCTGAAAATAGTAGGTTAATGACTTTCATTTCAATCTATGCTAGTAAAGTAGTAAAGAGATTGATTGCTAAATGCAGACAAAAACACTATTGATATTTCAGAACCAAAGTTCTAGTTTAAATTGTAAGTAAACTGGTAAAAGCCAATCGTTGTTTAAATTATTTTACTAGAACTGTGCATTTAAATTCATTACTTTTAAATTTTAACATAGTTTATAAGGTTATACTATACACCAATTTTTGTGTAGATACAATAATTCATTATCAGTCGTGGCTGTATGGGGCTCACCCTAACGCCAAAACTCTGAAGAAAAAATTTTTTATTAAACTCGTATTACGATATACCAGAGGGTTAATTTTTTTTAAGTATAGTTTTTTTTATATATGAAAACACAAAACTGGGGGGGGGGACAAAAAATAATTATTTGTCAAACTAAAAAAAAGTATAATTTAATCAACGGAAAGGAAATGGGCATTTGTTACTCGGCTGAAATTTTAAGTTGTTTGTATTAATTTGGGTCGTAACAAATACTCTTATGTCTGGTATTATAAGGAGCTAATAAAATTTGTTACTTTAAAGTACTCTCAACGGGGTAGAAAAAAATTATCTATGAAGTTATTTTAAAATTAACATTTTTCAATTTTTAATAAATATTTCAGAATGTAATTAACAAAAAATTACATTTAATTTCTTTAAAAAAATCGTTTAATTTCTTTTTTCTGTTAAATACGAATATGTAAAAAAACTAGGTTTCCATTTAAAAAAATATTGTTGCCCTCAAAAATACCTTTTAACCTCCACTCAACTTTTGTACCAAACTTTTTCCC